>BSBM01000727.1:12472500-13037500 GCA_027924585.1 Larix kaempferi
AGTTTAACAACCTCTCCAGGTCGAGACAATCCGGTAATGAAATAGATATTATCCACAATGATCTCTAGAGTTTCACCTTGGAGGTTGAATAACCCCTAATCCGGATCACATAGTTGCACTAAAATTTGAAGCAATTTAGGTTGTGCCCTCATGTTGGATGTGCAGAAGAACTTCAAAAGACCACAACGTCGCAAGGCATTGAGAGTTAATGGATCCCTCATAGCCTCTCTATCCATTGCTTCATGCTCCCTCTCCCTCCATGTGAGCACCATTGCTGCATTTCACCCATTAAAATTCATGAGCGTTGGGTTTTTACATTGAAACTACGCCACCGGCGGGTCACTTTTAAAACAATGGCAAACAACCCGCGAGTGGATATACCTCCACTCGCAAATATTTCTCGAAACCGTGGTTTTCACCACAGCTACCCATGGGTGCGTAGAATGAATTTAAAATTCATACAAAAAATTAAAAACTCCACCAAAAATCGTCAAAAACCACATGAAAATGCAGAGAATAGAGATGGAAGTTACCTGCAAGTGACGGAAGTCGAAATCTTCCACTGGATTGGTCGTATGCAATGATGCAAATCTTAGGGATCTTTGCTCTTTGGAATGGTAAATGGTAAAATGATTTAGTTTTGATCCTTTTAATTGTCTTTTTTTATTTTTACCCACTTTATATAGTTTAGGGACATTTTTTATGTCATATTTTTTAATAATGACCACTAATAAAGTTGTTTTGACTAGGTCCTTGAGCGAAAAGGAACTTTTACAAGGTTGTGTCTACATTGGTACTCTTTGAAAGGGTTCGTTACTCATGGCATGTCGGTTAGGTTTCCATTGCATTTATACCTCATCATCTTTTTATGACTTAGGACCCCCTTTTACACCATGGACTACGACATTAACCTTCCATTTGCTTTTCATAGTCATTGTTCTTCCATGGTTAGGACCTACCTAACATGGGTTACCCTAGATAGCACATTATGTCATTTGGTACCCATGGCATCACTTGCTACCTCGGGATCTTGTCACCTATATTACGACCTACAAACATTAGAATACATACTTTTACATTTAGTATTTTGTTGGCCACCTTTAATCAAGCTCCCGTCCATATGGAGTCTTCTTTATGCTCTTGTTAGACTCCTTAAAATTTGATACTTGTCATTTTTAGACTCGTTAAAGGATTTGAATGGACATCCACTTAGGTATAAGTTTAACCATTTTCTGGACCTTTGTGGATTAATTACGAAAAATGAATAATCTAGTTCATTGTGGCTAGAAGAGTTATCTCTCATATACTTTTACACTTTTGGGGGTGAGGAGTGTAACTCTACGAAAAAGTACCTTATGGAGTTATTGTTTAAGTTTTTCAGACTCCCTAAATATGAAAACACCAGCTAGAATATACCAACTCAGGCTCGATATTAAAATCCACGAGTAGGTGTATGGAGTTCTTGTTTAATTTTTTCAGACTCCTTAAATATGAAATCATCGGCGAGCACGAATAGATTTGAGCTCGATATTAAAATCCACAAATCAGTATCCTATTGAGTATTAGTCTATATTTTCTTCCATCTCGTAAAACAATGAAGAAAGTTGTGAGCTTCCCTCCCATCGACTCATAAAATTACACATGGTTGGACTTCTATCAAGCATTCTTCTCTATCTTCTTCGAGCTTGTACAAAAATGAAGGTCCTGATTTTACTTTCTTGGACTCGTTAAAACTTCACAAGAAAGGTCTTATCGAGCTTCCTTTTATCTTTTTCATGCTCGTCAAAAAAACAAAAGATACCTAAAAAGAGAAGGTATGGAAAAGTCTCTGTCATTCGTTCATATTATGGTAGCAAGTCTAATCATTCTTTGAACACAACACTCGTCTTAAGTCAATGGGTATTAGTTTTGGCTTTAAGATAATCCTGATTCTAGAGTTGTTTCCTCCTCCAATTGGTTACTCTTCCGATCATATGGAGAGTTTGTTATGTCTCCTACATGAAATACTTATATCATGTTTGATGTATGTCCAAGCTACCTAAGTCACTCTAATTTTGTGCTCAATGTTCAAGGATTACCCTTGTGCCGGCCATTCTGCAGATTACCTTGATTCCTCATATCGACCATCCCTCATGTTGGTATGTCCTCAGTTCTATTTAAACTCAATCTCCAAGTGTTCCTCGTGTGATATGATGAAGGATTCATTAATTCCTTCCTTCTCATGGGTCTCTTCCTATCAACTTCAACTCATTTTGCTATAGGAAGTAAACTTAGAGTCCCGGATAGTACCTTGAGATTTCCAGTCATCAATGGAATATCCTCTTGCTGTTGAGATATGAGAATACATCAATGTCTCTTACTCGACAGATTCTTCAGTTGTTCAATGTCAAAACCTTTTATTCACACTTGTAAGAATGTAATAGGTACCTTGGTCCCCATTTTCATCATTGGTGGGTGTCTCCACGTTTCAGTAATCAAACAGTATCCTCCATGTTCGACTCCAACTCTTTTATTCACATGGTTTAGGATTCGTACCTTTATCTCTGGTTTGGATTGAATACCTTGGGCTTATAATAACTCTATTCCAACTTGTTATTACCCAAGTTGTGCAAGACTGAGCCCTACTCATGCTAGCTCCTCATGAGACATAGATCCAACTTGTTCATTATGGCTATGTTCTCCGTTTTGACATGGATCCATGCTTGTATTTTAGTGGCCATGCTATATACATCTGTTACACCTATGTATTGGAGATCATGTTCTATCCTTCTGAATATGGCATTATGTCAAGATTATACTCTACGCTGACCTTGATTTTGTTTCAGGTACTTTTGGAACTTTGCTTATGTGACCCTTGCGCTCCTCCACTTCATTGTTTGTAATGTACTTCGTCCATCATTTACCCTTATGACCTCATACATTAGGGGGCATATGTTATCAATCAAATTGGCAATTCTCCATCCATGACGACATTTAAATGTCGTTCACACAAAAGGACACTATGGATTGAAGAGCCCTAATTTGATATAAATGTTTGTATCCTTGATCATTCTATGTTTCTCCATATCATTCTATTTTTTTGATATGATTTTAGGACCTAACCGTGACTTCTTATCTGACATCTTGCGAGTCACCCGCTGGTGGTCCACTTCCTACCCGCGGTTTTCCCTAAAATATTGCACCTGCTACCTATATGTATCTTACTCATGGGTCACCTGCATGTTGCTAATCCTATACTCATGGGTACCTCTTAAAATCATGAAAAATAAAAACTAAATCGAATTAGGGATAGTTAAGGGAGTTTATTTAACTTCCATACCGTCCCCAACTGTTATCCTCTCAAAACTATCTTTCTAGCCTTGCTATAAATACAAGGGGAGGGCCATGGGAGAGGGGGTTCACTCTTAATGTACTGAAATGCTGGAGAAATTTGTATTGAAGGAGAGGAGAAAGAGTCCAGAACTTGGTTTCACCAGTGTTGCTACAGAATTAGGTATATGTGCTTGCTATCATTTATATTATCAATAAAGATACCTTTCTTTCCCATAAGAAATTGTGTCTAGTGTATGAATTGAATTTGGTGAATCTTCCATGCTTTGTTTATGTATGAGTTTCATATCTTATTATTCATATTTATTTAGCCAAATATTTTGAGGAGGGTATCTCTGTTTTGCAGGTTCTCCATACAAGATTGCAAAGCAAGGACAAAACATTTCAAGCTTGGATCAACCTTCTAGTCTTCAAGGTACTCATTGCTTGACTTATTAACCCTAGTCCTTTTTCATAAATAAATATATTGTGTGCTTGTTGATTGCCTCAAATTATGTATGTCTTAGATAGTATGTTGTTGACCTCAGTAAATTCCTAGTCATAGAATTAATTTCCGAACAACAATGTGGGTTAATGGATTAAGGAATGGGAATTATTTAGACCTATCTGAAGCTCTCTCTTGATTTATTTTTTTTTGTTCGGGCTTCTTCTAGTTTGATAAGTAGCTCAGATCCATCACAGGAAGCTCTCTTCCTAGGATTTAAGTTCACCTCTCCTTTCCTTCATTTGAGAAATGCAAAGCTATAGTAGTACACGACAAACTTAGATATTAATCGTATCAATCCTCATTTGTTGACTCTGGATCTCCCTTGGTCCAAAGCTTCAACTTTGGCTGATACAATTTATTGTAGATTGGAAACCATAATTAATGAATTGGAGTGAGACTCTAGTGACCACTAGATATGAAAGGTTAGACCTTTTATCGACATCTATAGCTAGAAAAGGATGGTGCACAATAATTGTAGCAAGTGTATATCATGTGAAATAAGATACTAAAGAAAGGGATCAAATATTGCATGAAGGGGATAGGATAATCCCACTATGGTGTTATCAATGCTCACATATAGTGGGAATGTTGGTAAGCTAGATTGAAGAAGAAAATATATGACATGAGCTCCACTAAAGATACTTGTGTTATTGACACATCGTAGACCCAAGGAATTGGAAAAAAGAGAGAGATGCTTTCATCAGTGTTCATATCAATAGGAATATGGAAATTTCCCTCCAGATTCACTCATTAAGTAAATTCTTGAAAGGATGGAAACACATGCATTCTAGATAATGTATTGACCTCCCTATCCAACCTCACACTTCTTCTATTGTAGAATTTTCTTAGGCATCCTCAAACCTTGAGCAATTCAATGCCCCTCTGAATGAAAGAACAAAGAGAAGACTTCCAAGTAGCACAAGGAAAATAATGGAAAAAAAATAGTTATCTTGAAGAGGTTCATAAGAAGTAATGATTTCGGTTTTCTCTTTTTTTTATGGTTTAGTATGTATTTCAGAGTTCTCTGTTTGCTCCACTAGTATGTAAAACACAATATACTTAGTGAGTTATAATAGGATAGTTTTGGACTTATAAAAATTACGAGCAACCCCTTTCACCCACTTATTTTTTTAATGTAAGGCATGGACCTATTTTTTTTTTGTTCTAGTTGCTTGTCATTGCTACAACCCCCTTTTATAATATAAACCCTAACCATTTTTGTCAAAATTAATCATAATAAATAATTAAATTACCAAAGGGTTATACCCATTCACTCTTATGACTTGTGTGTGTGTGTGTCTCGTCATGAGTGATTGTAAATATCATCCATTCATTTATTGAATATATGTTTTATACACATTTCATGTTATTTGTGTATTATCCATTCATAGATCTTACAAAGGAGATCTACTAGATATGGGGTAGTTAGTGAATTATATTCTATTTATATAAATAGAGAAATGTTAGCATCTCAAGCTGAACCATTTGTGTTTTCTAAACACTATGAACAAGGTTTCTCCCATCCTATGTCTATAATGAAAATTAGTGGTTTGTTATTCCTTGTACACCCAATGGAAAAGGGTTCTTTGAATTTGTACTCATTGTAATTGTTGCACCAAGACAAGAAGAGGATGATGTAAATGTAAGTGGTGAAGTAAATGTGGGTGATCAAGCAGAATTAAGGGTATAGTGATGTTAAGTATTAATTCTACTCTTAGTGGGTTTTTTTCAATACCATACATATATATGGTGGTTTCATATTCTTATTTTGTTAATTTTAATGAATCGGAGTGGTTAATTCATAAGCTATATTTAATGAATAGAAATCATGCAATGTTTAGCTCAACCAATGGGCATACAAACATATCCACACCAAACCTAAATAGGGTAAAATGATAAAAGACACTAAAATTTTTGTGTTTTGAGTTCATAAATCTATGTTCAACAATATATCCATTGTTTTTCTTTGATACCTTCAATGACTAGGTAACATATATATATATATATATATATATATATATATATAATAGCCAATATTTGTTAGCGATGAACCTTTCTCTTATTTGTTGGCAAACCAACTTAAAGTGTAGGGTTTTAGATCTGTGGGTGTTGGTTGTGGAGCCTAATCTTCTTAATTCAGAGATGTTGTTGTTTCAGCCGTGTTTGTACCCCAGTTTTATATGATATGCAGGTGGACTGTACACTCATCCCAATGGGGGGGTGTGGGGGGGAATCGCCCCCCCACAGGGGTCCATGGGGGGCCACCCCCCCAGCTAGGGGTCCATGGGCCAACGGGAGTTCGAGGGTTCGGGGGCAGAGCCCCCGACAAAGGGGGTTTGGGGGAGAAGCCCCCAAAAGAAATTGTATGGGTTGTTTTGTCGGCCAACAGTTTACGAGCCCATGGTATTGGATAACCTATAGTATTTTCCCATGGTAATTCCCTTTAAAAGTTATACATTGTAAAATGAATGTAAATGTATTGTAGCATTGTAAAGATCTATTTGATTCCGTAAGAGAGACTGAGAGAGATTGAAGAGGAAGTTGTAATGTATGTGCTGCAAGTTGTATCCCTTCATTTGTTGGATTGTATAATAATAAAAAGGACTAGCAATTTCTATGTGGACGTAGCCCAGATTGGGTGAACCACATTATATTGGTGTCTCTCTTGTATTGTGTTTATGTGATTTAAATTTGTATCTTGTTTACTATTATTCCTCTGCAGTCATGTTTTTCTAACAATTGGTATCAGAGCCAAAGGTCTATTTGGCAGATAAACTTGCAGGAAAGAAAGGTTCCTGGTTCGAGTGGGAACAATGGAAGAAGAAGGAAATTTTAAGGTCAAAAAATTTAACGGCCAAAACTACCAGTTATGGAAGATGCAAATGGAGGACCATCTATAACAGAAGGATTTTTTCCTACCGTAGGGAGGAAAAGAGAAACAATCGGTGACTATGAAGGACGAAGAATGGGAGGTTCTTGACAGAAAGGAACTGGGAACAATACGGCTGTGCCTGGCTTCGTCAGTGGCTTTCAAAATCTCAAAAGAAAAGACAACGAAGGGTCTGGTGAGCGCATTGGGTAAGCTGTATGAAAAAACCTTGACCTCCAACAAGGTATTTCTAATGAAGCGTTTATTTAATATGAAGATGTCAGAAGGTGGATCTGTTGCTAATCATTTAAATGAATTTAATACGATTACAAATCAGCTAAGTTCTATAAAAGTGAACTTTGATGATGAGGTTAGGGCTCTTATAATCTTGTGTTCATTGCCAGAAAGTTGGAACGGCTTGGTCATGGTTGTAAGTAACTCTATCTCTGGTTCAAACACTTTGAAATTTGATTATGTTGTTGGTGTTATTCTTAGCGAGGAATTGCGAAGGAAAAGCACAGGTGAGACATCAGGTAATGCATTGACCATGGAGAGAAGGGGAATCCAAAGAGAGAGAGGAAAGAGCCCAAGTAATCGCAGCAAGTTCGGGAAGGGCAGATCCAAGTCCAAACTGGGAAAGATAGAGTGTTAGAACTGTGGAAAGATAGGACATCGAAAAAAAGACTGCAAATCTCTAAAGAAGAAAGGAGATGGACAGTAGGAGACTACTCAGAAATCAAATGCAGCAGGTGATGTGTTACAAGATGCCTTGATTCTTGCATCAGATAATACTAGTGATTATTGGGTAGTAAATTCAGGGGCTTCATGTCATGCTACACCCCATAGGAATTTTTTTTCATGATTATGCTCCAAGCGATTTTGGACATATTTTATTGGGTGATGATGAGCCATGTAAAATTGTTGGAGTGGGTAAGGTACGTATAAAATTAAAGAATGGAACTGAATGGATGTTGAAATATGTAAGGCATATTCTTGCTATGAAAAGAAATATGATCTCAATAGGGAAGTTGGGAGATGGTGGTTGTTTATCTACGTTTAGAGAAACGTGGTGGAAGATCACTAAAGGATCAATGGTGATAGCAAAATGAGACATGATAGGTACGTTGTATTTATGTCCTCATAATATTGATTGTTCTATATCTTTAGTTTCCACGGGAACATATACAGCATTGTGGCATCATAGGCTTGGCCACATGAGTGAGAAGGGGATGCATATTCTCAACTCAAGGAATTTGCTGCTAGATCTGAAGCAGGTAAGTTTGGAATTCTGTGAGAACTGTATTTATAGAAAACAGAAGAGAGACAGATTTCTCAGGGTTGGGAAACAGAAGAAGAGTGAAAAGTTAGAGCTTGTACATACAGATGTATGGGGATCGGCTCAGGCACAATCTCTTGGTGGCTCTCGTTACTATGTTACTTTTATTGATAATGCGACTAGAAAAACTTGGGTTTATTGCATTAGACAGAAATTTGATGTGTTTGCTACTTTTAAGAAATGGAAAGCTTTGGTTGAGAATGAGACAGGAAAAAGGTTGAAGTGTCTCAGATCGGATAATGGAGGTGAGTATTGCGGCAAGGAGTTTGATAGTTACTATTCATACCATGGGATTCGTAGAGAGAAGACAATCTCAAGAACACCACAAGAAAATGGTGTGTCAGAAAGGATGAATAGGACGATCATGGAGCGTGAAAGGTGTATGAGATTGCATGCAGGGTTGCCCTTACAGTTTTGGGCAGATGTTGTAGATACTGTTGTTTACTTAATAAACAAAGGGCCTTCAAGCGCTTTGGATGGGGGATTTCTAGAGGAGGCATGGATAGGTAAAAAGGTAAACTATTCATTTTCAAGAAATATTGGTTGTGAAGCATTTGTCCATATTGATAAAGAAAATAAAACAAAGCTTGAGGCTAAATCCAAGCAATGTACCTTTATTGGATACGGGGTTGATGATTTTGGTTATCATTTATGGGATTATGAAAATAATAAAATCATTAGGAGTATAGATGTGGTATTCAATGAAAAGGTAATGTATAAATATCAGTTGCAAAGAAAGAAATAGGAAAAGGAAAACACAAAGTACACAATGCTTGATGAAATAAAAGAAAATGAAGTTTCAAAGGTGCCATAAAATCAAGAACAACAGTAGGTACCTCAAACTCCTACAAGTGTTAGAAGATCTACCAGGTTAAGTAGACCCCTTGAACGATACTCTCCTTCAATGTATTATTTATTAATGACTGATTCTGGTGAACCATAATGTTATGAAGAAGCAATGCAGGTGGAAACTACAGAGAAGTGGGAGCAAGGCATGAATGAGGAGATGGACTCATTGGTAAGAAACCAAACTTGGGATTTGGTTCAATTGTCTGCAGGTAAAACAACATTGCAGAACAAATTGGTTTACAGGTTGAAGGAAGAAGATGGAGACAAGAAGAGGTACAAGGCCACACTTGTTGTAAAGGGGTTTGCACAAAAGAAAGGTATAGATTTTGTTGAAATATTTTCTCTTGTTGTTAAAAATAATTCAATTAGGAATATTTTAAGTCTAGTGGTAGTAGAAGATTTGCATCTTGAAAAGTTATATGTAAAAACAACCTTTCTCCATGGAGATTTGGAGGAAGAGATTTATATGCAGCAGCCACGAGGGTATGAGATCAAAGGGAAGGAGAATTTAGTATGCAGGTTGAAGAAGAGATTGTATCGCTTGAAGCAAGCTCCAAGGAGTGGTATTTGAAATTTGTCAGGTTTATGAGAGAACAAGGTTATAGTAGATGTCATTCTGACCATTGTGTTTATTTCAAGATGCTAGATAATGGAAGATATATTATCGTGTTATTGTATGTGGATGGCATGCTTGTTGTAGGGTCTAACATGCAGGATATAAATGTGCTCAAGAGGAAGTAAGCTAATTCATTTATAATGAAGGATTTGGGTGCTACAAAGCAAATACTTGGTATGAGAATAACAAGAGACAGGAAGAGATAGATTACATGTCCATGGTTACCTATTCATCAGCAGTTGGCAGCTTGGCGTATGCCATGGTGTGCACAAGACCAGATATTGCACATGCAGTGGGATTTGTGAGCAGGTATATGAACAATCCAAGTAAAAAACATTGGAAGGTCGTACAATGGATTCTCAGGTATTTGAAAGGTACTACCACTCATGCATTATTTTTTGGAGGTTCAGACATTGTTCTACAGGGATATGTTGATGCAGATATGGCAGGTGATAAAGATAGCAGGAGGAGCACCACAAGGTATGTTTTTGCTGTAGGTGGAACGACAGTAAGTTGGATTTCGAAACTGCAAAAGGTTATTGCACTTTCAACAACAGAGGCAGAGTATGTTGCTGCTATAGAGGCTAGTAAAGAGATGATTTGGTTGCAAAGGTTCATGGAGGAATTGGGTAATAAGCAGGAGGATAGTAGGTTGTATAGTGACATATAGAGTGCCATTCATCTTGCAAAGAAATCAACCTTCCATTCTAAGACTAAACATATACAACTGAATTACCATTTCATACAGTATGTTCTAGAAGATGAACTGTTGAAGATGGAAAAGATACACACTATCCAGAATCCTGCAAACATGTTGACAAAGGTAGTAATCAGAGAGAAATTGAGTTCTTGCTCGGTTTCAGTTGAACTTCTAACATGAAGGTGAAGATGATAAATTTAATAGATCCAAGGTTCAGAGCATAGTCCAGCAAGTGCAGCAGCGATGGAGTTGTTGTGATCAGTATCCAAGTGGGATATTATTGGTTGTGGAGCCTTATATTCTTAATTCGAAGATGTTGTTGTTTCAGCCGTGTTTGTACCCCAGTTTTATATGATATGTAGGTGGACTGTAGACTCATCCCAGCGGGGGTGTGTGGGGGGGCATGGGGGCCTGGGGGGGAGCATCCCTCCCATATGGGGGATTTAGGGGCCAGCGGGGGTTCGTGGGTGAAGCCCCCGAAAGAAATTTTATGGGTTTTTTAGTTGGCCAACATTTTATGGGCCCATGGTATTGGATAGCCCGTAGTATTTTCCCATGGTAATTCCCTTTAAAAGGAAGACATTTTAATACGACTATAAATGTATTGTAGCATTGTAAAGATATCTGTGATTGTGTAAGAGAGACTGAGAGAGATTGGGATTTATGTTTACTCTCATGCAATCATATGGGCATGAAATCCTTGTAGACGTTTTCCCTAAACTCTTGTTTGTAGCTCTCAACCATAGATACGTTTAGTGTAACTTCGTGGTATTCACATAGATCGAGGAGTTTAGCTTTTACTATTCTTGCAGATCACTAGATTTCCCTTTTTGTAGATTATGACCTTCACTCATACCGATTGAGTCATCGTTCCCTTTTATCTCACCTAAGGATTTGCAGTTGCATATGTTCCTTATCTAAAACTCAATGTGTACCCTGTGCAAAATCTGAAGTTGAACGGAAATGCATCTCTTTTAATTGAATGCTTCTACACTATTTGGGTCTTGAACCTTTCCTTTGAAGAGGTTGACTTCCATGTGATACTTCCCCTCACATGAAAATACATGTTTACTCATTGGAAAAAAAATTAAAAGAACAATGATTTTTTGCAAATCTTTTTCGCAAGTCGTTGGGAAGTTTTTCAGGGAGTTTCTTTAGGGCTCTTTTCTTTTTTCAGTTAGGCAAAGTTATGGATCTTGATGTCATGGATTATGAGGATGATGAGTTGGAATCCCAAGATATCTTCCCCATGGAGTAAGAACTCATTTCCAGGTGGGAAAAAATTGTTGTTAGCTTGAAACAGATAGATACACGTGCCTCCTTTGTACATCATTCCTCTCTAGCTACCAAAACATCATCGCAAGGATGATGTCTGGAATCTAGAAATTTAGTCTCAAAAGGAATTTTCTTCAATGTGTTCAGGAAGTCCAGAAATGAAGTTAGGTATTTGAGCATGGGTACCCCAGAAGTCCCTAGAAGCATTAGGGTGGAAAGAGCGGTAGGAGCAAAGCTCTCACATGATGAAAATGCTAAATCGTTAGGTTCTCAATAGGTCAAGCATGCGACTGCTATCCAAAATAGGAAGTGTGTTAAGCAAAAACAATCTAAATCCAGGATGATGGCTGGTCTAAGCATTAAATTTCAGGAAGTGAATGATATGACAGAAAGAGCGCTAGTTGGCAGGTTTATATGCAAGAATTTTAAGTTTGAGGCCCTTCGTCTCTAGTTGGATAGTAGTTGGAAATATTTCATGGGGTATTCATCGATCTCTTTCATCCTAATGAGAGGATGATACAGATTTATAGTTCACAAGAAAGAGGATATGGAACTGATTTTGAGTAAAGATTAGTCCCAGGGACCGTCGAGCCTGGTTTTAAGGGAGAGGGATCCTAATTTTGACTCGGCAAGAGAACAACATTTTACGCCGAAAATATGTGTGATTATACCAGGACTACCATGATTTTATAGAAGAAAAAGGTTCTTGAATATATTGGTAATTTACTGGGGAAATTTATAAAAATTGAAGGTGGATGGGAGGACAAGTCTGACTGTCGGTTGGAAAAGATACTAGTGGAGATAAGGGATGGGATGACAACTAAGGTTGAAATTGAGTGGGGTATTTGGGTATTTCTTCAAAGATTGGATTACTGGAGAATTTAATTTCGATGTCACCTGTGTCAAAAGGTGGGGGCAGTTGAAAGCATGGTGCATTGAAGATGGGCTTGAAAGCCAGTGGAAGAAGAATATTTAGGTAAAAAAATGCTCCCTCAATCTCAGTCGGAGGTGCAAAATATCCCATACTTAGCAGGTTATGATGGAGTAATCGAAAAGGTTCAAGTATCTTCGAAGGTAGTGTTGGAATGTTTTATATTCCTTGGAAGGTAATAATGTCTCTGTATTATGTCGGAAGATATCCACAATCTTATTTAAAAGAGTAATACATTATATCCCATATTCATTATGGTAAAATATACTCTTGATATTCATTATTATATAAAGAGATATTATTATGGAGAATTATATTATCCCACATGTAATATGTGAGAGTAATTCCTCCTCATCTCTTGGTATATAATAGAGTTAAGGGAGTCTTTCACCTTTATCCCTGTGTGGATCATATTCATCCATTCATCCACTGTGATCACTAGTGTGGATCATATCATCATGATCTTTCTATATTGTATTGGGGTTATTGGCATTGCTCTCTTATAAGCTTGAGGGAGATATTCTGGAGATAATAGAAGACTACCTTCCTGTGGACGTAGCCCAATTGGATGAACCACGTATATCTGGTGTACTATTTTCTCTTGTTCTCTTTTTGTACTTATTGTTGATATGTTATTGTTTTGCATAGATAGGTAAGATAGTTTAGTTAGATCCATATCTCTAGCATGGTATCAGAGCTTGTTGTTATGATCTAGCACCTTATATTGCTTTCAAACAATATTTTATCATTTGGGCATTGATTATTTCTTGTAGATTTGTTTTCTATCTGGTAGCCATTAGGCTTCTTTTCAAATCTAGGCATATTTCTGTAATTTTTTATTTCTAACCCTAACCTTGTTGTGTAGATTTTTGCAGAAATTTTTCAAGGGTTTCTTGATGTTGTTTTTGTAGATCTATATGATTTTTTGATTATCCTCAAGGAGATCTATCTTTCGGCTGTCAAAACGGAAATTTTTTGTCCAAGTTTGGTAGACTTTGTGCAGGTTTCTGTCTTTGGCAGATTCGGCATTGTTTTCGGCCTCATAACTCAGTCAATTTTTATCGAAATTTTTAGTATAACCTATTTTTGGAACTGGCAAAGCTGTTCTGGATTCACTTACGCGGACATAACAAAATTTTGGGTCTTCCGATTTCCAAAACGACAACTTTCATCCAAGTTTGGTAGACTTTGTGTAGGTCTCCGTCTTTGACAGATTCGAAACTGTTTTCGGCCTCATAACTCGGTCATTTTCTATCAGAATTTTTATTATAACCTGGTTTTAGAACTAGAAAAACTGTTCTGGATCCACCTACGCAAACAAAACAGAATTGTGGGCAAGTCTAGGCACTCAATCAAAAGGGTTGTAAGTAAAAGTTTCTTTCCTTTACTATTTTTCTAACTGTGTTTTTTGCAGATTCAGATCAGTACGGTAAGTATTTAATTTTTTTGTTATTCGTCTTTTGCATTTAGGTTTTGCTTCTAATCATGTTTATTAAGATATTATTTCTTGTTCTTGATATATATTTGTCTAACATTTCTATATGGAAACATTGGCATCTTTTAAGGGCATGGATCTCTAGTATTTTGTCATGATGATAGCTATAAACCATCTAATGCTTAATATTTTTTAACAAGATACTTAATAACTAATTTGTTCTTTTTTGTTTAATCATGTTGATTTCCAATCATGTCATGTTTATCAAAGCAATTTTATAAGAACAATATCATATGTGTTATCCTGTGATCATTATTTGCTTTATTTATATGTTATTGCTTACCTTTATGTAAAAGCAATTTCATTGTTTTATAAGTAATATCTTTATGATCATTATCTGCTCTTGCTAATTAATTTCTTGAGTAAAGTCAATTTTTGAATCTATGTGATATCATCTTTTTTGACTTGTCATGAGTTCTTTAATTGGGATATAGTTTCTTTCTCATGTATTGTAGAGATTGTATCTAGTTCATGTGCTATTTGTCTCTAATGTTCCTATATGGAAGCATTGACATTTCCAGGGCATCTCATCTCTTGCATATTTACATAGTGTTAACAAGAAATGAACCCATGATTAAGACCTTTAGTGACTTGTCATTTCATAATTTTTTCTATGTGATATCGTGAGTTGATCATAATTTTCTATATGTTGATCATATTAAACATTTTGATTTATTTTCATATATATCATGTCATGTTTATTTCGATCATCTTTTACTCAATATTTGTATGGCTTTGAGCAATCTTATAATCTTGAAATATTTGTCATGGGCACATTGTTCTTGTTGCAATGGGATTTCTATTCGTATGATTGCAGAGGTTATATTGTTCTTACTTGTCTCTAATGTGGAAGCATTGACATTTTCAGGGCATTCATCTCTTTCATATTAACATCATACTAATAAGAAATGCACCTATGCTTCAGATTAGTTGCTTGATGACTAAATGATTTTCATATATTTAAGTGAAATCTTGGGCTCACTATTTATATGTTGTGGCTGACACTTAATGTGTAAAAGTAACTTCATTTTCCTTAATGAACAAGTTAATCTTTTATTTGATCATATTATGTTGTCATCTTTTTATATGATGTTTGCTTACCTTTGGTGTATAAGAATTTTAATTTATGTATGAGCACCTTTATTTAATGATCTTTATATGCTTTAATCTTGGAAGTTCTTGTGTAGATCATTTTTTTGTTTAGACTTTCACCTTATTCCAGAAATAATGAAGCACCATCTTCTACTTTTAAAGTCATGATGTTCATCTGTATGATATCATTTTTGATGTATAGACCATTGGGGTCTTGTTCCTTCGATGTTTGAGGTCTTCTACAGATATTTCTATTGCACCTTGATTGGAAGAATGTCTGCTATCTACATGCGTATTGGCCATCTGGGTATTTTGTACACTATTGTGGTGTTCTTAGCCACATGTTATGTTGTCTCAACTGTCAGAAGGTATCTGTACACTAGTGTGGATGTTCTATCAGAGTTATTTAGCTATCAGTTATGGTTGTGGTGATTCTTGTGGTGATCTGGGCATCTTGTGGATCTAGTAGTCATGTCGGCTTCTCTTTAGATCTGGGCACCTTGCTGTTGGATTGCGTCACATGTTCTCGACATCTGTTGGATCTAGTATCCATAAAGGATTCTCTTTAGATCTGGGCATATTTTCATTGGTATTTCATCGTACAACATGTTTCTTGTGCACTTTCATGATTCAGTGAGAAGCGGTTTTTCTTCATCAAATTCCATCAGCCGAAGTGTTCTTCTTATTTTACATCTTTGGTTCTTCTGGAAGTTGTCATCAAGGGGGAGCAGTAATGACTCCTTCCTTCTTTTGTTATTGGGATTTTCTCCCAGCCATTATTAAGGGGGAGTGTTGGAATATTTTATATTCCTTGGAAGGTAATAATGTCTTTGTATTATGTCGGAAGATATCCACAATCTTATGTAAAAGAGTAATACATTATATCACATATTCATTATGGTAAAATATACTCTTGATATTCTTTATTATATAAAGAGATGTGATTATGGGGAATTATATTATCCCACATGTAATATGTGAGAGTAATTCCTCCTCATCTATTGGTATATAATAGAGTCAAGGGAGTCTTTCACCTTTATCCCTGTGTAGACCATATTCATCCATTCATCCACTGTGATCACTAGTGTGGATCATATCATCATGATCTTTCTATATTGTATTGGGGTTATTGGCATTTCTCTCTTGTAAGCTTGAGGGAGATATTCTGGAGATAATAGAAGACTACCTTCTCATGGGCGTAACCCAATTGGGTGAACCACGTATATCTAGTGTACTCTTTTCTCTTGTTCTCTTTTTGTACTTATTGTTGATATGTTATTGTTTTGCATAGATAGGTAAGCTAGTTTAGTTAGATCCATATCTCTGACAGGTAGAAGGATTATCTCCATCTCTTAATACTATCTAAGTAAATGGTGTCAAGATGTAGATTTCAAAGGATGAGCATGGGAAATACTTTTATGAAGGTGCACCTCCAATCCTTGGTAAGAAGGACTCTTTGCTCCCACTCTTTCCTTGTCTGCCAAAATTTTTTCCAATTCTAATATCAATGGATGCTTGAAGGACGAGGGGAGTTTATCCATGTCTTCAGCTGAAAATTTCCATAGGGACAAAAGTATGTTAAAAGGTATGAATTCGTATTTGTCCCCACCTCCCTTAATATAATTCCTTAGAGCCCATGTTGTCACTGGAATAGAAAATAGACCTCCATGCACCTTGGAGAGCTCTAAGGTGGAGGAGTTAAGCCTATCAAAATCCAAGAAGGCTTTGTTTCTGATCACCTCAAACTATGTTCTTCGCTCCAAAAATAAAAGTGCCTATGGGAGGGGGGATGAAAGGTGGTCTAGTCCTAAACAAGGAAAAACCAGTGGTTGTTGGTAGGAGATCCAATATCTCTCAAGAAAAATCTCAAGCGAAGAGGGAAATTCAGGAAGGTGAACAAGTCACTATTATAAGGGCCCTTAGAGCAGGGAAAGCCCTACAAATGGTGTCTCAATGATTCTATTATCCTTTAATGCCAGAGGGGTAGGAGGGTCCCATAAGAAACAACCCCTCTGGAGAATTTTTAAAGTTTATAATCCATGTATCATTATGATTCATAAATCTATGTGCTTGACTGGAATCCAAATGGAGATAAAGAATCCAAATGGAGAATTAGTAAGATCCTATAAAGATAAGGTTGTGGAAAGCGAAAAATATTTTTCTTCACTCTTTGAGGAACTGGATGGAGCCCGATTGAGGAGATTCTTAGGGTTATCTGGTTGGTGCCTAGATGCATTAATGAAGAGCAAAAAAAAAATTTAGAGGAGGATATAACTTCCAAACAAATTAAGCATACTTTGTCATCATTCAAAAAAGGAAAGAGCCCCAACCTGAATGGTTCCACGACATAATTTTATCTAGATTTTTTAATCTATTGAAGGGGAGCCTACTAAAGGTTGTTCGAGAATCTAAGGAAATGGGGAAAGTAGCATATGCCTTAAATTCATCTTTCATTTCCCTAATTCCGAAGAAATAAAATGCTCTTTCTTTTTATTATTACAGAACAACCTCATTATGTAATCTTATTTATCAAATCATTTTGAAAATTATTGCGAACATACTTAAAGGAATATTGTTTGGTATAATTTCTGAAGAACAATTTGGCTTCCTTTTCAACTGCCAAATCCATGATGTGGGGGAATCCTCCCAAGACGGCTTACATTCCATCAAAGAGGAAAAGATGAAAGCAGTTGTTCTAAAGATCGACTTAGAGAAAGCATATGATAAGGTGAAGTGGGTCTATCTTAGTCTCATCCTAATCCATATGGGAATGAGTTGACATATAGTTAATTAGATCATGGGGTGTATCCAATCAGCCACCTTTGTTGTTTTGATTAATGACTCCCCATCGGGTTTTTTCAAAGCTTCATTGGAATTGCGACAAGGATGTCCACTGCCCCCTTTCTTATTTCTCTTGGTCGCAAAAGGTCTTAGTTTGTTAATAAATGGTAAAAAGAACAAGGGTAAATTGAACATAATAAAAGTCTAAAGTTCATTGGACATCACACATATTTTGTTTATGGATGATATACTAACTTTCAATCACGACATTGTTCAAGAGGTCAAGATTAAGAAAATTCTTAGCGTGTATTGTATTGCTACAGGAATGGATGTCGACCTAAATAAATCCTCGATGCCTCTAAATGAGATTTCGAAAGAGAATTTTCAAACTATTGAGGAAATCCTCTCTCTCTCTTGGCTAAGGAATTTTATCAAGGATTCAAGTACTTGGGATTCTTTGTTAAGTGTAATATGTACAAACATGACGATTGGTCATGGTTGTTAAAGAAAACTAAATCATGAATTATGGTTTGGGTAAATAGATGGTTGTCAGAGGAGGTCATTTGATTTAGGTAAAGTCAATGCTCAAAAGTATACGCATGTATTGGATGGCCATTGCAAAAGTTCCTAAATTATTTTGACTGAGATCGGGAAGAAATGTTTTAGTTTCGTATGGACAGGTAGGAGGCCAACAAAAGGAACCCCCCTTGCTGAATGGTCTAGACTGGAAGCTCCAAAACATTTAGGAGGATGGGGCCTCAAAAATATATACTCCTTTGGAAAGCTCTTGCAACAAATAATTTATGGTGGTTACTCTACAACAAGGCTTTGTGGGGTAGAGCTATGAAATCTAAGTACATAAAGGAGCGATCTATGGAGGCTTCATTGAGAGAGAAAGGGAAATCCTCAAAATAAGGATCTATTGTCTGGTCAACATTAGTTGAAGCTTTCCCTCTTGTTGAGACTTGGGTTGTTTAGAAGATTGGGGATGGAAAAATTTTCAAAATTGGGGAAGTTCCATGGCTAGGGGTGGAAGGGTCTTATAGTTTGTCAGACAGTTTGATACAAATGCTTCACTTTATCATTATTTTCTCCTTAAAAGACGTTGCTCGTCCAAATGTTTCATTTGATTAGCCTCAACAATGGGAGACAGCAGAATTTTTGGGGCTAGATGGGTTGTATGCAGAAGAGTTGAAGTTGTCCTTAAGAAAGTTGGTGCATGGAGCTATTAGATTGATAGAAGAAGAAGATAAGCTTTATTGATCTAAAAACACCTCTTCGAGGGAGTTCACAGTTAATCTTGGCTATATATCCAAGGTAGAAGAATATTTCATGGGGGACAAGAAATTGTGGTGGTGGGTGGTCTAGACATTTCCAGTTCCTCTAAAAGCTAAAGTTCTCTTATGCCTATTTTTTGTGAATAAAGTGTTAACTTGGGAGAATGGAATGAAGCAAGGATGGATCAGTCTGAATAGATGCATTTTGTGCACCCAAGAAGATGAACCAATCCATCACCTTTTTGTCACATGTATCTTTACCAAGGAAGTTTGGAGAGACATTAAATCAGTGCTCAGCACATAGGTAAATTAGAACGAGCTCTTTGTGGAAGGGTGTGTACAAGAATGGCTCTTAGGTGATGTTGTTCAAGAGTTTAAAGCGATGCCTAGTCAATTATTCTAATGGATATGGTAGGCTTGCAATATTTCAATCTTCCAAGGAAAGATTAGTCCTCATATGGTAATCACTCATCTAGTGATTAAAACCACAAAGGAATATCAGACCAATCCAAAGGGAAAAATAGAACAAAATCTTGGAAATGTCAGAATTAAACTATGAGATATCTTGGGGATTTTTCAATGGGAAAGCTAAGGTCATCCAATAATAGGTGGAGCAGGTGCAATTTTACATGTAAATGACAAGACATTTTTCCATAAGAAATATGTAGCTAGCAGGCGAACCAATTATAGTGCAGAATCAGCTCTTTATATCTTATTTAGATATGCTCGCCAAAATAGATGTAACAAAATCCAGGTAATAGGGAACTCAAAGGTTATAATTGAATGGGTCAACAAGAGGTCAATAATTGAGATATTGGGTTTGAGAAATTTGATGTCTTTATTCCAAGAAGAAATTTCTTCTTTCGAATGGGTGTTTCAACCATGTATACAGGGGTTCAAAATGAGAAGCAGATGAACTATCAAAACAAGTTCTCTTATTACACAAAGGCACACTAGTAGAAACAAAATTCAAGGATGGTCAACTTCAAGTCGAGGTTGAAGTCCCTCTTTAATAACATTTGGATTTTGTCTTGGATGGTGTCAGTGAAGTTTTGTTTTGTCTGTCTCTCTTATGTTCTTTCGCTCAGTATTTTCAATTGGTTTATCTTTAGTTTATCTCATAATATTTTTGTAACTCTGTAATTTAGATAGAGCAGGTTTTGGTTCAGTACTAGTCCCTAAAGGGAATTTTCGTAGTTTTCTCCATGATCAGAAAATTTTATAGGATTTGGTTTTGTTTTAGACCTGAAACAGATTATGTATATTTCACTTTTTGGAATATAGTTGATTTTTTTCAATGGAAAAAAAATATTTGTTGGCGATCATTCCAAACCCAAGATTGTAAACATGGACCGATAGTAAAACCCATGAAAAACATCATACTCAATATTCATTTTTTAATATGGTTGCACCCTAAACATTAACAGGAATTATTGAAACATGATTAAATCATAAATAAATCATCATATGAACATGTAAAACATTCAACATACATTCCATAACACAATCACATCAATTTACTAAAAAATTTAAATGAGGGGAACCAATACACAATCTTCCTCATCCACTCCATTAAATAAGCTCAAACAATTATCTAGGACTCAAACCATGATTTCCCTTTCATTTCTCTCATATAGACTTCATAACCTAACCTTGACATAACCACCATAAAACCTTTTCCCCTTGTGTTACATTTCCTCAAATACAAATCAATTACAACCCTATCCAACTTCAACACATACTTCTAACCCAAGGATAGGCAACTACACTAACTCTAAGAATAATTATAATCCTAATGTGTGGGCCAAAAAGGACAAACAAACTAAAAGTAATACACACACAACAAAACTTCAAAATACTGCACCAACAATATTAATGATCAACTATTATCATCATTATTAATTATTATTATTATTATTAATTATTAAATATGAATCTTTATTAATAAATTTTTTATTATTATAAATAACTTATTTTTAAACTCTTATAATTTGATATTTTTCCACATACAAAAAATCACAATCTCTATTCATGTAGAACTGAAATCGCATATTGTATATTATAAAAGCATTCAAGAGTGTTGCATATGATCACTCTCTTAAAACATAAAAGAAGAATCTAAGAGGCCTATGAACACTCTTTGCGGATCTCCCTTAATTGTTTAGAATTAAAACTAACAGAAAATAGCAATAGTCATCCACATCCAGCTGCTTACATATAATTGGCTTTTTATAACCATAAAAAAAGGGCATAACAATACTTTCATCCAAAAAAAAAAAAATCATAAGTGAAATTTATGTTGGAAAAAACATATCATTAAATCATAAAAACAATGTCATTGTTTAGGCCATGCAAGGTCCATAAATCTCTTGTAACTATAATCAATTATCACAAAATATAAGGTCCATGTTTAGATCAAAGTATTCATCATCACTTGAAAAAAAAAAAAAGGAAAAACATACATCACTATAGAAATCATCAAATATTCAAAGAGGAAGTTCAAGATGGGGTACCCCATCCTGTAATTCCATCACCATCGAGATCCTTAAATTAAGTTGAAGACCATGTTTCGACAAAACAGTCATCCAAGGAATTTAGTTCTATATACATGTGTTGAAAAGATAGCTTTGTAAATCTCTTTTCCATCCTCTTTATTTGTTTAAAAAATTGTGCCAATATCAACTTTGCATATTGAATTTCCCTTACATCAAGTTTATAACCACTAGAGAATATCCAAAGACTTGTAATATGGAAATAATTTGTTAACACTACCAATTTTAACAATAACTTCAATGCCAATAGGGGTGGTAGGTGCAGGAGGGGTCTTGTTGGATCCCAAGGGGACAATTGTGAAAACTTTCACCTAGGGGTTAGGAATAGCAACAATTAACCAAGTAGAATGGTTAGCAATGATGAGGAGGGGAAAAATATTTATTGTGCATCAGGTGGGAAAAGTGATTTTTTTTGTGACTCTTTACTTGTTATTCACTATATCAGGAAAGGTCTAGGAAAGGATGAGACCATTCAGAGACAGACACAAAAGCGTGTATTTCAGTATTTCAAGGAGATAAATGATTTGCACCTAATTCATATACGAAGGCATAACAATTCCATTGTGGATGCCCTGGAAAATCAAGGAGCTATCTTGGACAAGGGAGTATGTGTAAACATGGATGGTGTAACACGGTGAAAGTGGATCCTATAACCATATGAATCAATGAAACAAAGGTGGTCTCTAATGAAACAATTTTTATTTTAAATGTTTCAACATAAGGCAATAAATTATGCCAATGTTTGCATTGAAAGAATAGGCCACCTGGCCCCTAGAAGCATCTCGAGGCATATCTCTTGACTTAAAGTTCCCTTGTGCAAGGTTTATTTTTAATACCCCTTCTCCTATGCTTGCATGCAAAGATTAATGGTGGATATTATTCCACCTTGGGAGGATCATATATCGTACGAAGTCTTGAACCTTCCCCTTGCGCTTGGTTCTTATCGAGGTCTCATCTTTGTTCATTTTCTTGGTTTTGTTCTTAGCGGTTTGGGTGATTTATAGCTTCGAAGGAATCCTTAAAGGATCTTGCTAATTCCTGGGCTCCCCTTAAGGGCATGTTCACCATCTTTTTTGGGTGATCAGTGTCAGGTATTCCCCATCAATGATTTGTTATGTTTGTTTAGGCCTTTGGGTTGGAAGGGACCTTGCTCAATCCTCAAAGCAAGGTCTCCTTCTGGGTTGTATTTTCTTCGGTTTCTGCTCTTGGAACCCTCTATTATGTCTAAGAATTTGGTCCTTTGTACAATCAATTCTAAGGAGGGAGGAAATTGTAGCGCTCGGAATGTCATCATGGAAAGTGAAATTGTGACCTATTAGAGCTAATATTAGTGACATAAAACCCAAGCTTTGAATCATGCAAACTCACTGGGATGAACTTGTTGAAGCCATGAGACATATTTATTACCATATATCTCTTTTGGATACACAAATGGACGAGGTTGAAGATTTTGTTCAAGTGTAGGGTGGGTAGGTTGAAAGGTTAATGGAAGATATGGACAAATTGTTGAAACTCGCTCAAGAAATTCATTGTCGAGATGATTCTCTCACAACTCTCCCTCGCAGATCTTTGGGCTAAGGATGAAGGCTCCGTTCATTGGCCTTCCAAGGACTATATCGACCTATAATATTCCAGGCAAGCTGGTGGTGGATAATTGTTTGATGTTGCAGTCTGATCTTTTCTTTATGATGTTGTTATGTTTTATAGTTGCATAGTTTTATTAATCCAGTTTATTCGCATATATTGTATGAAAGGTTTTGTAGTAGTTGGGGTAATTTTGTATGTAACTCCCAAGGACATGGAATTTTGGACTCATAGTTTGGAGTTATGTTCACCTTCTCTGTCAGGTGACAGGTTTTTTGTAAATTTTGGTTGTTTTTATCCCTTTTAATATAAGCTTTATAATAGTTTATGTTTAAAAAATAAAATAAAAACTCGAATTCCAATAATTCGAAAAATTAGTTCCAAAACCCAAATTGGCTTTGAATGTGAAAAAATGCGGATCTATTAGGAATAAAACACCACTTGCTTCTCCTTGAGCTAGGGTCCCTTAGCTACTCCATTAAAAATGCACCAAGGCCTTGATTTGTCTATTTGGACTTGTTCAATCTACATTTTAACTTGAGTGCTAATTGGGATTTTTAAAACATTGAAAATTGCCCTAATTTGATAACAACGTCTATATGAAGGAATGTTTGTTTTTATCTTATAATGTTTATAAGTTCTCAGCGAGTTAGATACCTGGGAAATCATTAATGACAATACTTTATACACTTTTAATCCTCTTCTCTCTAAATATGTTTTTAGACAATCTTCTATAGATTCATCATGTCATCCTCTCATAATTTTTCTTTAAACATCTACTTCATATAATATGAATCTTGCATATGGATAAATTATCAACAAGTGAATCACAGTTTCTTGATCCTCTATGCCTAATAGAATGCACCTTCCATGTCCCTCTGAGCCTCTCTTATGGAGAACCTCTCATGTCAAAGCCATGTTTTCAAATTCCAACCACATTAACACCCTTGCTCCATTGGCGCCCTCAACTTATAGAGAGGCTTCCACCATCAAAAGATTTCTTATTGTTCATACAATAACATTGCCTTGTACCCAATCTTAGCTATATTATCACCTTTGAAGGGGGTTCCTTGACTAAGGTAGCTCATTCCATTCATATATGTCTCATCCTTAGCTTCTTTATGTAACATTTCCATTGTTTTACTCCCATCCCTTCCATCCTTTAGTGTATAAACATTCTTCCATTCTTGTTGATAGAGGGAAGCTATGAGATGGGTCTATTGCTTTGGAAAGTGTGAAAATTCCTTGGCCATATGAAACTTCCATAAGATCCTTTATCAATATAAAATCATACCCATATCCTTCCCATGTAGTTTCTCCCACTCTTACTCTTGCACCATTTTCCACCTTCCTTGCTAACTAGTTTCCTATGAAGGGAAATGAGAGGCTTAGAGCCTTCCATATGATTGCCACGTTGGGGACTAATTCTATTGGACTTCTTATCCATTTTTATATGGAAATAAGGTCAATATACTTTTGTATTATAACCTTCTTCCGCATTCCCTCCTTCGAGATAATCCTCCACAAAATTTTGTCTTCGAAATACCTACAAAAATGATTATATTTTTTAAACCCCACCCCCTACCTCCTTCATCTTTTCTATCACTTCGCATTTTTTTTAAGGGATACCTTCTTTTTCTTTTTTATCCTTCCAGAGTAATTTAAAACACTTCCTTCTTATCTTTTCAATGACGACCTAGGGATGAAATCCAATTAGTGCCAATATACATGAATTTATTCTAAAACAAACTTCACTAAAGTTAACCTCCCTCCATAAGATAACCACCTACTCTGCCATAAATTAACCCTCTTATCAATCTTAATTATTAACTAGTTCCAATCCTTACTCCCATAATCATTTGGATTTACATGAAACCTCGAATATTTCAAACTCTCTTGGAAATTAATTTGCTAAAATGGAAAGGCCCCCAACAATTTCCTTTCCTAAATCTCCTCCACAACATTAAGGGATATAGAGGATTTGTACACATTTATTATGTGAAAGATGTAATACCATATAAGTCTATGATTTATTTTAACTTATTTTTATCCATTCTATATCCATCACAAAAAAAAGACCATGTCACATGCAAATAGCATATGTGTCAAGAATAAATGTATGCATATCTTAATCCCTTTTATCCCACCAACTCTCTTTGATTCCATAAGAATAAATATATGCATATCTTAATCCCTTTTATCCCACCAACTCTCTTTGCTTCCATAAGAATAAATATATGCCTATCTTAATCCCTTTTATCCCACCAACTCTCTTTGCTTCCATAATTGTGCTACTCAAACCTTCAATTATTAAAAGAAAAGGCAAAGGTAATAAATAACATCCTTTCATTAATCCTTTAGAGGGCTTAAAAATTATAGACGTTGAAGAATTGATCAACACTACAAAAAAAAAAAAAAAATTAGGAATCTATTATCTAGTTCACAAAATGTAAAAATGATCCCACTTGGATCAACTTTAATCTTAGATAGAGAAAACTTGTTATGTCATATGTTTTGCATACATCTAATTTCAGAACCATGGTTGGTGATTTATTCATATCAATCAAGTGCACCCCTTCTCGATCCATCCCTATTGCATCATGAATATGCCTTCCATTGAGGAAGCTAAATTGTTCCTAAGAGATGTCATATGAAAGAATTTTCTTGACTTCTAATTTAACTAACATGGCAATTATCTTATAAAGGTAGTTGTAGTTGCATAAAGAGATTGGTCCATAATCTTCAAAGGATTGAGGATTGTCCTACTTAGGAATCAAGACTAAAAAAGTAGAGTTAAAGATCCCATGCACTTTCTATTTGTCTCTAAAATCCTCCACCACCTTCAAAAGATCTTCTATCAAATCAAAAATCCCCAAGAAAATTCAATAGTCCATCCATTGTGTTGTTGAATTTTGTCCTTTGGGAAATAGGCTAGAATAGATTTCATTTCATATTTTATGAATTCCTCCTTAAGATTCCATTAGCCTCTTAAGAGACAAATCTTGGGAAAAAGTAGTAATCTGAATAATCTCTTAAATATTTACCCTTCCTAGCTCTTTATAAATACTTTGAAAGTTATTTACCCCAAACCCAACTATGTTAGTGAACTTCCTTGAAGTACTTTCATTTGGCATCTATGTTTTCCAAATCATGTACACCTTTTTCCAATGGTCAACATAATTATGCTAATATTTAGTGTCCCCATTGCCTTTTGTCAACCAAAAAGATTTTATCTTTAGCCTCCATTAATCTTCTTTGTTGTCCATAAGATTTTATCTAGATTATTCTAAGTATTTTAATCTTGCCCTCGCTTTAGAAAAATCACCCACAAAACCCCCTTTATAGATTTATGTTATTTGTCTCTCTACATGAATCAAATCCTACTATGAATTTAACTTTTAAAATAGGCCTAATCCATCACCACTTCTTTTATTTTCTTCAAACTTTAAGTAAAGTAGAAACTAGCTAATTCCATCAATGAATATGCCTTACCCACTTTGTTTTCACCGGCATAGTGAAATCCTCATCCTCTAGCCATCATGGAATGAACTTGAAATGACTAGGAGGTTTATAGTCCACCTTTTCTATTTGTAATATGACTGTGTAATTTTTTGAGTCCCTAAACAATCATAGATTCCTAGATGACCTCTTTATGAGTTGTAATCCTCATCTCTTGAAGAGGTGTTATCCTTATCCTCTGATGAGTTGTCAATGTAAGAGCAAATATGGATCTAGATCTGGTTAGATCCATGTACTATAAATTGATGTCTTTCGAATGAATATTTTATTTATTTATTTATTTTCACTGGGGGAATCGACAACTGGGGCGAGGCTCATACTTGCGTGATATGGGGTTGATTCTTATCCGTTACCACTATACCCCTAAGTGCACCCACACATCCCCCCAGCATGGAGCGCGGACTAGCTGAGGTTTGAACCTATGACATCGCAAGGAGTACCTTAATAGTACACTCTATCGCCATATACACCCCTGGGGGCATTCGAATGAATATATTATTGAGAATGGATTAATACTTTTCCACAAGTGGTCGTGTCTCATTGCTTGCTTTATTCTTTAACTAGTGATTATTAATACTCACCAAGTGTCCTTAAACACGCAGTTTTATAAATCAAGAAAAAGGAAAAATACATAATAGGCAAGAGGAATAGGATATATATAACCTTTATAGCGCTATTACAAAGTGTCATGTGTCCACTAATAATGCGGGGATAAGCATGTTCACTAGGATATGACTCTGATAATCTATCTTATAAGAGTATTTTATTATCCTAGGAAAATACCTATATGATATAAATGGGATTATGAGATTATCATTACCCCCTTTGATCTTAAATATTATCTTTAGAATTGCCAAGTCCATCTCATAAGTTAGTGAATTTTATTTTACCAACTGGTTTGATGACAAATATGAAGTATGATTTTCGGATGGGAAATATTGTGGCTTAATGATTTAATTATTAATTAGTGTTATGATGAAGTAATACTTGTTGTAGACATGCTTGGTATTATAATGCAATACTATATTCATGGCCATATTTATTGTTGATTGACTTTCAAGCAATAAAGTAGTTGGTGTTTTCTAAGTAGCACCAAGATCTAACTAGACAATTTCACATGTTGCTTCCCAAGCTAGGATGTATTCAGCCTTTGTTGAAGAGTTTGCCATTGTAGCATGCATTTTACAATTCCAAGACATTGTTTTTGAACCCATATTCATTAAATAACCTAAATACAACATTGCATACTTGGTTTGTCTAAAGAGGATTTGATGAGGTTGTTGAGTAACTTCCACCACAATATAGTATCAAAGTGGCCCCATGTCAGTCATTTTGAACCCTTTTTAGAGTTCATGTTTCACCTATTTGATGTGGACTTCATGATTTCCTGCAATTATTAAATAATCAACAAAGAGAACAATGACCACCAATTTTTGTCCTTGTATCCGAAAATACAAAGTATCATTAGACCCACTACTGTGAAAACCAACATGTCTAAGGTATTCATCCTTTTTGGCATACCATGCTCTAGGTGCATGTTTCAAGCCTTATAAATCTTTGATAAATTTGCAAAAATTATGTTATTGTTTTTCAACTTCAAATCCTATGGGGTGAGTCATGTAGACTTCTTCTTTCAAATCACCATTAAGAAAAATACATTTTGCATACATTTGATGAAGTGTCCAACCATGTCGTGCAGCCAAATTTATTACCATTTTGATTGTGTTCAATTTTATTTTTGGTGCAAATGTTTCTAGTTTCATGAAGAAACATTTGCACCAAATGTTTCTTGATGATAATTAAGGCATAATTGGGGTTGAAGTCTAAAAAAATGAAAATTGAGTCTATGACTCTAAAATGGCACTCCCTTGCACCTTAAGGGGAGGAAGTACACAAATTAAAATTGATTGTTACTCCCTTGCACCTTAAGGTAGGGAAGTGCACAAATGAAAAGAGAAAGGTACTATATTTCACCTTAATGGATGAAGTACATCAATGAAGGAAAAATGGAACTCTCTTGCACGCTTAAGTGGGGAGTACATTGATGAAATGAAAATGGTTAGTGGTCAACCAAAACCACCAAATACATGGTATCAAGTGAAAAATGTTATTGGTCAACCAAAACCACTATATACATGATATCAAGTGAAATTGGTTAGTGGTCAAACAAAACCACCAGATACAATGATGAGTTGGTTAAGGGTAACCCACAAGAAAACGAATGATGTCTCAACATTAAGATAACACAAGGGGGAATGTTGATAATAATTGTCAAACTCGAGTTTCAAAAACAACAACAAAAAACATCATTGCAAAGATTTCATCACTTATGGTTTCTTTTAATTATACATATAATTTCAAATTCGTGGATGGGATGCTAATTGACACTATTTGTTGCTAATGGTTGGTGTGGCCATTAGACCTAATATTGTTGCTTGGAATTTGATTTGGTTGTTGGGAATTTTCATAGAAGAGTTAGGCTTAAAGTTGATTCATTTCTCACAATTCACTCTCATCAAATATTGGAGTTCACATCTGTGGACGAATTACAAATATTCAAGATTACATGTTCAAACAATGGGATTTTCTAGATTCTAAACATCTAGATTGGGCAATTTTTTAGGAACATCCCAATTGAGGCTCAACTTGGGAGTTTCATATTGAATAATCAAAGTTGATACCAATTTATGCACTAGTTCTTGTTTCCTTTATTGTATAATTATTCAAACTCATGATTGAGGTGGGGGGGGCATTGTTAGCTTGTGAGTCCCTAGACAATCAGAAAGTCCTAGATCACCTCATTAAGGGTGTAATCCTTATGTCTTGATGAGGTGTTATCCTTGTCCTCTGATGAGTTGTTAGCGTGACAACAAATCTAAACCTAGATTTGGTTACAACCATGTACTATATATTGATATCATTAGGGTGAATTTTTATTGAGAATGGCTTGAACCTTTTCCACCAATGGTTGTGTCTCATTGCTTGCTCAATTCTTTAACATATTGGCATGTGGTCTAAATCACCTCTTGACTCCACCCAACACCTTAGTATATCTAGGCCAACAAAAATAAACTCCAATACCATAAATTTGTCCAATATTTTAGAGAACCTATCCACTCCCATTCTCTAACTTCTCTATGTTGGGACTAGTTTTAATGGTTCTGATTTTGCGTCTACTAGACTAGCTTGTTCTATTTTATGGAAGAAAAACTTAGCCAAGAGTTAAATTTTCTACTAACACGTGATATTTCTAGAAGATCAAACAACTTCATAAACTGCTCAGACAAACAAATCACATATCAACACACTGATGATTTTCCGTGGTTAAAACCCTCGAAGAGGGAAACGCTCCAAGACCCCATCCAAATAGATACTTGAGGCAATATATTATAATAAATAAAAGAAATGTTATAATGAGTTTATCAAAATAAATCATCAAGCAAATGACCCTCCATGATCTTTAAATAGAGATCATGGACCAATCGGGTGTTAAGCCATGGATCAATGGTCGTTAAGATCGAGGTGAGGATGAGTATTCAGATCAATCTATGTCTAGAACATATTGTGATCATTGGATTACATATGTACTATTGCATACTAATGCATACTAAAGAAACACACTTTACCTAAAGATACAGTATACCAAGTTGATCTTAACTAACTTCTAATTGTCTTAATATCCTAACATCCTGGAACACCGAAGCCGGTGTTACAGCTAATTCGTATCCGAATTTAAGGTCGAAGAGAATCCATCTTCTGAATATATATATATATATATATATATATATATATATATAAATGAGTAAAATGATAATGGGATGAATATTATTACAATGGGTAGCGGCCATTATATATGGTTTGGGAAGCCAAGTGTGAGGGGACACGTCCCTTAACCTAGAACTAATTATTTATTATTATCAATATCATTATTATCATATTTAAACTTTATATTTGTTACATTGCCACCCCCTTTAAGGGGAGCTTTGTCCTCAAAGTTGTATTTGCGGACATCGTCTTTTATTCTTGATTTGTGTTGATGCTTGATTTGAGTTAAGTGATCTGGACTGGTCTCTCTATCTTGATGATGGTATGGGTCCTTCTTATGCTACGACTCTTTATGCTTGGGTGGCGAATTCCTTAGACCATACAATCAATACTTACTTCCATTCCATTTAAAACTCATGTACTATTTTTGTAGATTGGTAGAGTACGTCCCTAGTGATGCTGACCATTCAGCGCCTAATACCATGTCTACTTCCTTGAGTGGTAAAGAAATACAATTGACTTGTAAGTGTAAGTTTTGTATGTGTAATGACACCTTATGACATTTCCATACTTCTTCTATGTGTTTATCCACGATGGTTGAGGCTTTAAGCCCTCTTGCGAGAAACACAAAAAAGATTAAGTTCCTTTGCCTTGTTGATATCAATCAAATTATGGGTACTCCCGGAATCGACCAAAATTGTGATATCTCTATCTTTAATTTTCCCATTAAGTTGTAGTCTTTTTGGTCCTAAATTCCTTGATTCTGTTACTCGAAATATGAGTTGTTTTGTTTTAAGGATGTCATGATTTCTCAACTGAGGTGGAATATATTTTCCTGTGAGCGCTTGGCTTTCCTTCTGTTGGGTGTAATCTTTCTCTGGTGTCTCTTCCTTACAAATTTTTTGAGTACACGTAACCGTCACAATTGATGCTTCAGATGAGCTTGTGTCTATATGGCTGTGATTGGTTTTGCATTTATGGGATGGGAACCAATCTTCTCCATAGCAACGACAAGTATTTCTTCTTGTTTTTTTCTGTCACTATTGGTGAGACTGCTCGATGTTTTTGAGCTCTTTTCAACTTCATAGCCATACAACTGGTATCTATTACACTGGTGATCGGGTGACCACGTATCTTCACAATATTTGCACTGAGTCTCTTGTTGTCGCAAATATCCCTTGTTAGGGTTCCCTTGTCTTGATTGTTTGAAGTTTTCCTCAATAAGTTTTGTTTTGCGCCTAGCCTTATCCAAATTGGACACGTTATGCAATTCTAATTCGTCTCTTATGTATGGTTTAAGACCAGAGATATATGTCTGGAGTCGCTAACCCTCTGTTAATTCTGGTACATGCGTCGCTAACGCTTCCCGTGCATAGGTGTATTCTTCCACGTTGCTTTCTTGCTGTAGCCTGGTTAGTGTGGCGAAAAATTATTTCTCTGTCATATCTTCGAATCTTTTAAAAAAATCATTTTTGAATGTGTGCCAACTGTAAGCACATACTGTTGTCATTTTCTTCTACCACATGTACCAATTGTATTCCCAACCTTCGAGCTGCATAGAGGCGTATTTAATTTTCTCATCATCTGATAATATTTTCTGAATGTAGAAAAATTATTTTGCCTTGTTGATCCATGCCACGCTCTGTTTTGGTTCTCCATCGAATTTGGGTAACTCCAATTTAGGTTTCATTGAGTATCCTCCCATCGATTGCATTGTGGACCAATATGGTTTATGATGATTATAGTCCTTATGGTCTTCTGGGATCTCCACTTTGGGGGGATTTGATTGATGATCACTGGTATCGGTTGTATCGCGACATGAGTGGTCTCCCTTTGACGACTCGCTATTTCTCATGTCATCTCTATCCTTAAAAAATTGCTTGATATTTTCTATTCCTGCATCGAAGTATGCTTTCATTTCCTCTCGTACCTTCCTCATTTCCCAAGAGACTACTCCGGCAACTTCGTATTGCACCTTGCACGAAAACTCTTCTTTTTCTTCTTGAAACTCTTTGTCGAGTTTGTCCATTCTAGTGTTTAGACCTTCGAGGATTTTTAAATCTCTAACTTGGTCTTTTTCTAATTTTTCCAGTCGGTCCTTCATTTCTGTCATGGTTCTCGATCTGGTGTGGGGGGTGGAATATGGGAGAGTTATTTTGGTTTATGGTAAGGGAAAAGACAATTAATGTCTTAGGGAAAAATGATAATTACTATAGTAAAGCTAATTACTATAATTAATAGTGTTTATAATAAAAATAATAATAAATATAATATTATATTGAAATATTTTTATTCTAAAGTTTGGAAAAATAAAAATAAAAAAATCAATTATAAAAATATTATAAAAAAAAAATAATAATATTTTTTTATTTAATTTTGTTTTGGCTTCGTTGCAGGTTAGGGTTTGCGCGGAGGGATAACGTGGATGTTGGAGGGGGAGTAACGTGGGTGTGGATATGCAGAGGGAGGAGGGCCGAGTTGAAGGGAGGAAGCAGGGCGGGAGGGTGGACGACGGAGTGGGAGAGGCGTGTAGCAAGCGAAAGGACGTGGAGATGGTGTGTGCAGGTGACTGTGGAGAAGGGAAAATGGTGGCGAGCAAGGGCATGGTGAAGAGGATGGCAAGGGCGATGCGAGTGTTAGGGAGAGGAGTGTAGCAAGCAGGAAAACGTGGAGTTTGGGGGAGTGCGCAAAGGGCAGCATGCTAGAGCGACCAGCGTGGAGCAGCATGGGACGGAGGAAGGGAGGTGTGAGCATGAGAGGAGAGTGAAGGGAGGTGGCGCGCAGGAGGTGGTGAAGTGGTGGAGCAGCAAGTTTTGGAAGGGAATGGTAGGGATGAGAGGGATGATGGGGAGTAGTGTGAGGGGGGGAGCTAGAAAGGAAGCATAAGAGAGTGTGGATGTGTGAAAGGAGAATGATGAGAAAATGGATGCAGTCAAAGTGGAAGGTTGTGGAGCGATGCGTAGTGGAGGAGCCCAGAGAACTCTTCACAATCCTTGAGCAGAACCGAAGTAGCCGAACTGGCTCTGATACCAAATGGAACACCGAAGCCGGTGTTATAGCTAATTTGTATCCAAATTTAAGGTCGAAGAGAATCCATCTTCTGAATATATATATATATATATATATATATATATATGATTAAAATGATAATGGGATGAATATTATTACAATGGGTAGCCGCCATTATATATGGTTTGGGCAGCCAAGTGTGAGGGGACATGTCCCTTAACCTAGAACTAATTATTTATTATTATCAATATCATTATTATTATATTTACACTTTATATTTGTTACACATCCCCCTCAAGAACAACTTGGGATAAGATTGAAGCATTTACAAAACTGACACTATACAAGAAGGAAGGAGGCATTAGATCATATCCCCCCTTAATGACAAATTCTTGAACTCCTAACATAGATCGAAGTTTAGAAAAATTCATTTATGTAAGATACTTTGTGAAGATGTATGCAACTTGATTATCTGTAGGGAAAAAGAGCACTTCAAAAATGCGATCATGAACAAGCTTTCTCATGAAATGTATATGTAGCTCAATGTATTTGTTGTGTTGATTTATGTGATCACCGACAAGATCGCTAGTTGTATCACATGTAGTACAAACCCATCGAGGAAGCGATTGTGTTGGTGCAATTGAAGGAAAATGAGTAGGCGGAGGTGGATTTTCATCCTCGTTGTCACCATCAGAAGAAGAAGCAGGAGTAGAAACAATATCAAGGAAGTTGGGAGTAGAAGATGCCACAAGCGTCGAATATGGCTCATAGGAAACGGATGGAACATACGTCGAATTAGGCTCGTAGGCCAAGATATTTTCATCAAATTTAACATCTCTTCTAATAATTATGTCACTGGATTTTGGTTGAAGAAGTCTATAATCTTTCACATATTCAGAATATCCAAAAAATATGCACTTCTCACTTTTAGGGTTGGATTCTTTCTGTCTTTCATCAGGAAAGTGAGCCCATGCTTCACTACCAAACACATGGAAGTGGTTGACATCTGGTTTAATGTTACTCCATGCTTCTTCCGGTGTTATATCTTTTAGAGCCTTAGTGGGATTGAGATTGACTATGTAATTGGCAAAATTAATGGCTTCAACCCAAAATTGAACACTTCATCCCTTAGCTTGGAGCATACAATTAGTCATTTATTTTAATGTGCAATTCTTTCTCTCAGCAACACCATTTTTTTGTGGTGTGTATGGAACAGTATGTTGCATTTGTGTTCCTATACAGTGCAATAAGTAGTAAATTTGTTGTTTACATATTTTCCTCCATGGTTTGTTCTTAACTTGTGTATTTAATGTCCATATTATTTCTCTACAAGGGCCTTGTAGGCAAAAAACTTGTCAAAAACTTCACTCTTAAGTTTTAAGAAACAAACCCAAGTGTGTCTTGAGAGGTCATTTATGAAAGTTAAGATATCCTTTAATACAAATAAAGAAACAAAAGGAAGCAAAACACGCAAATCACTATGAACAAGCTGTAAGGGGGATGAGGCGTGCCAAGAGGCACATTTTTCAAAATCGTCCCAATGATGTTTGTCGAGAACACACCTGGGAAAAACACCATCTCTGCAAGAGATGAGAGGAAGACTAGTCAACATTTTATGATTACATAGTTGTTGTAATGAGTGATAGTTTAAATGACCAAACCACTCATGCCAAATTTTGTTCAATTCATAACTATGAGCAATAAAAACTAAGGGAAAAGGTGCTAACCCAAATTTGTTGAATCTGTACAACATGGTAATATCATCAACAATTCCAGTATCTAAGACATGCTTAGGATCTTTGAAATCCTTGATTACAACATGGTGATGTGTAAACTCTATAGTATTACCTTCACCAAAATGAGTGATTTGGTAGACTAACAACAAATTGCAAAAAAATCTCGAAACACATAATAAATTATTGAACTTACTATCATCTAGTTGAACTATTCCAGATCCTAAAACATTGAGAGATCTATCATCACTGACAAATATTTGTTTGGTGTTACATTCATTTAGAACATAAAATATGGCTTTATCCTTAGTCATATGATAAGCTGCTCCAAAATTAATGAGCCACTAATTAGAAGAAGAGGAAGAATATGCATTGAAGGAAAAACCAAAAGCACAAAGTGCATGTCCATGAGTTGAAGAGTCAGAAGACGAATCAAGGGTGATGTTGTGCTTATTCATTGTTGCTTACAATAGACATCTTCTTGAAACACTTAGATTCCACATGACCATCTTTCCTACAAAAATTGTAATGGTGCTCAGTCTTCTTATATTTCGATTTGGGTCCCTTGTCACCATTGGAAGGATGAGTTGGTTCAGAGGGTTTGGGACCCTTGTTTTGCTTTTTATTGCAAGGATGTTGCTTCTTGGGATTCTTGGCTTTGTTCTTCTCTTGTGCCACTAAATATTTTCTAGATGTATCGACAATGTCGATTACTCCAAGATGTACGAGCTTATCTTACTCTCAATTAAGGAATCACAAAAATATTCAAGAGTGGGTTCTACATAGTTAGCCCCCAAAGATTTTGTCATGGAGTAAAAGATAGATACAAAATCATAATAGGAAAGACCAATCTCGGAAAGAATAGCATAAATAAATTACTTTTCTAGATTAGATATTTTGCATTCTTCAACTTAAGGTTCTAAGGGTTTTGAATTTAGATAGATAGTCTTGAATGCAAGAAAAGTCACTTGGATTTAAAGCAGACAACTCATTTTCAAGCTCGTGACCTTGAATCTCATTGTGTTTACCAAACATAGTTTCCCATTTTTCCCCTTCTTATGGTTTAATTATCCCCTTGACCCCCTTACAAAAATCTAGAAAAGGAATTCCAATTCTTTCAAAACTGTAGAGAGATCACCTATAAACTCATTCCTTCCCTCATATCTTCTAGTTATTATAACGTTTTAGGTTTTTGTAAGTTCAACAAACTACCCACATTACTCTTCTCAGAAATGGTGTCAATCCATATGATATTTAGGAATAAAATTACCATATCTTCACCATTCTTAAGGCAAGCCTTGCTGTAAGATCCCTTACCAAAGTTTTTTGTTTACTCACTGGAATCTCCGTAAGGCATTTATACTATACGGGTGAAAGATGGGATTTTCTAACAAGAGTACTATGTGTACCTTAATTCATTGGTTTGATTCTTAATCCTCTCATTGAAGCTCCACCATCCACTTGTCTTATTCCTTTCCTCAATCTTAAAAATCATTAATGATTCTCACTTTCAATTGAGGATTCCTCATTGGAACAAATAATGGGATTTGGCCTAGATTCCTCAGCCCCCTTGCCAAATTTTTTTGTATGGAGTCTATAGGAGAATGATTCTCATTCAAACAAACTCATTAAGTATTTAACCCTAAAATTTTAACAACTAACCCTTTAGACCCCCCTTAATTGTAGGTCCCTCCTTTATAACCCCCATGGGTGGACACTAAGCATATGAGATCCTTTATTAACCCCATGGGTATAAAATAAGAATTTGAGACAATTAAAGGGCCTCTTTATCTATGAAACCATAGGTGGTAGAAGAAATAATGCACTTACTTGAATTCTATACTGTATGGTCTAAAACAGGTTCCTTTGGAAAAGCATCAAAAAACTTGCTCCAACTAAATTCCTCTCATGTTTGGGTCATGAGCCCGCTAATTATTTATGAATTTCAACCATTGGTTCCTTAAAATATATCGATCCTAAACCAAAATTAGCCTTTGGAGTTTCATGCGAATGGAAATACTACAAACAGTTATGAGGTTATTTCCTTTGCCATTCAACTTTCAAGAAATTTCATGAGACACTCCTTTGCCAGATGATTGTATGTATGAATTTCAATTAATGAAAGGGGGCCTTCACATAATCTAGGGTTTGATCATAGTTCTATTGAACACACTTATATTGAGATGAGGGGGAGGTGAATTAGTATAATCCAATCTTTTCACTTATTTAAATTCAATTACCATAATAAAACAATCACACATAAGATCTATCACTTACAGAACATGGAACACAAGATTTACATGGAAACCCTTTTGAGACAAAACCACAAAAAAATTATCTTTATAATTCTTCATAGGCATCAACTTACTATCACAAATATTCGTAGGCGCCAACCTATTGGAGACTCCAATCCCCACTGATACAAACCCTTGTAGGTTCCAACCTACTCTTACTAATCTTTGCAAGCACTAACCTATTGTTACGGATCTTCGAAAGCAACAACCTATTGTTACGGATCCTCGGAGGCACCAACCTATGGTAGACAACAATCCCCATCGCTAAGCACTGACTTAGCAAAAGAAACCAACCTCTTCATTTGAGTAGCACTAACCCCTTAATTATGAATCTTTCTTCCTTGAATAAGACTTCTTTGAATAATTGTTCATATTTCCATTGTCATTCTTTCTTACACCTTCTTCACACATACATACTTATTCTTAAGAGGTTCCTCTTTGAATGATGTTTCTTTTCCGTTCACACGCTTTCCCTTGAAATATTTTTGAAAATATATATATATTGGAGACCCTTCATAAGGAGTTGTGTCTATTTGAAAAGACATGTTAACCTTTAAGTAAATAATTAATTTCCCTCTTTTTTATTAATAACACATGGTTTTGAAACCCACCCATGGTATTTTCCATGGTATTATGTACAAGAGGCCTTTAAGTAAATAATTATTTCCTTTTTTATTTACCAATAAGCTCGTTGTTTTGGAAACCCACCCACGGTATTTGCCTTTGACGTCAATGACGACATCAATGACAATTTTGTTAACAATCTCCCCCTTTGTCATTGATGGCAATCCTGCAACAAAATACATCCTTGCTGCAATACTCCCCCTGTCTGCAACTATTCCCCTTCCTGCAATACTCCCCATCTTTGTAACTCTCCCCCTTTGACATCAATGGAAAAGGGATGCTCCCCCTGAACTTGTGCTTCTCCTTAAGCACTTAGTGATTAGATGAGATGGATATTACTCCCAATCATTGTTTGAGATATTCAAATGTCTCTATGGGAAGGGGTTTTGTGAAAATATTTGCAATCTATTCTTTAGTGGCAAGTTATTCCGACTTGAAATTTTGTTCTGATAATTGTTCTCTTAAAAAGTGATACTTGATTGGAATACGCTTTGTTTTCGAGTGCATAACATGATTCTTTGAAATATTTATTGCACTTGTGTTGTCACAAAGTACTGATATTGGATGATCATATTCTACCTTAATATCTCCCAGTGTTTGCCTCATCCAAAGAAATTGTGTGCAACATGATGTTGCTACTATATACTTGGCCTATGTCGTGGATAGAGAATTTGAATATTGTTCCTTGCTCAACCAAGACACTAGATTGTTTCCCATAAAGAATGCTCCCCACTTGTAATTTTCCTATCATCAACACTGCTTGTGAAATCCGCATCAGTATATGCCAATAAAGTAAAATTTTCACCTCTTGAGTAGCACAAGTCAAATTCCAAGGTGCCCTTTATATATATATGAAAATTGTTTTCACTGCTCGCACATGGGTTTATTTGGTGCAGTTTGAGACTGTGCAACCAATCCTATAGCTTGCATAATGTCTATCCTTGATGTTGTTATATATAATAGGTTTCCAATCATTGACCTGTACAATGTTTTATTTGCTTCCAGAGATTCACCATCTTTGATCAATTTATAACTTATGACCATGGGTGTGCTAACTAGTGCACAATATTCCATTATGCATTTCTTCAATATTTCCTTGATATACTTGGTTTGTGAAATGAATATGCCTTTTTCGGATTGAGAAATATGTAAACCATGAAAGAATTATAGTTCACCAAGCATAGACATCTCAAGTTCATTTTGCATTTCCTTTGCAAACTCTTGGCACATTTTGTTTTTATTGCCTACGAAAATGATGTCATCTACATAAACCACAACAATTAATTGGTTTTCATTTTCCATCTTGATGTACATATTGATGTTCTCAATTCCTCTTTTGAATCCTTGTTGCTTTAGATATTTATCAAGTCTTGAATACCATGCTCTAGGGGCTTGCTTTAGCCCATAAAGTGCTTTCTTCAATTTGCACACACAATCCTTATTTTCTAATAATAAGAACCCTTATGGTTGTTAAATATATACTTATTCCTTTAGATTTACATTGAGGAAGGTTGACTTGACATCCATTTGATAGGCTTTGAAGTTCTTGAAACACGCAAATGGAAAAAAACATTATGATAACTTCTAGCCTCGCAACGAGAGCAAAAGTTTCTTCGAAATCAATACCTTCAACTTGAGCATAGCCTTTACAAACCAATCTTGCTTTATTTCTTATTACGTTCACACCTTCATTCAACTTATTCCTGAAAAACCACTTGGTGCCAATCACATTCTTATCTTTTCGCCTTAGAATAAGTTCCCATGTCTTATTCTTATTGATTTGATTTAGCTCTTCTTCCATAGCATTAATCATTCCTTATATTCTCTGGCTTCTGTAAAATTCTTAGGCTCTATTTTAGAGCAAGGAGAAGTTTCCATGCTCTAGTACACTTGCTAGTCTTCTTCTAGTTTGAACTCCCGCATCTTTATCACCAAGAATTAGATTTTCCAAATTATTCTTTTGGACAAATTTAGATGGTGCATTTGTATCTAAACATTATGTTCGTTCTTCTTCTTCTTCTTCTTCTTCTTCTTTGCAAATCATCTATTTTGGAAGCTCATTTGTTTGTGATTGCTTCTTTTGAGGCCTTGCTTCATCCACTTTTACATTTTCACTTTCTACAGTTTTGCATAATCTTTTATTGTAACATCTATAAGCCCTACTTCTAGATGAATAACCAAGAAAGACATCTTCATCAGCTCTGGAGTCAAATTTGCCTAAATTTGCTCCCAAGTACTTTGAAGTACTTGATTGTTGTCGGTCTACCTTTTTATAATTTGTAACAAACATAATATTAAATAAATCATAAACACTCAACCTTAATAAATAATAATAATTAATTATTAAACACTTAAGGGATGCAACCCTTCGTGAAAAGTTACCAAAGGTGCCTTTAGGAGTTATATAGATATGGTACTCTTATTCTATTGTACATCATATCATATTTCTTATTCGATGTACATTTATTATATACCAGTTCATTATGGATTATTTGTCCTATTTACATTAGAAGTTTATGAAGTAACGAACTTTGTTCGTCACATAATTCATAGGGAATTTTACTGTTGTTGACTCTAATTTGCCATCTATTCATAATATGGACCACCGTGTTGACTACTTCTCTCCAAAATATGTTTGATAGCTTATCTCCATTAAGCATTGATCTAGCCATATCTTGTACAGTTCCATTCTTCCTTTCTACTACTCCATTCTGTTGTGGAGTTCTTGCAGCTGAAAAATGTCTCTTTATTCCATGAAGCTTCGAAAACTCTTCAAATTCATTTGAGATAAATTCACCTCCTCGGTCTGATATCAAGCACTTGATTTTTAAATTGGTGTCATTTTCAACCAAGGATTTGAATTCTTTAAACTTCTCAAATGTAACGTACCCTCCCGTGGACCCAATTCAGTAAAGGGAACATGATACCAATCTCTGGGGCTTTTCATAAAACTCGACCCATTTATTAGATTCACGGCAAGTAACTAAATGTGTGCAGATGCAAAGCAAACAGATATGCACAGCGGAATCAAAAACCCATCCACACACATATCATATGCATACAGCATATCGAAAACAGTCATCAATTTAAACATTGCATTAGTAAATACATAGATAGAAAAACACTTATCTTCATTGTGCAATTGTCCCAAACAACTAGCTATGTCGTTGGAACGTTCCACCCAACCATAGGCCAGTTGTGTTCATTAATTCTCTCAACACAACTGCCACCCTCGAGCTGGGCATGATTCTTACAAGGAAAAGGGGACATTCAAGCTCATACACAGCCAAATGATCATTTCATCTGACCCAAGCCAGTCCACAGCTGAGTTTATCAGGCTACATTTGAACCTTGGATGCTTGCACTCAAGCTCAAGCCAAAACAATGGATACCCATCTCAATCCCAACCTTCTCTTACACACAGCAACTCAAAAACTGGGCATAGATACACATTTCCAGCAATGGAATTTACAGACAGGATGGCCATGGGTTTTCCCCAATTCGTGTCTCACCCAAAACGAACTGTGGAAAGGGAAATTCGTCCCCAGGGAAAAACCCGATTTCTTCCACAAGTTATGAGCATTTCAAATGGTCAAAACGGCCTCACTGAAACCCAAAAATCGATCTATTCTCTTCCCCATTGGTAACCAAAACAAAAACGCCCTTCCCAGCTTGACATATGAAGGCAAACACAGGAAATCCAGAGAGAAAAACGCCCAGGTGGCTCCAAACTTGTGGGAGAGCAAAGTTGCTTCATGCGTAATGGCTTGGGGAGCACTTCATGGATATTTTCTTGCCAAGGAATCCAAACACGTTTTTCCATGAAGGGTGGCTTTCCCATACTCAAATTTGGACATCCATACTTCCCATTCCCCAAGGCATTAAATACCTCAACCAATTCTTGGGAGAATGAATGATTGGGTACAAAAGTCAACATGGGTAGTTGAGGGTTTGATGGGTTATCTCATTGACACTTGGCTTGACTTGATTGGATCCAAGGGTTTGAATATGTCCCTCTCAATTCCTTGTAAAATCATGCCCCCATCTCGTGTTGCATTGCATAGCTAGTTGTAGGTATTTTATTAAAATGTATATTTACATAATATTTACAATTTCCACTATGCCTGGCTAGCATGTAAACCATATGCATCATTAAATCGATGGCGGGGCCTTGGCCTTGAGCTCCTCAAGATGATTTTATAACAATATTACATCATTTACATTTTAATATAATGGGGTTAAAATGGGTACGTTACATCAAATGCTTCAAATTTGTCTTTTAAAAATACAACCCATGTCAATCTTTAGTAATCATCACTCAGGAGCATGAAGTAATTTTTGCCTTGTAAACTTTGTATTCTTTTTGGCCCACAAAGGTCTATATGCACAAGTTCCATTGGCTTTGATGTTGAATATTCCCTTGATTTGAAGCTTTCTCTTGTCTACTTCATGTGTTGACATTGCTTGCAAATAGTGTTTAAAGGTTTTGTGATCTTTGGCATGTCTCTCACTGCTTGTTTAGTGCTGATTTTCACTATATCATCAAATTCATATGGCCCATTCTTCTATGCCAAAACCAACTTTCATATATTGGTCCCATATAGCATTTTTCTCCTTTGATTTGATTGAGAATATATACATTATTTGAAGTTCTAATTGCATTTGCCACTAATTTTTTCAATCCCGTATTCCTTATCTCACAGCATTGAGATTAAAATGTGAGAGTGTTTCCTTGATCACACATTTGACTAACACTGAGTAGATTATGTTCCAAACTTTCAACATACTAGACATACTATGTCTTAGTATTTCCATTGTCAAGACTAAGGGTACTTTTTACAACTATTCTTGCAGTAATGATTATCTCCAAATGTTACACTACCTTCGATTACTTCCTTCAAAGTGAGAAACTTGGTCTGGTCCCCTATCATGTGGCTTGAGCATCCACCTACAATGTACCATTGATATCCTTTAATTTGGGAATGAAGTGCAGTTTGTACAAGCATGGATTTCTCCTTCTTCTGCTTTTCTTGCTCTTGCTTCTTTTTCCAAACTTTTATGGATTCTTTTTTTTTGTTTGGAAAGGGTATCTTCCTCCCTGATTTATGTAGGAGATTCTACAATGCCACTTCTACAAAAATGTGTCGTGTGCCCATAGTTGTTGCACTTATAACATACAACATTGTAATCAAATAAAGGGGCAAATGAATTATAGTTTCCATTAGAGAACCCATAAGTATTCATGTCTTCGTTCGACACATAATTATTACATGCTCTACAATATATTGCTTTAAGACCAAAGCAATTGCAAGAAAAACAATAACCAAAGAAAGAGTATTGGTACCAAGTTGTGTGAGGCCACCTTGGTGGAAAATATTTTATGAATTCGGCCTTGTTTTCCTTGTGAGGAAGGTCAGGTTTCTGCGGGACACCATTCTCCTTCTTCTTGTGCCTTCATTTTTGATAGATTTTTTTAGAACATCAACATAGATTTTAGGTTCTTATCCATTCACCTTCTTTGGTGGCTTTGCATCCTCAAAGCTTTAATTTTCTTTAGGAGTCTTTTGATTCTTATCATAGCCAAGACTAGTCTTAATTAATGGTGACCTTTGGAAGTTGATGATATCATATAATATTTCAGTGCTCTTTTCAAACTTCAAGCTTCTATTCAACTTAGTCACTTAGCAATTCAGGCATCAACCTAATGGAGTCACATAGCAAGAGACACCAATCTCTTCATTTGATCAGCACCAAACCCTTAATTACGATTCTTGTTTCCTCAAACAAGGCTTATTTGAATAATTATTCATATGTCCATCACCGTTCTTTTTTGCACTTTCTTCACACATACATACTTCTTCTTAGATGTTCCTCTTAGAATGATATTGCGTTTTCGCTCTCATCTTTTCCTTCCAAATCTTCTTGAATATATATATATATATCTATTGGAGACCCTTCATAAGGAGTTGTGTCTATTTGAAAATACACGTTAACCTTTAAGTAAATAATTAATTTCCCTATTTTTTACTAATAATCCCATTGTTTTGGAAACCCGCCTAAAGTTTTGAAAACCCACCCATGGTATTTTCCATGGTATTAGGTATAAGAGACCTTTAAGTAAATAATTGATTTCCTTCTTTTTTACTAATAGTCCCATGGTTTTGGAAACCCACCCACGGTATTTTCCTTCGACATTAATGATGACATCAATGACAATTTTGATAACAAGTTCACCATCAACTTGTTTACAATGGCATCCAACAACCCCTCTCTTAAATCAACCTCCACTAAGATGTGTGATACTATCCTCGAGGAGGATCACTTATGACTATAATTCAACTCCAAAAAAGTTCCAATATTATCCTTTAACACCTTCCAAGAATAGATATCAAATGGTGAACAAAGTGTTTTCACCGAGATTAACTGAGAAGAATCCCTCTCTAACCTAGGGTTAAAACACGGAAACAATTGTTTTAGTGGCAGAGGAGAAGGACCCCATGACCACCTCTCATTAAACACCTTCAATTCATCTTCACCGCATCTGAAGACAAATCCCAATCACCTTCTCACCATTATATTAAGCCTTGGTGTATATCCTCAAATGGGCTCCCAAACCCTAACCACCCATTGATCTAAATATTTTTTTAATGCCAATCTCTCATGAAAATGACCTGTCAAATCAATATTTGTTTTCGGACAATCTACCTAAGTGGACTTAAAGGCTAGATCTCCCTAGTCTAACTAGATCTAGAACAAATAGATACAAAATAGAATCAACTTCCCTAGATCAATAGAATCATAAAGTAATAAACAAGTATCTTACCTGAGATTCACGATTCCCTTTGCTCCTTGCTTGATCCAATGCTTCAGAGCCTTCATATCTTCAATTACAAAACCCTATTGCACAAGCAGACACAAACAAGTAGTAAAAGCATATATCACATATGATTGATCTAAGCTAACAGTTAAGGAGGTAAGCTCTACACATTAACGACACAATAACATATATGGGAAGATATTGTATTAACTGTAATGAAAGAGAGTACAATAGAGAAGAACGTTACAACCTATGCCTTAACGTCGCAACCTTCCTTCCAACAAGCCAAACCAAAGCTTCCAACGATGTGCAAGGATCACCTAAGCCAATTCCGCCAGCATGAGAGTGCTATAGACCTTCCTCCCTTTCCATGGAGAGAGAGGTTGCATTTATAGGGCTAAAGGGATAGACGTAATACCCCTATTTCGACCCATGTGATTATTGGCTTTATTTGAATATTGTATACATGTTATGTATGTGTTTTCCCTAGTGTGGAGCTCAAGGCCAAGGCCCCACTAGTGGATGTTCTAGTTTTATTGCACATGCAAGTATTTGATAGTTAATCAACCATGGGTTGTTAAGCCATGGAGCATTGTAAATGATGTAATTATTATTATTATTATTGCAATAAAATACCTAAGGGACTGGCTATGGAGGCAACGTAAGAGAAGGGGTTGTGTGTATCCACTAGGGAGTGGTGAGGGGGGTTGTGGGATGGGAACCCATGTTGCCACTTGTCCATTCATGCACCCATGTGAACTCCCATACCGCCATTACTGCAACTGTAAGTGAATGGTTGAGAAAATGGGCTCATGAAGTCGATGGAGTATGGAACAAATCTGCAGACTCGTATGGCATGGGACGACATGTGTTTGCGTGCCCCATAAACCACTCCATGCCTGGGGAATCCGTGCAACTATTTGCTATCTCGTGGTTAGGGAATAGGGGATGAATTAATTCATTATTCAGTATTCATGCAACCATGATTTACTCATCCACTATCATTCACCAGTGTTCGCGGAGCCATTCGTGAAGCCGATAAGAAGAGGAACGGGATTCCCTATGTAAGGGGGGGATATAGTGTGGTATGTTGCGAGACAGAGCTTAGTCCGCAACCGAGTTAGTAACCTATTGATTCTAGCAGAAGTAGAATGGCAAGTTTTGGGGTTATATCTGCTTGATAAACCCAGTTAAGACTGTAGTGTCATAGAACAGGTAGATTGACCTTTATATGCCCACCCTGAATAGCACTGGAGGGAAGGGGTCTCGAGGGACTGAGAAACAGAGAAGAGGACCTTCCTTGTGTTGGGTATGGTAGGTAATGTGGGTGCCATGCTGTCTAGTTTTGAGATTTTTGTAGCTCTGTCAATGAGCTCACTGGCTTAGCACCATCCTCCCTATTGCTTGAATGCTTGATGAACCTAGTGAAGGCTGTAAACTCATGAGAACAGTGGCTGGACCTTTCTATGCCCACCCTAAATAGCACTGGAGGGAAGGGGTCTCGAGGGACTGAGCAACAGAGAAGAGGACCTTCCTTGTGTTGGGTGCAGTAAGTAATGTGGGTGCCATGCTGTCTAGTTTTGAGATTTCTGCAGCTCTGTCAATGAGCTCATTGGCTTAGCACCATCCTCCATATTGCTTGAATGCTTCATAAACCTAGTGAAGGCTGTAAACTCATGAGAACAGTGGCTGTACCTTTCTATGCCCACCCTGAATAGCACTGGAGGGAAGGGGTCTTGAGGGACTGAGTAATAGAGAAGAGGACCTTCCTTGTGTTGGGTGAGGTGGGTATTGTGGGTGCCATGCTAGCTGATTAGTTTGAGATTCCTGCAGTTCTGTAGTTAACTCACTAGCTTAGCATTGTCCCATTATTCCCTGATTGCTTGATAAACCCAATCGTGTATTGGCTTAGAAGTGGGATGTGTCCTTGATCGTGAAATTATCGTGAATGTTCCCTGGATTGCTTGATAATCCTAATGAAGGTTGTAAACTCATGATAACAGTGGCTGGACCTTTTTATGACCACCCTGAATAGCACTGGATGGAAGGAGTCTCGAGGGATTGAGCAACAGAGAAGAGGACCTTCCTTGTGTTGGGTGAGGTAGGTATTGTGGGTGCCATGCTAGTTGATTAGTCAGAGATGCCTGCAGTTATGTAGTGAACTCACTAGCTTAGCATTGTCCCATTATTCCCTGATTGCTTGATAAATCCAATCGTGTATTGGCTTAGCAGTGGTATGTGTCCTTGACTGTGAAAGTATCGTCAATGTTCTCTGGATTGCTTGATAAACCCAATAGAGTATTGGCTTAGCATTGGGATGAAACTTTTATTGTGAGAGACAGCCATCAACCTCCTTAGTGGATAAACGGCCCAAATCGGGGGTGGTCTCTCAGTTGAAAGAGTACAGGTTGGACAGAGACTTGTGGTTGGGTGGAACAGTGTCCTCACGTAGCCAGTTGCCTGGGGCAGCTTCAGTCTCAAGATAAGTGTTTTATGGTGTTAATGTTTTTGATGCATGTATTATATCCGTTTGATATATGATGTTGATTGAATGGTTGTATGAATGGAATCACTAGATATTTATGTGTGAGCTTGTATATAGAATTGATTGCATGTTGAATACTCCATTGTTACATGAATGTTATGCATGACTAGCCTTGTAGGTTGCGATATGTCAACTACTTCAATTTATTACCCATGTTGTTATAAATTGAGTTCATTTTCAAGAAGATGGGCTTTAGCCTCATATGGACCTAAGAAGAGAGTGATAACCTCTTCATGACAGTTAGAATTCCTATGTGAGAGAGAGAGGGATGTGGAAAATTCATGGGAGAATACAGATAAAGTTTTATGAAGTTCTAAGGCATGGGAAAGTGAAGTTATGATGGAATATTTAGCTGAGATAATGACAAGGTTATAAGTCTCAAATGGATGGGAGAACAATACCAGTAGAAAGATCTCTCCAAGAGCTTTCCAACGGTACTAGACTTGCCTCATTTGACTCAAGGACGGGAGAGAAACAAGTCTGGGAAGTTTGCAGATGTAGAGAAGGAGGTTCCGCATCCGCAATGCGGATTGCGGAAAGGAAATTTTTTCAGAAATTCATGTTTGGATTTCCGCAATGCGGATTGCGGATTACGGAAAGAGTAGTCTTCCGGTAAATTGAATTTGGACCTCCGCAACTCTGACTTCCGCAATTGCGGATTGCGGATTGCGAAAAGGCAGTTGGCGGAATAATTAGACTTTTGTTATCCCGAGTTCCGCAATGCAGATTGCGGATTGCGAAAGGGTGTTGGAGAGATAAGTTCGGAGATCTGTATTCTGAATCCCACAATGTGGATTGTGGATTGCGGATCCGAGGCAACTTGTGGATTGCGTATTGCGGGTCCGAGGCAACTTGTGGAATGCAGATTGTGAGTCCGAGGAAACTTGCGGATTGCAGATCCAAGAGAGTTGCGGATTGCGGATCCAGTGATGCAATTGCGGAAAGGAGTGAATGGAATCATTTTGAAAAAAAAAAAGTATCAGAGACTTCCATCAACCCTAAAGGACCTGTAGAGGTTAGCATTACATGACATATTTGTACCAGATCCTAGGGATGGGATCGGGGTACGCTACAGAGTGGTATCAGAGCTTCGGCTACAGCACTGGAGCTATTGGGCCGAGCCATGAAGAGATTTGTATGCAAAGGATGTGTCCATGATGTGGGTTTTGGATGAATGTGTACTAATTGATTGATTGTCCAATGAATTCCAGATTTGAATGGATGTGTAATATTTATTGTATGCTTGTAATGTCTAATAGATGTTTCTGTTATGCACAGTGACAGCAGCAACAACGGTAAGTTGAGTTGTCCAGAAAGTCCGTGTGTAGATAAGTAAAGATGGTGACTTTTGATGATGCCTGGGACCCTTACGAACAGGAGGAAGATGTTCTAGGAGAAAATGTGCAGGAAGAAAATATGGACGCATAGTCTGATGGAAGGAGGAAACGAGTAACGCCCCCAAACTTGGCTGAGACCATGCCATCAATGAACGGTTGATGAAGGCGCAAGAAGAGAAACATCAACTTAATGCAGCTATCTTGCGGAGTCTCACAAACCTGCAGTAGAAAATATATGGTGGGTCTAATCCAAGCAATGAAGGCCAAGAAGAAATGAACGTAGAAATTCAGTCTAGGGGTCGTTCTAGGAGAAGTAATCTAAGCCCTAGAAGGAATTTTGTGGGAATAAAACACAGAACACCCTCTTCTAGATCTCATTCTAGTAGGTCAGCTGATTCCCAGGGTTCTCAAGGAAACCCAAGGCATACTCCCAGCAGGATTAGGAGCAGAAAGAAGTACAGAGGTATTCTGCAAGGCGAGTTCAAGAAGGCAAGACCTCCCACTTTTGATGGTGAAGGTAAGGAAGGTCAAGGAGCAGAGGTGTGGCTTCTTGGAATGAAGAAGTACTTCAGAATATATGAGTATTCATAGAATGAAAGGCTAAGGTTGCTATTTATAACCTTGGTGGAAGAGCTTCTATTTGGTGGGAGAACCTCATGTAAGTGAAAGGAATCAGTGAAAGAAGGATTAGTTGGGACAGATTCCAGAGGTACTTTCAGGAGAAATACATGTCAGCTAGGTACTACGATAATAAAAGGAAATAGTTCAATGAACTCAAACTTGGTCAGAACACTATGGATGTGCATGTCCATAAGTTTCTGGAGCTGTTGAGGTATGTGGACTACATCAAGGATGAAAGAGTCAAGATCCAATGTTTCCTTGGTAGTCTACCACAGAGTTACAGAGATAGGATTGAGTTTGTCAGTCCACCAAGCTTGGAAGAATCCATTAGAATGGCAGAGCATTGCTATGAGCAGGGTAAAGGTAAATCAGAAATGCAGTCAGCATGGAAAGGTAATCCCAAGGGCAGGTTCGAACCAAGAAGAATTGGATTTAAACCACCTCTTAGAAATCAACCCAAAACCTTTCCACGGGGACAGCAAGCTAGGAGTGGATTTAAGCCAGAAATAATGGCAGACAAAGCACAGAAAGGACCACTTCAGTGTTGGGGATGTGGAGGAAACCACATGCTTAGATATTGTCCAACTAAAAGGGAGTACCCAAGGAGCTTGCACAACATTGAAGAAGCAACTACAGTGGGAGACATGGCAAGAGCAGTGCCTAGGATCTATGCAGCATGGATGACCATCAAGCAGACCACCAATCAGCAGTGGTGGAGATTGAAGGTAAGATTGCTAAGCAATCTATTTCTGTTTTGATTGACCCGGGGTCTACGCATAGTTATGTATCTCTTGGGGTAGTTGAAATTTGTTCTCTTGGTAAAGTAAAGCATAGTAAGGCCTGGCTAGTTCAGTTAGCCACAGGCACCAAGAGGAAGGTAAGTGAAGTAGTGGGGAAGTGTCCCATAGAATTGAATGGACTCCTCACTCATGCAGAATTGAATGTCTTACCATTAGGATCATATGATGCCTTAATTGGCATGGATTTGTTGGAAAGTAATAGAGCCAAAATAGACTGTTATGATAAATCGCTTGAATGCCTTGACGATGAAGGAAAGCCAAGGCTGGTAAAAGGAATTCCGAAGCGAGTTTCAATGAGGCAGATTTCAGACCTACAGCTGAGAAAGTTCTACAGGAAGGGTTGTCAATTGTATGTTGTGCATACATCAGATTCAGCATAAGATAAAGGACTAGGGATAGAAGACTTCCCATTGTTGCAAGAGTTCAAAGATGTGTTTCCGAATGAAGTGTTGGGACTTCCACCCAAGAGAGATATTGACTTTTCCATTAACCTTGTTCCAGGAGCATCACCAATTTCTAAGGCTCCTTATAAAATGAGCACACCTAAGTTGATAGAGTTGAAGATGTAGCTGCAAGAATTAATGGGTAAGGAATATATCATACCTAGTGTATCCCCTTGGGGTGCACCTATGTTATTTGTGAAGAAGAAAGATGGAACATTGAGGTTGTGTATTGATTACAGACAACTCAATAAAGTGATAGTTAAGAACAAGTATCCTTTACCAAGGATTGATGACTTGTTTGATCAGATGAAGGAAGCTAGATTGTTCTCCAAGATTGACTTGAGGTCGGGGTACCACCAAGTGAGGATTAAGGAAGAGGACATTCATAAGACAGCTTTCGGGACTAGGTATGGTCATTATGAATTCACGGTGGTGCCATTTGGTCTCACCAATGCACCTGCCACATTCATGTGCCTCATGAATAGTGTCTTCAATAAATACTTGGATAAGTTTGCGATTGTGTTCCTAGATGACATCTTGGTCTATTCACGGAATGAAGAAGAGCATAATGAACATCTAAGGATGGTATTGCAAGTACTTAGAGAACATAAGTTGTATGCCAAGTTGAGTAAGTGTGAATTCTATCAAAAGGAATTGCAATATTTAGGTCATGTAATATTAGAAGAAGATATTGTAGTGGATCCTGAGAAGATAGAGGCCATAATGGATTGGCCTACTCCGAGGAATGTTGCAGATGTAAGATATTTTATGGGTCTTGATTATTACTACAGAAGATTTATTGGAGGATTCTCCAAGATAGATCACCCGATCACCTCATTGTAGAGGAAGAGTGTCAGATTTGTATGGTCTGAGAAATGTGAGAAGAGCTTCCAGCAGTTGAAGAAACACTAGTGCCCATGTTTTGAAGATAGCATATCCTAGTAAGGATTTTGTAGTATGCACTGATGCTTGCATTGAAGGACTCGATGGAGTACTAATGCAGGAAGGGTCTGTAATTTGTTATGAGTCAAGGAAGTTGAAAGAGCATGAAAGGAACTATGCCACCCATGACTTAGAGCTAGTATCCATAGTTCATGCTCTCAAGAGATGGAGGCATTACTATTGGGAAGAATATTTGAACTCAGGACTGATCATATGAGTTTAAAATACTTGTTTGACCAGCCAAATCTGAACGCTAGGCAAACTAGATGGATGGAGTTTCTTTGCGAGTTTGATTTGGAAATTAAGCATGTCAAGGGTAAGGAGAATATAAATTCATTGATGCACTCAACAGAAAATTTCATATTGCAGCAGTAAGTAGGTGTGAATCGGACTTGAAGGCAAGGATTTTAGAGGCTCAAAATAGTGATGAAGTCTACCTTCAGATCAAGGAGAAATTGCAGCAGGGTGTTATGGATGAAAAGTATGCAAAATATTAGATGGGGAAGGGTAATGTTCTCATTTATCAAAACACCAGATTGTACATTCCAAACCGTGTGGATTTGAAGAAGTTGGTGATGGATGAGATACAGCAAAGACCATACTCGGGACATCCAAGATATCATAAGACTATAACAGCAACAAGGAACCAGTACTTTTGGCATGGTATGAAGAGAGACATAGCTGAGTACATTGCTAGGTGTCAAAAGTGTCAACATGTCAAGGCAGAGCACCAACATCCAGCAGGATTGTTGCATCCCTTTCCCATCCCAGAATGGAAGTGGGAAGTGATTTCTATGGATTTTATAACAGGGTTGCCAATGACAGTGAATAAACATGATGCAATCATGGTGGTGGTGGTGGACAAGCTATCAAATGTAGCTCATTTAATTCCTCACAAGGCCAATGACATTGCAGATATCTTCATGAGAGAGATATTCAGATTGCATGGATTTCCCAAGGCAATAATTTCAGACCGTGACACAAATTTCACATCTAATTTTTGGAAAGGATTGTTCCAGGAATTAGGAACTCAGTTGAATTTTAGCATAGCCTATCATCCTCAAACGGATGGTCAGACTGAGAGAGTAAATCAAATTCTTGAAGACATGTTAAGGATGTACGTGATGGGCAATCCATCCAAGTGGGAAGACTATTTACACTTAATGGAATTTGCTTACAACAATGGGCATCAAGCATCATTGAAAATGAGTCCATTTGAAGTGTTGTATGGCAAAGGATGCAGAACTCTAGTGAGCTGGGACATCCCAGTGAACAGGGTAGTGCTTGGACCCAAAATGATTGAGGAAATAGAGCAAGATATTGTGAAGATCAGGCAAAATTTGAAGGAAGCACAGAACAGGCAGAAAAGTTATGCAGATCTGAAAAGAATGCATAAGGAATTTCAGATTGGGGATCATGTCTACTTGAGAGTGAAACCAAGAAAGAGTTCCATGAAGTTGGGAAGTTGTGCCAAGTTGGCACCAAGATATTGTGGGTCGTTTGAATTCCTTGATAGGATAAGGATTGTTGCATATAGAATTGCATTGCCTTCTAACATGAAAGCTCATAATGTTTTCCATGTTTCTTTGCTTAAGAAATATGTACATGATCATAATCACATAATTGATTGGAATGTGATACAGGTGGAACCAGAAGGAGAGTTCCAAGTGGAGACTACGTACATCCTCGACAGAAATGTTACCTTGCTACGGAACAAGGACATAGGGCAGGTAAAGGTGCAGTGGAGACATCTTAGCCCCGAGGAGGCCACATGGGAGCTAGAGGATGCCATGCGAGAGGCATTCCCGTTTTTGTTCAGTTTTGGGAACACCGAGGATGGTGTTGTTCTAAGGGGGAGGGTGTTGTAATACCCCTATTTCGACCCCTGTGATTATTGGCTTGATGTGAATATTGTATACATGTTATGTATGTGTTTTCCCTAGTGTGGAGCTCAAGGCCAAGGCCCCACTAGTGGATGTTCTAGTTTTATTGCACATGCAAGTATTTGATAGTTAATCAACCATGGGTTGTTAAGCCATGGAGCATTGTAAATGATATAATTATTATTATTATTGCAATAAAATACCTAAGGGACTGGATATGGAGACAATGTAAGAGAAGGGGTTGTGTGTATCCACTAGGGAGTGGTGAGGGGGTTGTGGGATGGGAACCCATGTTGCCACTTGTCTATTCATGAACCCATATGACCTCCCATACCGCCATTAATGCAACTGTAAGAGAGTGGTTGAGAAAATGGGCTTATGAAGTGGATGGAGTATGGAACATACCTGCATACCCATATGGAAGGGGATGACCTGTGTTTGCGTGCCCCATAAACCACTCCATGCCTGGGGAATCCACGCAACTTGTTTGCTATCAAGTGATTAGGGAAGAAGGGATGAATTAATTCATTATCCAGTATTCATGCAACCACGATTTACTCATCCACTATCATTCACCAGTGTCCGCGTATCCAGTCATGAAGACGAGAAGAAGAGGAACACGATTCCCTATGTAGGGGGGGTATATAGTGTGGTATGTTGCGGGACAGAGCTTAGTCCGCAACTGGGTTAGTAACCTGTTGGTTCTAGCATAAGTGGAAGGGAAAGTTTTAGGGTTGGATCTCCTTGATAAACCCAGTTAAGGCTGTAGTCTCATAGAACTGGTAGATGGACCTTTCTATTCCCACCCTGAATAGCACTAGAGGGACGGGTCTCAAGGGACTGAGCAACATAGAAGAGGACCTTTCTGGGTGCGGTAGGTAATGTGGGTTCTATGTTGTCGAGTGTTGAGATGTCTGCAACTCTGTCAATGATATCACTGGCTTAGCATCATCCTCATTATTGCTTGAATGCTTGATAAACCTAGTGAAGGTTCTAAACTCATGAGAACAGTGGTTGGACCTTTCTATGCCCACCCTGAATAGCACTGGAGGGAAGGGGTCTCGAGGGACTGAGAAACAAATAAGAGGACCTTCCTTGTGTTGGGTTAGGTAGGTATTATGGATGCCATGCCAGCTGGTTAATCTGAGATGCCTGCAGTTCTGTAGTGAAATCACTAGCTTAGCATTATCCAATTATTCCCTGATTGCTTGATAAACCCAATCGTGTATTGGCTTAGAAGTGGGATGTGTCCTTGACTTTTAAAGTATCGTGAATGTTCCCGGGATTGCTTGATAAACCTAGTGAAGGCTGTAAACTCATGAGAACAGTAGCTGGACCTTTCTATGCCCACCCTGAATAGCACAGGAGGGAAGGGGTCTCGAGGGACTGAGAAACAGAGAAGAGGACCTTCCTTGTGTTGGGTGAGGTAGGTATTGTGGGTGCAATGCTAGTTGATTAGTCTGAGATTCCTGTAGTTTTGTAGTGAACTCACTAGCTTAGCATTGTCCCACTATTCCCTGATTGCTTGATAAACCCAATCGTGTATTGGCTTAGCAGTGGGATGTGTCCTTGACTGTGAAAGTATTGTGAATGTTCCTTGGATTGCTTGATAAACCCAATAGAGTATTGGCTTAGCATTGGGATGAGACTTGTATTGTGAGAGACATCCATCAACCTCCTTAGTGGATACATGGCCCAGCTCGTGGGTGGTCTCTCAGCAACAAGAGTACAGGTTGGATAGAGACCTATGGTTGGGTAGAACGTTGTCCTCACGTAGCCAGTTGCTTGGGGCATCTTCAATCTCAAGATAAGTGTTTTATGGTGTTAATGTTCTTGATGCATGTATTATATGCGTTTGATATATGATGTTGATTGAATGGTTGTATGAATGGAATCAATAGATAGCTATGTGTGAGCTTGTATACAAAATTGATTGCTTGTTGAATACTCCATTGTTACATGAATGTTATGCATGACTAACCTTGTAGGTTGCGATGTGTCAACTAGTTCAATTTATTACCCATGTTGTTATGTATTGAGTTCATCTTTAAGAAGATGGTCCTTAGCCTCATCTGGACCTAAGAGGAGAGTGATAACCTCTTCATGGCAATTAGAATTCATCTATGAGAGAGAGAGGGATGTGGAAAAGTCATGGGAGAATATAGATAGAGTTTTATGAAGTTCTAAGGCATGGGAAAGTGAAATTATGATGGAATATTTAGCTAAGATAATGACAATTTGATAATCCTCAAATGGATTGGAGAGTTATACCAGTGGAAAGATTTCTCCAAGAGCTTTCCAACGATACCTAACTTGCCTCATTTGACTCAAGGACGGGGGAGAAACAAGTCTGGGAAGTTTGCAGATGTAGAGAAGGAGGTTCCGCATTTATGCATCCACAATGCGGATTGTGGATTGCGGAAAGGAAAGTTTTTCGGAAAGTCATGTTTGGACTTCCGCAATGCAGATTGCGGATTGCGGAAAGAGTAGTCTTCTAGTAAATTGAAGTTGGACCTCTACAACTCCAACTTCCGCAATTGCGGATTGTGGATTGCGGAAAGGGAGTTGACAGAATAATTAGACTTCTACTATCCCGAGTTCCGCATTGCGGATTGCGGATTGAGGAAGCGTGTTGGAGAGATAAGTTCGGCGATCCGTCTTCCGAATCCCACAATGCGGATTGCGTAAGGACGGATTGCGGATTGCGGATCCGAGGAAACTTGTGGATTTCATATTTCGGGTCCGAGGCAACTTGCGGTTTGCAGATTGCGGGTCCGAGCCAACTTGCGGATTGCGGATCCAAGAGAGTTGCGGATTGTGGATCCGGTGATGTAATTGCGGAAAGGCGTGAATGGAATCATTTTGAAAAAAAAGTATCAGAGTTATCTATCACCCCTAAAGGACCCGTAGAGGTTCGGAGTACATGATAGATTTGTACCAGATCCTAGGGATGGGATCGCGGTACGCTATAATAGAGTAGGTTGAGGATTAAGGGGAGAGGGTTAAGGGATCCTCCCATTAGGTTAAGGAACCCAATTCCTGCTCACCTAGAAGTTAGGTATGACCCTCCACCTCACCTAGCTTTGAGAAGGGCCTCGAAGCTTCCAATTATCCATTCTAATCACCCCTGGCGCACCCTGGATGAAGGCAAAGGGCGTTGAAGGAGGGATGGCGCAGGCTGCAAGAGGTCTAAGTGAGACAGTGGCTCACCCTGTCAAGGTTATACCTGCGCCACCTAGGGTTTAACGCTCCTTGACTGAAGGTAAGGTGCGTCAGCCTACTTAAAGGAGGTAGAAAGGTAGCGACAACCTCATACTCAATGTACTTTAGCTAAGGAAACTTTAGGGATTCCGACTAAGAGTTAACACATGGCTCATGATGACAAGATTTAGGTGTAACAATATCTTCAATTCCCATAACTCACTCTACTATGATGTCTTCCAAAAAAAAAAAAAAAAAAAAACATAACAAAACAAAACAAAACAAAAAACAAAACAAAACAAAACAAAAACAAAACAAAACAAAACAAAAACAAACAAAACAAAACAAAAACAAAAACAAAAAAACAAAAAAAACAAAAAAACAAAAAAAAAAACAAAAAAAAAACCAAGAAAAAAAACAAAAAAACAAAAAACTTCACGAGCATTTTTTCCTAAATGGATTTACCCTAAAGGTCTATAAATTGATATCCCTTTCCTACCTTGTAGGCCTACCTTTTCTTGATATCTCTGCAATGGAAATTTATCGTTAACAAACCCTTGTGCGTTCCATTTTGGTTTACCTCCCTTTATAAAGCCTAACCTTGCCTCTTCAATCATTGAGCTCCCCTACGACAACAATGGATTTTGGGTTCTTTGTATCACATACAACAATGGATTTTGGGCTCTTTCTATCACACAGACCACCTACGAAACTACCTTTTGGCCCAAAACAAAAGACAAAGGAAAATGTTCACTCCTTTACCGTTGCATTTTTCTCCAATACAACCAAGGGGTGACTTAAACACTAGCATGAATGAACTGACACTTCCATCTTGTTGATTCAACTTGTCATGCCTAGCTTCCCCACTATCACACCCCTCTTAATTGCATGGCTCTAATACCCGATGAAAACTAAAGTTCATAATTCCCCCCATTAGATGAAACCTACCTCCTAGGATATGTAGTGAAACTTCCACATTTATACCCATACTGAAAAATTGGGTATCCTTCCAAAGGATTTGTCATGTAATCGATCAATTCCTCCTTAAACTCAATTTGTGTCCTTATTTTCAATTTTATTGTAGGATTTTTATAACTTTTAATATTATTAATTAAATTTGACACCTTTTTATTAATTAATAGTAATAAGAAAACTAAAGTAAAAATTAGGGTTTGAATTAAAAAAATCGAGACGAAGCCAAGCAATTAGGATAAAATATAGGTATTGGTTCGAGGCCATAAGTTCAAAATGCAAAATTGATCAAATTTCTACCTAGAAGAACCATCAATCTCAGTTCAGACCACTATATGTAAATATCATACTACTTTGGTACCTCTCGGGTAGATGATGAAAAGGTTAATATGTTTTATGTTGGGCATATGTTGATGGACATTTTAGGCCTCTCTCGATTAATATGCTTTTATGGCATATCTTCAGATGTAATTTTGTTTTATAAATATAAATTAAATTACGGAATTTTTTCCTTTGGAAAAAGAAGAACCATCAATCCAAAAAATATATATTTTATCTTTGTAGGAATACTACCTTGTATATTGTTGGAGCATGCAAACTACTTTAAGAAAATATTTAAAACATATTTAGAAAGAAAGTAAGTACTAATTGGTTTGTTGTTGTTGGGATTCTAGTAGGTTATGCTTCTTTGCATCTTCCTCCTATGGGGTCTTGCAAGTCTATTCCTTGCCATCGATACCTTAAAAAACATTTCCTTTTTCCAAATATAGAGTGGGGAAAAGTAGAGGGTCCACAAAGGCACGGGAATTTTCCACTCTAGGGGAGAGACTACATGAGAAGGAGGATTCACCACAATATATGGGATACCAAAGTGCTACACAAATCATTCCATGAATTTATCTATCAAATAAGTTGTTTGAATTAAAAACTCCAAATTTTTATTGTGTTGGATTCCCATAAACACATCCACCTCCTTCTGGAAATTTCTAAAATCTATTTCATGCATGTTTGTGTCAATAACACATTTTTATCTCTTACTTCACTATTTTTCTAAGCTTTTTGTTCAAAATATGATTACCACCATTTCCACTTAATCCTAGTGTTGATGACACCTGTTAACACCTAAAACGTGCTCACTAGCTCATTCCCTTATTCACATGACCCATTTGTCCACTTTTCCACCATCTGAGCCTCTGAAACCAACAAAAGGTCACCAAAAGACCTTAGTACACCCCCTTTTTCCATTAAAAAAGATTATTTTTCCTAAAAAGCATAAAAAAACCCTCAAAAAGGGTCCAAATTCCCAAAATTAAAAAGGGAATTAAAATATTTTTTTTATTCAAAAAAGGAAAAAGGAGGGAAAAGTACCTAAACCATGTTGGTCAATACCATTTGGTTTCCACAAAACCACAAATGGTATTCCCCACCACCAAAACCTATAAAAAGGTGGTAGGGGCTCCTCATTTCACATCCATCCATTATCTCATCCTCATGCTGCCGAAATCTCCCTTGAGCATTTTGGCCATTGTAAGCAACCTTGGAGAAGGAGACCTCTTGGAGCTTGGAGCTACTCATCTTGGGAGTTGCTCAACATCAACCTTCACCATTGAAGGTATTATCGCAAGCACTTGCTTGCCCCCCACTTTTCAATACAAATTCATTCTTTAATATTTTCTTGTTCTTGTTTTTTAAATGTTTACACTATTTGCTTACATTCTTGCATAGATCCATGATTAGTTTTGTTTAGATTAGTTTCTTGTTATTTATTTCTATTGAAACTGCTGCTACTAGTTAGCAGGTACCCATAGCACTAAGCCTGGTTGCAAAACCGGGCCAACAACACCACATTAGGCTTCTCTAATATCCTTCATGCACAACTTCAGACCTTTCCAAACTTACCCCAATTCACAAGTGACACAACACCCTTTATTATAGCAAAAATGCGTCATCCTACTATGAATTAACCAAAAAAACTAGGATGATACCAAGGTTAATAGAAATGTAGGATCGCAAACTCATAGTCGAAGGAGGGGAACTCCCTATGAAGATCAATCGAGATACCAAATGTGGAGAGTCAGAAGAAACAAAGAGAAAACACATAAACAAACAAAAAAATTCCCAAATTGAACACGTTGTTCCCTTGGAAACAATTCTTACGGAAATCCCTCCCGACCAAATTTACATAGTGAAGTAGAATGACCAAGATTGTATACACCCAGGATATTGACGATCAAAATTCACTCACATTGGACAAAATGGGCGGAGTATAGTGATGGTCAACTTGGGGTGTCAACAATTCAGATCGTCCTCACATTGGAGATCAATGGTTGAAGTCTTTTTACACTAGAACAAGTGACCTGAGACTAAGAGAAGGGATCACAACATCAATGGCTTGGAACTTATCATGCAGTTGAGATCTATAGATATGGACCATCCATGCTAAAGAAACTAATTGAGCTACAATGTGATGGGTAACAACGTCAATGTCCCATATCTTATCGCACTTATGAGATCCATTAATTTGGATTATTTGTGCTAAAGAAGTAATCAGACCATAATAGAGGGGACTCTTGCATGAACTATTGAGATTACAACACACCTTGTAGATCAATAATCATGATTTCTTCACGCTTGAATGTATTGATGGGGTCCCACTAGAGGAATATGAGCACGAATGGTATGGATTTGATCACTCTACTTTGATCAACAACCCATATATTCCCACACTGAAAGGGTCTCGTCAGAGAATGAAATCAGAAAAGCGATGCCAACGGACCATATTTGATCTCACCTCCAGATTGACAGACCAAAATGAATATCAAGATTCTATTTTAAAATGAACAGTTTGATGGTGCCATTTTCCAACTCAAATTTAATCTTAGGGTTCCTACCTTTGAACAATATGAACCCACGAGTGGGGACTATCTGCATGAGTCCTAAACCTCCAGTGATATATTTTTATGTGTCTTTCCATATCAGACAAAAAACATCAACGTTGCCATGCGCCAACCTTGAATAAAACTTAATGTAAGGATTTCCAGCCTTTAATGAAGATCTCCCCCCACCTTTAAGTGCACAGAACATTGTCCTCACCTTCTTTTACAATCTATGAGCCTCCAAGTAATAAGAAGAGTCTCCTTCAAGCCAAAATCACCTCCTAAGCTGCATGAATGATCGTGATAGTGTTGTGGTTTTGTTTCCATTGTCTCCATGTTGTCGAGTGTTGAGATGTCTGCAACTCTATCAATGATATCACTGGCTTAGCACCATCCTCGCTATTGCTTGAATGCTTGATAAACTTAGTGAAGGTTCTAAACTCATGAGAACAGTGGTTGGACCTTTCTATGCCCACCCTGAATAGCACTAGAGGGAAGGGGTCTCGAGGGACTGAGAAACAAAGAAGAGGACCTTCCTTGTGTTGGGTTAGGTAGGTATTATGGGTGTCATGCTAGCTTATTAGTCTGAGATGCCTGCAGTTCTATAGTGAAATCACTAGCTTAGCATTATCCAATTATTCCCCGATTGCTTGATAAACCCAATCGTGTATTAGCTTAGCAGTGGGATGTGTCCTTGACTTTGAAAGTATCGTGAATGTTCCTGGGATTGCTTGATAAACCTAGTGAAGGCTGTAAACTCATGAGAACAGTATCTAGACCTTTCTATGCCCACCCTGAATAGCACAGGAGGGAAGGGGTCTCGAGGGACTGAGAAACAAAGAAGAGGACCTTCCTTATGTTGGGTGAGGTAGGTATTGTGGGTGCAATGCTAGTTGATTAGTCTGAGATTCCTGCAGTTTTGTAGTGAACTCACTAGCTTAGCATTGTCCCACTATTCCCTGATTGCTTGATAAACCCAATCGTGTATTGGCTTAGCAGTGGGATGTGTCCTTGACTGTGAAAGTATTGTGAATGTTCCTTGGATTGCTTGATAAACCCAATAGAGTATTGGCTTAGCATTGGGATGATACTTTTATTGTGAGAGACATCCATCAACCTCCTTAGTGGATACACGGCCCAGCTCGTGGGTGGTCTCTCAGCAGCAAGAGTACAGGCTGGACAGAGACCTATGGTTGGGTGGAACATTGTCCTCACGTAGCCAGTTGCTTGGGGCATCTTCAGTCTCAAGATAAGTGTTTTATGGTGTTAATGTTCTTGATGCATGTATTATATGCGTTTGATATATGATGTTGATTGAATGGTTGTATGAATGGAATCAATAGATAGCTATGTGTGAGCTTGTATACAAAATTGATTGCTTGTTGAATACTCCATTGTTACATGAATGTTATGCATGACTAACCTTGTAGGTTGCGATGTGTCAACTAGTTCAATTTATTACCCATGTTGTTATGTATTGACTTCATCTTTAAGAAGATGGTCCTTAGCCTCATCTGGACCTAAGAGGAGAGTGATAACCTCTTCATGGCAGTTAGAATTCCTCTGTGAGAGAGAGAGGGATGTGGAAAAGTCATGGGAGAAGACAGATAGAGTTTTATGAAGTTCTAAGGCATGGGAAAGTGAAATTATGATGGAATATTTAGCTGAGATAATGACAATTTTATAATCCTCATATGGATTGGAGAGTTATACCAGTGGGAATATCTCTCCAAGAGCTTTCCAACGGTACCGAACTTGCCTCATTTGACTCAAGGACGGGGGAGAAACAAGTCTGGGAAGTTTGCAGATGTAGAGAAGGAGGTTCCGCATTTATGCATCCACAATGCGGATTGTGGATTGCGGAAAGGAAAGTTTTTCGGAAAGTCATGTTTGGACTTCCGCAATTCCGACTTCCGCAATGTAGATTACGGATTGCGGAAAGAGTAGTCTTCCGGTAAATTGAAGTTGGACCTCTACAACTCCAACTTCCACAATTGTGGATTGTGGATTGCGGAAAGGGAGTTGACAGAATAATTAGACTTCTACTATCTCGAGTTCCGCATTGTGGATTACGGATTGAGGAAGGGTCTTGGAGAGATAAGTTCGGCGATCCGTCTTCCGAATCCCATAATGCGGATTGTGGATTGCGGATCCGAGGCAACTTGTGGATTGCGGATTGCGGGTCCGAGGCAACTTGTGGTTTGCAGATTGCAGGTCCGAGCCAACTTGTGGATTGCGGATCCAAGAGAGTTGCGGATTGTGGATCCGGTGATGCAATTGCGGAAAGGCGTGAATGGAATCATTTTGAAAAAAAAGTATCAGAGTCTTCCATCACCCCTAAAGGACCCGTAGAGGTTCGGAGTACATGATAGATTTGTACCAGATCCTAGGGATGGGATCGGGGTACGCTACAATAGAGTAGGTTGAGGATTAAGGGGAGAGGGTTAAGGGATCCTCCCATTAGGTTAAGGAACCCAATTCCTGCTCACCTAGAAGTTAGGTATGACCCTCCACCTCACCTAGCTTCGAGAAGGGCCTTGAAGCTTCCAATTATCCATTCTAATCACCCCTGGCGCACCTTGGATGAAGGCAAAGGGAGCTGAAGGAGGGATGGCGCAGGCTGCAAGAGGTCTAAGTGAGCTAGTGGCTCACCCTGTCAAGGTTATACCTGCGCCACCTAGGGTCTGACACTCCTTGACTGAAGGTAAGGTGCGTCAGCCTACTTAAAGGAGGTAGAAAGGTAGCGACAACCTCATACTCAATGTACTTTAGCTAAGGAAACTTTAGGGATTCCGGCTCAGAGTTAACACATGGCTCATGATGACGAGATTTAGGTGTAACAATATCTTCAATTCCCATAACTCACTCTACTATGATGTCTTCCAAAAACAAAAACAAAACAAAACAAAAACAAAACAAAACAAAAAACAAAACAAAACAAAAACAAAAAACAAAAAACAAAACAAAACAAAACAAAAACAAAACAAAACAAAACAAAAACAAAACAAAAACAAAACAAAACAAAAAACAAAACAAAACAAAAACAAAAAACAAAAAACAAAACAAAACAAAACAAAAACAAAACAAAACAAAACAAAAACAAAACAAAACAAAACAAAAACAAAACAAAACAAAACAAAACAAAACAAAAAAACAAAAAAACTTCACGAGCATTTTTTCCTAAATGGATTTACCCTAAAGGTCTATAAATTGATATCCCTTTCCTACCTTGTAGGCCTGCCTTTTCTTGATATCCCTGCAATGGAAATTTATTGTTAACAAACCCTTGTGCGTTCATTTTGGTTTACCTCCCTTCATAAAGCCTAACCTTGCCTCTTCAATCATTGAGCTCCCCTACGACAACAATGGATTTTGGGTTCTTTGTATCACATACAACAATGGATTTTGGGCTCTTTCTATCACACGGACCACCTACGAAACTACCTTTTGGCCCAAAACAAAAGACAAAGGAAAATGTTCACTCCTTTACCGTTGCATTTTTCTCCAATACAACCAAGGGGTGACTTAAACACTAGCATGAATGAACTGACACTTCCATCTTGTTGATTCAACTTGTCATGCCTAGCTTCCCCACTATCACACCCCTCTTAATTGCATGGCTCTAATACCCAATGAAAACTAAAGTTCATAATTCCCCCCATTAGATGAAACCTACCTCCTAGGATATGTAGTGAAACTTCCACATTTATACCCATACTGAAAATTGGGTATCCTTCCAAAGGATTTGTCATGTAATCGATCAATTCCTCCTTAAACTCAATTTGTGTCCTTATTTTCAATTTTATTGTAGGATTTTTATAACTTTTAATATTATTAATTAAATTTGACACCTTTTTATTAATTAATAGTAATAAGAAAACTAAAGTAAATAATTAGGGTTTGAATTAAAAAAATCGAGACGAAGCCAAGCAATTAGGATAAAATATAGGTATTGGTTCGAGGCCATAAGTTCAAAATGCAAAATTGATCAAATTTCTACCTAGAAGAACCATCAATCTCAGTTCAGACCACTATATGTAAATATCATACTACTTTGGTACCTCTCGGGTAGATGATGAAAAGGTTAATATGTTTTATGTTGGGCATATGTTGATGGACATTTTAGGCCTCTCTCGATTAATATGCTTTTATGGCATATCTTCAGATGTAATTTTGTTTTATAAATATAAATAAAATTACGGAATTTTTTCCTTTGGAAAAAGAAGAACCATCAATCCAAAAAATATATATTTTATCTTTGTAGAAATACTACCTTGTATATTGTTGGAGCATGCAAACTACTTTAAGAAAATATTTAAAACATATTTAGAAAGAAAGTAAGTACTAATTGGTTTGTTGTTGTTGGGATTCTAGTAGATTATGCTTCTTTGCATGTTCCTCCTATGGGGTCTTGCAAATCTATTCCTTGCCATCGATACCTTAAAAAAAATTTCCTTTTTCCAAATATAGAGTGGGGAAAAGTAGAGGGTCCACAAAGGCACGAGAAGTTTCCACTCTAGGGGAAGAGACTACATGAGAAGGAGGATTCACCACAATATATGGGATAACAAAATGCGACATAAATAATTCCATGAATTTATCTATCAAATAAGTTGTTTGAATTAAAAACTCCAAATTTTTATTGTGTTGGATTCCCATAAACACATCCACCTCCTTCTGGCAATTTCTAAAATCTATTACATGCATGTTTGTGTCAATAACACATTTTTATCTCTTACTTCACTATTATTCTAAGTTTTTTTGTTCAAAATATGATTACCACCATTTCCACTTAATCCTAGTGTTGATGACACCACATTAGGCTTCTCTAATATCCTTCATGCACAACTTCAGACCTTTCCAAACTTACCCCCAATTCACAAGTGACACAACACCCTTTATTATAGCAAAAATGCGTCATCCTACTATGAATTAACCAAAGAACTAGGACGATACCAAGGTTAATAGAAATGTAGGATCGCAAACTCATAGTCGAAGGAGGGGAACTCCCTATGAAGATCAATCGAGATACCAAATGTGGAGAGTCAGAAGAAACAAAGAGAAAACACATAAACAAACAAAAAAATCCCAAATTGAACACGTTGTTCCCTTGGAAACAATTCTAACGGAAATCCCTCCCGACCAAATTTACATAGTGAAGTAGAATGACCAAGATCGTATTCACCCAGGACATTGACGATCAAAATTCACTCACATTGGAGAAAATGGGCGGAGTATAGTGATGGTCAACTTGGGGTGTCAACAATTCAGATCGTCCTCACATTGGAGATCAATGGCTGAAGTCTTTTTACACTGGAACAAGTGACCTGAGGCTAAGAGAAGGGATCACAACATCAATGGCTTGGAACTTATCATGCAGTTGAGATCTATAGATATGGACCATCCATGCTAAAGAAACTAATTGAGCTATAATGTGATGGGTAACAGCGTCAATGTCCCATATCTTATCGCGCTTATGAGATCCATTAATTTGGATTATTTGTGCTAAAGAAGTAATCAGACGATAATAAAGGGGACTCTTGCATGAACTATTGAGATTACAACACACGCTGTAGATCAATAATCATGATTTCTTCACGCTTGGATGTATTGATGGGGTCCCACTAGAGGAATATGAGCACGAATGGTAAGGATTTGATCACTCTACTTTGATAACAACCCATATATTCCCATAGTGAAAGGGTCTCGTCAGAGAATGAAATCAGAAAATCGATGCCAACGGACCATATTTGATCTCACCTCCAGATTGATAGACCAAAATGAATATCAAGATTCTATTTTAAAATGAACAGTTTGATGGTGCCATTTTTCAACTCAAATTTAATCATAGGGTTCCTACCTTTGAACAATATGAACCCACGAGTGGGGACTATCTGCATGAGTCCTAAACCTCCAGTGATATATTTTTATGTGTCTTTCCATATTAGACAAAAAACATCAACGTTGCCATGCTCCAACCTTGAATAAAACTTAATGTAAGGATTTCCAGCCTTTAATGAAGATCTCCCCCCACCTTTAAGTGCACAGAACATCGTCCTCACCTTCTTTTACAATCTATGAGCCTCCAAGTAATAAGAAGAGTCTCCTTCAAGCCAAAATCACCTCCTAAGCTGCATGAATGATCGTGATAGAGTTGTGGTTTTGTTTCCATTGTCTCCATAGTGTTTTTTCTTTGCAAATTTGTTGGGTAAGTCAATTTCTACGGGATTGAAACACAACAAATTTTCCTCCAAATTAATATAAAATATCTTTGAGTTCACGTGCCTCTATTTTTCTATTCATATCCCATTATAAGTTATATCCCCCCTCTCCATAATCCATTCACAATGTTGAGAGCCTCCATAGCCACCTCAGGAAGCTCTTCTTCCCATTCTACCAATGCCAAGTTAGACACCAATGAGATCTTCTCTTCCCATCTTGCTTGTTTCATTGTCAACCTCACTTGCCTACTCACCCCTCGAGTGAATTATTCCTCTTCAACATATAAGTTGATTAGCACGACCTATGGGATATTACACAAGGGGAAAATAGCCATTCTAAATGGCTATCTATCTTGGCTCAACACATTGTCCCTAACACATATCATTTTCTAGAATTTGTTAACTCTGTGCTAAGAACTATTCCCTTCCTTCCTCCGCCTTAACCTTTGTTGATGGACATAATGCAAACTTTGATATCAACGGCCAATCTATATCTTGGATGCTTGGTACATCCTAGGGTTCTGTGGTCCTCTCCCATGAGAGCTAAACTAAAAGGTTCAAAAGCCTAAATCAAGCCCACAAAGGGGCCATTTTCCATATATTACATTACAACCAAGGTTTGGTTAAAGTGCATCCTACCCCATGAAAGATCAAGAGATTTTCCCAATGGGCCTAGCTGGAATGTTTGCCTATGTTCACCCTAATACTGGGTAGGGAGAGTTCTTATGCATATGTGGATGAAGGGATGGTAACAATTGTAGATTACTATAATGTACCTACCATCCTTGACTTTAGAAATGTCAACACCATAACCATATGTTGAGACAACAATTATCAGATTCTAGAACACTTGTATATTTGAATACCCTTGATACTTGGTATACATGTTCATCTATCTTCAGGGGAATTGCATTGAATTCCTTGATTTGCAAAAAACTTGGAAGGGCCTACCTAATAGGGGCATTGATTGGATGCCCTATGTCAAGAAAGAAGAAGTTGGGTCCTATTTCCTAAATTGTGTGTCCCATTTAATGTATGTTGCCTTCTTCGCAATCCTAAGAAACTAACTTGACAAAATGCTTGCAAATATTAGGCCATATTTAGAATTAGAAGAGGCTAATAGAAATGGGGATTGGTTCCAGGGGTTTGATTTCAATATGATAAGACTGTATGGGACACAATCAACACCCTATACGCTACCCAAATTACTTACACCTAGATTGTTTATATTGGAGTATCTAAGACATATGGCAGAGGTTAATGACCTCCATTAACATGCTATACAACTTGACGAGAACCCGTCATTGTTCTTGTTTTTTGGGGGGTCGATTTTAGTAGTTGTTTTTTACCTTCATTTCAAAAAGTGTGTATACTGGTAGCACCATTTTTCATTTTGAGCCATTTTTTTGCGATTTTGAAACTTCTTGGTAAAAAAAAACCTTAATTTTTATTTACAAATGTGTTTTTTTCGACTTTTATAAAAAAACATGCATTTAGTAGCTAGTTATAATGAAAAAATATGTACATTTACAAAAAATTTAAAATTTTAGAAGCTAGATAGAATGAAAAATATATATATATAGATTCGAAGTTTTTTCTTTGAACTTTTATCTTAAAGAAATAATTTATATGGGTAAATTTGTAAAAATAAAAATAAAAATAAAAAAGACATTTTAAACCATTTTAATGTATTTTCCACTATTTTGGTTATGTAATTTAAAATTTTAAAGATAAAAGAAAAAGAAAAAAAAAATCAAAAAACACACCCAAAAGCAAAAGAAAAACAAATTTAAAAAATAAATAAAACTTAAAAACAAAATGAAAAGACAAATTTAACAAAATTTTAAAAATCCAAATTTCAAGAAAAATTAAACATTTATAACAAAATTTTTAAAAAAAAGAAAAAAAAAATTAAAAATTAACTTTTGAATTAAAAAATAAATAAAAAATAAAAAAATTGCAAAAAGAACAAAATTAAAATTAAAATAAAAAATTTTAATTTATAAAAAAAAAAACTAAACCTAACCTACCCCTCCCCTGCCTCCCCACCCCCCCTCCCCTCCCCCCCCCCCCCCTCCCCCCTCCCCTCCCCCCCCCCCTCCCCCCCGTCCCTCGCCCCACGGATCCCCCCCCACGACCCCCTCCCCCCATCCCTCGCCCCACGGATCCCCCCCCCGCCCCTCCCATCCCCTCCCCCTCCCCGTCGATCCGCTCCTTGCTCCGCCCATGCGCCACCCCTCGTTGGCGGTGCGATTCGCGTCGGGCGGCTGCATAAGCAGCTGGCGGGGAACGGGGAGGGGGAGGGGGAGGGGAAGGAGGAGAGGGGGGTGGGGAGGGGAGGGGAGGGGAGGAGTGGGTTAAGTATTTTTTTTTTTTTTAATTATTACATTTTGTTATTGTTTTTTATAAAAAAAATTTAAATTGAAAAATTTTATATTTTTTAAACTTTTTTTTTTAAGATGGGTTTTAAATGTTGCAATTTTATATTTTGTCATTTTTTCTATTTTTTTGTTAATTTTTGTCTTAATTTTTTTAAATAATTTTGTTTGTTTCGATCTATATATATTTTTTTTAAATTGATTTTTGTTAATTTTTTTTATAAAATTTGTTCAATGTGTTTTTTTTAAATGTTTTTGTTTTTGTTAAATTTGTATTTTTTTTAAATTTTAAAAATTTTGTTTCAATTTATTTTTTATTTTTTATTTTTTTTTACGTTTTTGGGGATTTTTATTTTATTTTTAGTTTATAATTTTTTTAAAGTTGTAAATTATTTTTGAAATTATTTTTAATTTGGTTTTTTATTTTTTTTAATAACTTTTGCATTTTTTTTAATTTTAATTTTTTATTTAATTCTACTAGGTCCAATTTTCAATCTGGGTGTCGATTTAGGGTTTTATTGCAATGATACCACCCATGGCTCGTTTTGGGGTTGTTTTTTAGTGTTTTTTATTCAAAAAATTGAAATTTTTAGGGCTAGAGTTCTCGTTGTTTGTATTTTGTGCCAAAATATCATATCTTGTGCCTTGTATGGTTTAATATATGGTTTTATTATGAATAATATCATAAATTTGTTTATTTTATATAAAAGGAGAGGTGATATTATTTCTTGAATAATTTGTGTTTAACTCGGTGCTAGTTTTATATAGTGTTACCGAGAGAGTTAATAAATACAATTTTAAATTATGATATAATGATATAATAATGCCATTTTCTAAAAAAGTGTGCTACCGGTAGTGTTAGTTTTAAATTCAGGCCTTGATTTTATGGTTTTTGTAAACAACAATAATGATTGTTTTCGTCCATGTCTATATGTTTAACAAAAAAAAGTGGTGCTATTGGTAGCACCACCTTTTTATTTGGGGTTTTTTTGGTGTTTTTTTAAGCAAAAATGTGAGTTTTTATGGCTAGAGTTCTCGTTTTGGGTATAAAGTTCTCGTCAAGTTGTATAACATGTTCATTTCCTTAAATCCATGAATAAAGGCAGGATTACATTTCCTATAGTTATGGGAAGTCATGCCATCAATGACAAAAGAAGCATCAAGGATGCCATTGATGCCCTGAAGCAACTTAACCTCCCACTAGATTAACCCTGAATATATGACCCACACTTCTTATTGAGGGTTGAGAAGGGGAGGAAACAACAAAATCCCCAAGACCATGACTCCATGCCATAAATTGAAAGGTCAACAAACAAATAGAGATACGAGGAAGTGGATGCCATTATCGAGGTTGAATATGATCCCTCCAAGGCTACAACTGAAATATTCTCAGCTCCTCAACCCAAGCAGCCCGATCTCTTATCATATTACACATTCTGTAGGCCCCCAGGTGCTATAGTGACAAAGGGAGACAGTAAATTTAATCCCATCTAATCCAAGGAGAGTTGAAGTCTATCAAAATAATTTTAGCAAACATAAGGGAAGGGCTTGATCGAGGATGAGTTTATATTTGGATATTGAAGATTCCCTATTTCAAAGTATTCATTGAGATGAATAAATTTTCAGGCTATACAATGATATACACGATGATGATGAAGACGAAGAGGAAGGTTGGGCATAAGAAGAAACAGGAGAAACCCTACCAATGAAAGAGCTAGTGGAAAATATTGAATAAGGGATTGATCTACCACATGAAGAGCCTAATACATCTTAGCCACACGATCTCTTAACTTAACTCAAGGCCATCCCCATGATCCAAATCATGGGATACTTAGGAGAAGGGGGATTTGGGAAAGAGGGCCAAGGAATTAAAGAGATAATCATATTGGTAGAAAGGTCGAATGAGTTAGGGTTGGTAGTAGATCCCAATGCACTTATGGTAAGAAAGACTGATCTTATCTCAACCTTCACTCTTCTGACCCTCGTCACTCAGCAATTTGGTCCATCAAGTCAAATCATACCTCATGAACCTCAAGCCCCTTCCACCAGTCTGCATGCACAATAGGACTTTCCCCCTAGTTTCCCATTTGAGACTTCAATGCATCCAACTGGTGGGGGAAAAAATCACATCATGATAATAAGCATAAGACAAAGAAGGAATTGTAATGGATACCATCAATGGGGAGGAGGAAGTTCCATAAGGCCCTGATGAAATAATTGATTTACTAGAAACTAGGGGAGAGGTTGATACTTTGGGTGATATCTTCAGAAATCTGAAGCAGGCCAAGAAGAGAAAAGCAGATGGGGGGCATAGATAGGAAGAGACTGAGCAAAAGAGAGATAGGATGGAATCCCCAAGACAAGATCCAACAAAGAGTGAAAAACATGAAGGGTTAGAACCAAGCAGTGTCCAACAAGAGGAGTTTACATTTAGACAGTACCCTCTCCATATTTTGGAAAATTATTTAACATATTATTTGTTGCAGCTTATGAAAGAGTTTGTAACATTAATGTTGTTAGATCCTCTCATGAAGTAGGGCATCAGACATTATCAACCAATTCAATTCAACCCATGGAGACATGTGATCCCTTAGAGATACAGAAAGAAGAAAAGAGAAGGAGAATGGAGAGTCAAGGGAAAGTCACATTAGTTGATACACATGATGCTCGGGTACAAGCAAGGTTCTTTCCCAGATACAATGTTGAGATAGTGCAATTTGTCGTTACTACATTGGAGCCTCTGGCACAAAAGCCTTATTAAAAAATGACATCATGGGATTGAAGAGCTCTCCATATTATATTGAGACACTTGGAGTTCAACCAGAAGAAGACATCTCAATGGACCAAGGGTCTAGTAGCGTAGTTTATATAAGTATCTTAAAGTTTCCTCCTCCAGTGGTAGTTACAAGAAAAATTGGATTCCATCACAATAAGGTATCAATTTTTGAATGTTAGAGTAAAGGTCTTGGAGGTAGAAAAAGACAAGTTGCAAGCTAGTTTAACCTCAATAAAAAAAGGAAAGCAAGAATTTGTTGAAGTTATTTCCCTCCTCAAATAGAAGGATAAAAGAATAAAGGTGTTGGAATTTTCTCAAATGGCCTCGATATTTCCAGTTGTCGAGTAAATGTTGGAGGAGAAGTAGAAATTGGTTGACTAAGTAAACTTCCCTAGAGGAGAAAATGTCTCCTTGAATTTAATATCTAGAAGTTGTTCAAGGTAATGCCTCATACATGTATTTCAAATTAGAGGAGACCAATGAATTGATTATCTCTCTTAGACATGAAATCGACGAGGCTAAAAAAGAGAAAGCAATAGCATACTCAGCCATACATCCACAACCTCCCACAAAATCAATGTCACAACTACAACAACAGATTGATCAGTTAATAAAGAAAGTTGTAAAATGGAAGTTCAAGGTAGAGGACAGTACCATGAATGTTGTCTTGGTAGAAAACATTGCAAAAAACGAAGAGAAAACCTCATAAAACAAGGGCAACAGTTGGAGGAAACATAGAAGAAAAGAAACAAGTAGTAGTCTTGAAGGAGGAGATAGAAACATGGAAGGTGATACACGAAAAGGCCTTAACTAAATTCATAATTATGAAAACATTGAGAGAGGTCAAGCACACAGTGTGGGGGTATATATTCAAGGATATGTCGTCAATAAGAGGGCACCTCCAATTTTATTTAGAGTTTCGTGTCCTCTATAAACAAGTCTCTAAATACTTCAGCAATACATAGAAGGAGCTACATAACAAGAAGGGGATGGAAAAAGTGGCAAAGGGAGTGATCAAACCATCCCCATAAAAGCCCTGGGATTATTAGGTATTAGATACTAAATCTCTGTATACATGGTCATAAAGACATGCATCAATAAATGCAATAGTTGGAAGATCAAGAACCAAAGGGAATTGGAGCTAGAGAAACCCATTAAAGCTTTCTTGATAAATGTGGGCACCATGATAAATCGTCATTTACCTTACCCTTAGAATAATCAGTTAAGGATACACCCCTCATATACATATCATTGATGGAAAGAGATGATATCCCTTGCCTAATAAATATACTGAATAAATAATCTATCCCTTCTACCATTGAAATATACACTCAACTACATCCACCAATTTCCACCCGAGCTCTGATGTCTAGGTTGACTCAATCCATAGGGAAGATTGACTATACCCCTCTCATCAAATTGGATAAATATTTTAGGATCTCACTAGTAGAAAAATGAGTGATAAATGACCAAGTGACCAAAAAAATTGGTCACCATGCGAAATAAATGACTAAACCACCAAAAACGTTGGTCACCACAACGTTTTTAAGTAAAATATGACCAAATTTGAGCAATTTTAAGTGATTGCAACTAAAAATGACTAATTTAGTCATGGGATAAAAAATACAACTAGATAGTATAAGTTAATAATTATATAAGATGTCCTAATTACCAAATATGTCATTATATGTCACACACAAATTAAGAGTGTCTATATATAATATAATATAATATAATATAGGATTTTATAATTATATATAACATGTTTCTATACATCTATAGATATGTCAATATTGTAATTGATGTAATTAGTTTGCATTAATGACCACAAAGGGAAGAATGCTCCATGATATTTAGCCTGCTCTATTTACTTGGCAGTATAGTGTTGATGCTCAACATTAACGTGATTCCTAAGTGTTGAAACATGATGCCATAGGCGAACCTACTGAACTTTTTTGCAAGATCATTCCATATGTACTGTTACATCCATTTCGATGTGCTTATCATGTCCATATCTTATTTCACCATTTTTGCTTTTGTATTATCCCTTTGACAGATCCTCCAAGTTGCATCATGTGCGTCAACATAGTGTGGTTGAGTAGTCTTGGATATTTGTTGTCTTTGCCTTTGGGCATCATCAGGTTGTGAAGTTGGTATCATTGTGTTCAGATCGTCATACTAGTCGTGTTCATATTTTGTTTGATGACCCTCTCAACAGTTTGTTAAAGTTTCGGCAAGTTCATGTATTTTGCGTCATGTTAGCAAAAATTGCCATTTTCACAACCTCCATTAACTCTCCATATGCATCCATTCATCATGGTTCTCTTCGCACCTAAGTTTGGAAAGTTCTAAAGTCCCCCTGAGTCCCTCCCCTACAATTGAATTGCCAATATCCTACATTTTGAAAAGAAAACGAAAATCCTCCCTTTAGTGTAAAAATCCATTTGTTCCCATCTCCTTGAATGATAAATATAATTTTTCCGCCCTCATAATCCCTAACCCCTTCATTTTCCCTTTCCCATTTAAAATAAAGAAATGATCAAAAACCCTTATTTCCCTATATCTCGTTTAACATTTCCTTTTTCACCCATATTAAATATATCAATATATTATATAGTTATTATATATATTTATATAGTTAATATATGTAATGCATTAATATTAGTATTAACAAATTAAAAAAAGCAAGAATATAAACAAAACAAATATAATAGAGAGAGGGAAATTAAATAGAAAAAAGATGAAAGAGCCAAAAGTAAATAGAAAAAGGATAAACGAGCGAAAATGAGTAAATTAGAAAAAAGATTGGGAGGGACAATAGGGGAAAATAAATTAAAATAGGGCATTTTTCAAAAGAAAACTTCAATAGATCTGAGCTGCAGGAATTGCATTGAAGCATTATCTTGATTCGATGATGAAGATGGAAATGGGTTGAATGTCCAACTTGATCCTCGGCTTTATCAGCCAGGGTAAGTAATGAAAGCTTTTGCATATTTGCATGGAATCTCTTCATTTTTCTAGTGAAATTTTATTTGTGACTATGTTTTCTCTTCAGGTATCATGCCATAGAAAAGTGGGAGTTCCATAATGGAGTGAGCTCATGGCCACCTTCCCTTCTCCCTACATAACCACTAAGGTAATCAACTGTCTCCATTTCAAAAGCAATTTGTGTAATGATAAAGTTTATTCGTAACTTTGAACCATTACATTGATCTTCTATTGTTTCCAAGAGCTTGTGATAGTTTGCCTTGAATTCTAGGGATTTATTTGTGGGAAGCTGTATTTCCAGAAATTGATCCTACTTGTTAAGTTTTCTTGTTTTTTTTCCGAGTTTCAACATTGGGTCCTAGGGTTTGTCTTATTGCAACATTGTTAGAGGGTTTATTTTTCTAAAGCTTTTTAATTATGTGAGAGATGACTTGTTGGTAGTTCGGCTTTGGCATGATGATATTCTTGTCAAGATTGTATCAGGACTTCATCTAGAGCATTATACATATAAATCAACAATGGGTTCAATGTGAATTTGAAGTTTTGTTGTTGGTTGAGATTTTAGCTCTCTTCCAACTTATACAATAGCTTTCCTATCATTCCCAGGTAAGTATTTATGCATTGGCTTCAGTTGTCATTCATATTTATATACATGTTTCTTCCCTTTCTACCTTTAAAGCTCCTCTCTGATTTTTTTTTGGTTTTTTAAAGGGGGTATTTCGGGAGTTCATTTCCCTCTTCTTCTGGAAGACTATTTGTATCTTCTAAATTATATTAGCTTCAGAAGTGCATTGCTTGCTTTGTCAAACATTTTTCTCTGTTGTAATCAGATGAATATAGCCTCCTATTTTTATCTTTGGTTTCTTATTTGCAATTTCTACAAGTAATCTATCCTCATCTATATTTGGGGTTTTTAGGGTTTCTTTCGTACTGGGAGCTGTGATTGTTTATTTCTAGCAGTTCGTCTTTGAATGTTATAGGAAGGAAATGTTGTATAAATTTGTTTGTATTAGGGTTTTTATTATTTGATAAGATAAACACTTTCTTTTAAATGATCAAAGCTTTCTTTCTTAGCTAGTTGGTGCATGTTGTAGTTATTTGGTCACTGAATTGAAAGTTTATGGCTGGATTTGTCTTTTTGGGTTTGTCTTTGTATTTTTAGGGAGAGATCTTATCTGTGAAAGAATTTCCAGTCATGGATGGGTTGTACTCTACCACTAGAAAGCAAACACGCACAGAAAATGAGCTTGTGGAGAACAACGATAGAAATAAGAGGTGGAACTCTGGCAATGGTAGAGAATAGGCTTTCCCTGGTGTCGACAGTACTATGTATCGCATATTGTGTCCTGGTAATGTGATTGGAAGTGTTATTGGTAAGGGGGGTAAAGTAATAAAATATTTGAGATAGGAGACGGGTGCGAAGATCAGAGTTGCAGATGTCGTTCCGGGCATTGATGAGTGTGAAATAGTAGTCTTTTGTGAATTTGAAGTTTTGTTGTTGGTTGAGATTTTAGCTAACTTCTTGATGTTTGAAATGGAATCAATGTTTTCAAGTTGAATACATTGAAATTAAACTCATTCAATATTCTAGAACAAGATTTTATTTTCATTAATACTCGAACAACCTTTCTAAATCCAGTCATTTCTTGGCACGTATAACTATAGTTGAAGCTTGTTTCCAAGGTTATCCGACTTCTTGAAAGTATTGATGTTGTTGTTTTTCTAACACACTATAGCTCTGTCAATGGTGGAACAATCTACTCTGTTAATGGTGGAACAATCTATTTGAATTATGATCTTGATCATTTATTCATAATCCGAGGAGAACAAGTTACTCCCTACTTGGTCCAAAATTGTTGAACAATGCTTATAAGAATATGTTGTGAGCTTAGAGAAAAGTTTAGGTTCTCATGAAGCGAAGAAATGACATCAAATATATGGATGGAATGAGCTCCAAAAGTAAAATGGTACACCTTTGTGGAAGTTACTATTGGAGCAATTTGATGATACACTTGTTAAAATACTTCTAGCAGTAGTTGGAATTTCATTTATTCTTGCCTACTTGCACGATAGTGTCCCATGTTGCATTTGAGATTAGAAGGGTTTGGATATCTTATTTATTGAGTACAAAAACTTAAATAAACACTTGGGAAACGTTTCCCAACCTTTTCCTAATGGATTTGAGTAGGGAAATACAATTTATGTATTGTAAAAACGGTCATTGTTTATTCATTAAACTTGGTTTGGGTGAGCTACCTTATTTAGAAACAAAGAAAAATGAATTAATTAATAAAACAACAGAGAAAGAACGATGGAAAAATGAAAATTAAAAAGTTCTTTCCCATACACCTTTATGGACACCATATACATAAGTTCCTCATTTCAAAATATTTGAAAGTATAATGTTTATAAAATATGATTTGTTTCCAAACTTGTTTGTGTTCTTGATAGATTCAAATCTCTATCTATGTTTAATAAATATATAGGTAATATTCATATCAACATTTTCCAATTGATTTTTCAAAATGAATTAAATTTAGAGTTTTATGTGAGTGTAGGCAGCTCTTGCTCGCCTTGATGCTTTGGAGAATGACAATGTTGTTGAAGTGGTGGTTGTTGATGATTATGAAGATGCATCTCTTTATGAAGATGAACAAGGTTTTCCTCTATACGTTAAAGCTAATATTGATATTTTCTTATTTGGAGATGTGTGCATGCTTAGAGACAAATACCTTATTTAAAGTTATTTATGTACTGGATGGTCAAATGCCTTGAAATGGCCACTAATCTGGTGTCTACATTAAAAATTGTAGATCACTTCCTTGTTGGAGTCATTTTCCAACAACACGTCATTATTTGGGCTTAACAGCCTAATTTACCCCTTATCCTAAGTATTTTGACTCAATTATGTGCTTACATCATCAGCAGATCATCAGTTTTAGTCAACTGGGCCTCCTCCTTCATTCAGGGAGCCAACTGGGTCATCAAATTCAGTTAATTGGGCCTCCTCCATCATTCAAGGAGCCAAATGGGGTGATTTGCATGATTAATGTGCCCTACTAAGTCCAACTGGGTGTGTTTCACCTAACAATCAGTTAACTGGAGTCAAAAAGGCGCCCTCCTACTCAGTTTGACCTAATTTTGGGTAAAATTTCACCTAAAAATCAATTAACTGAAGTTAGAAAGGTGCCCTCCCCTAATTTTGGGCAATCAGTTGAGTTCTAGACTCAATTAGACTCAGTTTGAGAGTCTGTTAGAGTCAATTACTTGGCAGTTAAGTGGTTAACTGATGTGCTGAGTGGTGTTAACTGACCAATAAGCCACTCTCATGCATTTAATTCAAATGACCTCTCTAGGATTCGAATTGCCTGGTTATTATTGTCAGTGTTACACATTGTAATCCATCTTCTAATTTAATGATAATGCATGAACTGCTGCAAACCTTTTGTACCAATTTTTTGACACACAATTTGTCGCATGCATCTCTAGTAATTGTTGTTCTTGTTTCCTAGATCTGTTGTGCTTGAATTTTACATGGTATCAGAGCCATGGCAGGACAAGGCAACACTTCTATAGAGTTTTACTGGTGAATATTTCTGCACCAGTGTTTCTACACCATTGCTTTCTACGCCTGTGCTTTCTGCACCAGTGCTTTCTGTACTAGTGTTTCTACACTAGTGTTTCTACACCAGTGTTTCTGCACCTGGATCACATATGAAACTTGAGCAAGATTGCTCAAAATTATTCCAACGCTGCACCAGAAGCTGAAAGTTTTCCACATAAAGCCTGGATAATTATGCATCTAGTTTATCGAGCTTACTTTATAGGCTATGTTGGGTGTGATGCAACTTGAAAAGTGCAGGTTGTCGACCTATTCCATTCACTATAGCAAGATGGACTCTTCTTCAAACCATCTTCTTACTCCTTTCAACTATCATCAGTGGAAGGATGATATAGAGATAGTATTGCACTCCAAGGGACTCTACAGAGTTACTATGGGCATAGAACCAGAGCCTAATGCAGCTACAAAGAAGTCCAAGTTCTTCAATAAGCTTGATGAAGCTTATGGTTTCTTATGTCTCAATATTTCGAAAGGCCTTCTTTTCAATCTCAGCAGATTGAAGACTCCAAAAGAAGTATGGGAACGACTTGCCACACTCTTCGGCAAGTAGGATTATATGAGGGCTTATCAGTTAAAGAATGAATTGATTTCCCTCGATCCTATAAATTTCGATACCATCAATGAGTTTTTCACCAAGTTCAAGCATTTGGTGCTTCAGTTGAAGCAATGTGGTGTCAGGAAGAAAGATGATCAATTGATCATTTCAATCCTTTCAAAGCTAGGAGCATATTATTCATTGTTTGTCTCTACCTTTCATTCAGGAAAACTCACCATTCCGAATTGGAAGATGCCATGCTTGAATGCATTCATTTAGTCCTTAACAAAAGAGCATGACAAGCTTGTTCAAATGGGGTCCATGAGATCCTCTAAATATCGAGCCCTATTTGCTGGAGGACCCAAGGCTATGAATGTTAAAGGAAATAAAAATAAGGAGAAGACCAAGTTTGATCATCCTAAGCATAAGGAGAAGACCAAGCAGTCAGATGAGCCCTCAAACTCAAGAAAAGACAAGCAAAAGGGAAAGGAGAAGACAAAGTGTTCTTACTGTGGTAGGGGATTTCATCCTGAAAGATCATGCATGAAGAAAACTATTGATCAGGTGGCCCTTCTCTTGGAGAAGAAAAATATCACTCTTCCATATGGTGCAAGGAAGAAGGACAATGGAGACCGAAATGATCATCCAGAAAGAGGTCATGCACTCATGGCAAGTGTTTCGAACTCAATGGCTCTTCTCATATATTCAAGAGCTTCGAATCACATAGTTGAAACAAAAGAATATTTCTCATCATTAGACTCCAACAGCTGCATCTCCATCGACATGGGAGATGATTCACAAATTTCATCGAAAGACAAAGGTACAATTCATTTAGAACATGGCAGTTTTCAAAATGTTCTCTTTGTCCCTTCTCTAGCTTCGAACCTGCTTTCTATGTATCAAATGACACACACTGGTTTTCCCAAGAAGGTTGTATTCAGCCCTAATGATGTTTAAATTTCTGATATTACCACCGGAAACCTCATTGCAGTAGGCAAGGCAAATCATGCTACAAAAACATATGATTTTCCCCATTTTTTGCCACATTCAAAGCGAAGTGCCCTTATAACTCATGGAAATGAGGTTAGACGGCTATGGAATGAGAGGTTTGGATGCCTAAATTATAAATATTTGCATCTGCTACAAAATAATTCCATGGTTGAAGGCCTTCCGAACATCAAATCCTCAAAATGGATATGCAAAGGTTCCATCATTGGCAAGCATCATGAGCACAAGTTCGATCAAGGAAAAGCTAGCTGGGATTCTTGTATTTTGGGGATGATTCACAGTGATATAAGTGGTCCATAAGCAAATCCCTCCATGAATGGCTCAAGGTAAGTTCTCACATTCATTGATGACTTTTCCAGATTCACATGGGTCTACTTTATCAAGAACAAATCAAAAGTGTTTGAAAAATTAAAGAATTTCAAGGCTTTTGTTGAGACTGCTACTAGGAGTAAGATAAAAGGTCTTGGATATGATAATGGTGGAGAATATATCAAAACTTATATACTGCAACTTTTTGCAGAAAATGGAATCCAAATCCAACACACGGTCCCCTACACACCTCAGCAGAATGGTGTAGCGGAGAGGAAAAACCGAGCATTGAAAGAGATGGCTACTTGTATGCTTGAGTCGAAAGGTTTGGCTTCAAATATTTGGGTTGAGGCCATGAATGTTGATGTATACATTCATAACATAGTTCCACACTCATCCTTCTAAGTTCAAACTCCTTTTGAATCCTACATTGGTCACAATCCTGATGTGTCACATCTCAGGGTTTTCGGGTCCACTGCATGGGCTAGAATTCTGATTGAGAAGAGAAGATATTTGGAACCACGAAATACTGAGTGAATGATCATTGTATATTATGAAGAATCAAAAGGATACAAACTCATGGATATCAGATCCAAAATCATATTCATCGAGATAAGTGTCCAATTTGAAGAACTGCTTCATGATTTACAACTAGTGGAGGAAGAAATTGCCAAAATGCTTCCTCTTCCGGAAGAAGATTCGGGAGATGATACTGAAAGTTTATGTTCTGATATTTCTGATATTATGTCTGATATTAATGAACATGAAATATCAGGTTTGGATTCAAATCCATATGAGCCCCCTCAGTTTCCAAAGTGAGCAAAAAAGACTCTCACATCTGTCAGTTCTAACATTGGAAATCCTACCGATCCAAGAAGAACCCGAGCAGACTTTCAAAGAGCAGGTATGGATCTTTCATATGATGATCCATTGTTTTCTGAAAGAAAAAAAAATTGATGGTTGGATCATATCCAAAATCATACTACCATTCCCACCAAGATCCAAGATGGAAAACCGCCATGGATAAAGAGTACAATTCTCTTCAGAAAAATTCAACATGGGAGCGAGTTTCACTTCCATCTGGGAGGAAATTGGTTCAATGAAAATGGGTCTACCGAACCAAGGTTGTTGTTGATGGTTCAACCTTCAAATAAAAATCTAGGTTGGCGGAAAAAGGTTTCTCACAAGTCCAAGGTGTGGACTGCACAGAAACTTTTGCACCGGTTGCAAAAATGGACTCAATCCGACTAGTTTTGGCAATTTCTGCATCCAATCACTGGGAGGTGCACCACATGGATGTGAAGAGTGCATTTATTAATGGGGATATTCAGGAATAGATATACATGAAGCATCATGAAGGTTACATATCAGATCCGACACTTTTTTGCAGATTAAGAAAATCTTTGTATGGTTTAAAACAGGCCCCAAGAGCTTCGGTATGCAAAGATGGACTCCTTTCTTCTGTTGCAAAACTTTGCGAGATGCAAGTCAGATCCAAATGTGTATCTAAAGAAACATGAAGGTAATTTTCTAATCATTGTAATTTATTTTGATGACTTATTGATTACTGGAAGCAATCTTTCTTTGATCGGCACTATAAAAACAGTTTTACACCAAGCATTTGATATGAGTGATTTAGGCCTATTGAAGCAGTTTCTTGGTATCTAAATCACTCAGAATTTTGATGGGATATGATTTATCAATAAAAATATGATTTGGACCTTCTAAATAAGTTCAATACGGTAGAATGTAAATCTGCACCATTCCTATTCCTCTCAGGAATCAGTCTTGAGGATGGTGATTCTACACCGTTGGTGGATTCTACACTTTACCGACAATTGATTGGTAGTCTTTTGTATCTAACACACTCTAGGCCTAATATTTCTTATGCCATGAGTGTTGTATCAAGGTACATTCAACAACCCCATGAGATTCACTAGAAGGCAGCCAAAAGGATCTTGCATTATGTGCAAGGTACGAGACATTTTGGCATTTACTATGTTGCGGATTCCGATCTTGACTTGGTTGGATTCACTGATTATTATTGGGAGGGTGATAGAATTGATCGAAATTCCACTTCCAGATATGTTTTTATGATTGGAATAGGGTCTATTTGTTGTTCAAGAAAAAATCAGGCAGCCATTTCCTTACCTTCAGCAGAGGCAAAGTATCGAGGAGCAGTCAATGCTTGCATTCAGGCAGTTTGGTTGCAGGGTATTCTAGCAGAGTTTGATATTGGTATCACCACTTCTATTGTCATTTTTTGTGACTATCAGAGTGCTATTAATATCTCGACAGATTTGGTTTAGAGACAGAGGAACAAGCATATCGAGATCCACATGCACTACATCTAAGAGCTCGTGCATGATAGAACCATCGTACTGCAATATTTCCCTACAGAAGATAAAATTGCAGACATTTTCACCAATAACTTCACTGAGAAGAAGTTCTCTTACCTCCAGTCACTATTGGGGGTGAGTTCTAGTATGGTCAATATAGATTAGATCCTTCAGTGTTCACTTAGAGTTTTTGAGCATTTTTATTATTATTTATGTATTGGGTGACCTATGGCCTTTGTTGCCAGGCCCCTTTTATTATTTTATTTTACTCCTCCACATGATATTAGATTAAGGGGGAGGGATTGGAGTCATTTTCCAACAACACATCATTATTTGGTATTAACAACCTAATTTACCACTTATCCTAAGTATTTTGACTCAATTATGTGCTTACATCATTAGCAAATCATCAGTTTCAGTCAACTGGGCCTCCTCCTTCATTCGGGGAGTCAACTGGGTCATCAAATTCTATTAATTGGGCCTCCTCCATCATTCATGGATCCAACTGTGGTGATTTGCATGATTAATGCGCCCTAATCATTCCAAATAGGTGTGTTTCACCTAATAATCAGCTAACTGGAGTCAGAAAGGCGCCCTCCTACTCAGTTTGACCTAATTTTGGGTAATTTCACCTAAAAATCAGTTAACTGAAGTCAGAAAGACGCCCTCCCCCTAATTTTGGGCAATTATTTGAGTTCTAGACTCATTTAGACTCATTTTGAGAGTTTATTAGAGTCAACTACTTACCAGTTAAGTGGTTAACTGATGTGTCCAGTGGTGTTAACTGACCAGTAAGCCACTCTCATGCATTCAATTCAAATGACCTCTCTAGGATTCGAATTGCCTAGCTATTATTTCCATTTTTACACATTGTAATCCATCTTCTGAGTTAATGATAATGCATGAACTGCTGCAAACCTTTTGTACCATTGTTTTGACACACAATTTGCCTCATGCATCTCTAGTAACTATTGTTCTTGTTTCCTAGATCTGTTGTGCTTGAATTTTACAGTCCTTAAGTATATACACATTGAAATTTGAACTACTAAGTTGATATGTAAGTCTACTCATTACTAAATTTAATTTCCACGTTTCTAAATATCACAATTATGAAAATGATGACTTTGGTCTCATGCATCCAAACTGTAGTGAATGAAGATTGTTTTTATCAATGTTTTCTAAGGGAACCTTGGGTACTTGGTGTTGGTTCCATTAAATGTGTCTCTATCCACCTCATTTATGGGAGGGTCTAAAATAGGGAACAAAAAGAATTATTGATTCCAAATTTCTAATTGTTTTCTATCATAAAATAGTCCAATCAGTTTCATGTCTCTGTCCACTTGATATGTGGTAGTGTAAAACAAGGAAGAAAAAACATTATTGGTTCTACTTGTTTTCCAATCATATTATTTTTCAAGTCTTGTTCCAAAGACAATTATGAGTTTTTCTAAGTTTGATATAGTTGGACAAGAATACTTTGACCTGCATTGAACTATTAATATGATTACATTATTTAGGAGTCAAGGCTTCATGCAACCTTGTAATAACTGAAATTTTAGTTACCTCAAAAAATAAACATAAATAATGAATTGTATCCATACCAACTATCATAGTTCCAGCATTTCCTTTGGACTCACACATGATGCAAAGAATGTATTCCTAAAATGCACATGAATGCAATTTTAATAATTTATCGTTCTGTGGATCAATACGAGATTTGGTGTTTTCAGCAAATTCAATCATCTCTGTCAAAGCTGAACCGTATGACCCCATATCTGGAAAGCTTGATTTGGTTACGAAAATGAAAATGATGAAACATCCAAATACAAAAGAAAGAGGTGATTTATACATAGCAAATTGGGACTGGAAAATGTTTATGGATCCATCTTCTAATCGATATTGGTTGCAAATTAAGGCATTTGAGGATTCTTGTAAACATACATATAGCCAAATAAGGCCATTTTTTGTAAATTTAAAAACAACTCCATGAAAATGATCATGGCAATAATTTTGGGTCATGAGATGTCATTGGGAATCACTATATCAACCACTACTCTGGTTTTTTTTTTTTTCTGCTAGCCTTGCTTCTTGGTCCAAAATTGTTAATTTTTTATGTAGAAAATGAGAATCAATTCAACAGATGGCCTTCATATATCTTAAACTGCAAAGGTTTTGATAAATTATTTTTTTAACTCCCATTATAGATCATGTTGGAAGCATCAAGAAATCGTCTGATATGGTGGATTCAACTGCTTCATTTAATATACTTGATCTTCTTTCCTTGGTTTCATCGATAGGTTCTGGTGGAGGATTACAGAAATGGCTACATGTCCCGTAAGGGCTGGGCAGTAATGCTTCCATATTTTTTGCCAAAACATGATCAATGAAATATGTTAACAATGGTTATTGCATTTTAGTGCTCATTTACTTTAATAATATTTTATTTGATGCTTGGATAAAGGAAAAATGAACACCATGAGTTTAGCAACATTGTCAATAATAATGGCATAAAATTTTAATCTTTAGTGAATAAAAGAGATAGAATAGTTGCACTAACTTCTTAAATGCAATATCAATGTATTTAAAAGTGATGGACAAGAGCATGGATTTCAACTTTAGTAAACCTTAATATCATTGAAAGACATTGTCAACCAACCATGCACACACACACACATATAGTGTGTGTGTGTGTGTGTGTGTGTGTGTTTGTAAGAGTTTGTGATATATTTTTACAGTGAACTTTGATTCGGTGTGAACTTTGATTCTATTTAAGGTTGCTAGCTCAATGTAAGAGCACCTGCCTTACATGCAAGAGGTTGGTGGTTTGATTCCTCCGTGCCCTATCTACATAAATCAATGACTAATTAAATGACTAGTTAATAGCAATCAATGACTAAATAAATGACCAGTTAACAACAATCAATGACTAAATAAATAACCACTTAACAACAATCAATGACTAAATAAAATACTAAATGTACTACCAAACAACAACAATTAATGACCAAATAGTGACAATTAATGACCAAATAAATGTCTCAATATATGACTAACTCATGATGCAATTCAAGCAATTTATGACCAAGAGATAAATGACCAATTTGGTCGGGAGATAAGTGACTGCTCATTTGTTACCAATGGTTACATGGCCGAGTTTAGTCATTTATTGTCGATTTTTAGCCATTTTTAAGTCATTTATTACCCATTTTGTACTAGTGTCTTGAAGGGAGGAAGGACAATCAATGAGCATGGTTGGAGGATGATCGACATGGTACATGACTATGTTGTCAATACATATCAAGGCGCAAATCCTCAAGTATTTCCTATGTTGTCACAAAGACACCCCAATCATCCTGGGAATCTATAACAACCTCCTCCTCCTAAAATAAAATGTACCAAGAGAACAATTAATTAATGAGTCATATAGGGATATCTCTATATATCTAACAAGTGACAATGAAATGAGATCCATAGGGATATTTTTTGTATTGTTCGTTTGAGTATCGTTGTTGTAGTATGCAACACAACCAAAAATGGGTAAAGGGAAAGCAACAGTCAACAAATTTCGGCTTTCCCTCGTCATGAGTCATCAATTTTCCTAATGACATACAAAGGTATGCCAATTGTAAATCCTAATCATGCCATCATAAGTTATGGGCCAACTACCATGTTGATAGATAGAAGTCTAAAAAGGAAGCCTCAAATACAAAGCAAAAGATCATGCAATTTTTCCAAAATTTTGTCTAAACTGAGTGCCATGGGATCCATAACATAAATGCCATCTCTTTTTTCTGAACCTCATTCTCTCTTCTACTAGTAGATGATATCTAAAACCCATTTTTGGGAAGGAAAATCAATAAGCATGGAACTAAGATTCAATAGTCCCTTCTTGTGCCCTCTATTGTAATTTGAAGAACAATGTTTATTCTATTGTGTAATTAGGGATGAGGCAAATTGCCACTATATGATGTGATACAATTCATGCATGTTATTATGGTTTCCTTTCATTTTTGTGTCTTCCATCTTGTTGAATGAATCAATGGATCTATGTACATCTTTCCCATTTGAATTTTTGATATAGGAGAAGGAACTTGCATTTGGTTTCAAGTAGACTCAACATTTTCATCCCCATAGCTAGGATCATCATCGGGATTGTCTTCTGGTCAAATAACTAGCTTCCCAACATTCCAATAAATAATAGCAAATCAATCATATAGAGCTAGGACAACTTGACAGGGCGGCCTTTTTAGTACTACATGGTTGGATTTTTATTGTCAATTTTATGCAAAACACGCTTCTAAGCTTCAGTTACTTTTAAACCCCCATATCTATTTAATTTATTTCAATTAAGCTCAATTTCGAGGGCCTCCCATATCTTTCTTATTCCATAATGATTAATTTTAGTGAATTGGGTAGATCATTCCAAGTAAGGTTGAGTGAGCATTGCACATATATTAGACATAATTGAGTAAAAATGTAATCCATACTTGAGCATTCACAAAATACGGGTCACAAAATTTGCATAAAAGACACACAAAAAATCATCGCTAAAATTGATCATTATGGAAAAATAAAGATATGGGAGGCCCTCAAAATTGAGCTTAACTGAAATAGGTTAAATAGATACCAAGCTTTAAAAGTAAGTGGAGCTTTGAATCCTATGTTGTAGAAAATCAACAATAACAATTTAACCATGTAGTACCAAAAAGGTTGGCATGTCAGCCTAACACGGCTCTATATGATTGGTTTGCTATTATTTGTTAGAATGTTGGGAAGCTAATTATTTGAGCATAAAACACTCCAGATGATGATCCCAGCTTTGGAAATCGAAACATCAAGTCTGAATTGAAGCTAAATGCAAGTTCCTTCTCCTCTATCATTAGATGATTGCGAATATGAATCGCTACATTTTATTTTTTGTTTGTCGTGAATGTATTTTAGAAAGAATATATGTCTAACTCTCTTCTTCATTATATATTCCTGATATTACGTATATATTCTAGTGATGAAGTTGTGATTAAGGTGCCCCTAAAACACTAGGTGTTATCTGAACATTGGTTGTTTGAATTATGTTTATTATGTTTACCTCTAAAACAAAGTTTACAAACCATCCCAAGCAGCAAAAACCAACTCCATGCACCACATGTGTCTATTGTAAATATAGTCAAGTGAGCTTCATATATATAAAAAAAAAAGTTGTCCTAGGGTGACAAACCAAGAAATATACCTTGAAAATATAAAGGGTACCCCCACCATTGCCCCAAGGACTAGATCGATGGCCTAGAGTGGTGGAGGAAGGTGCATCCTACATAGCTCTCCCTACCCTTGAAACTTTTCCTTCAATATATTTTCCTCATATCTCCCCTTCACTTGCAACATCCTTGATTCAGAGAGAGAGAGAGAAACAGAGAGAGAGGATATGCAAAGACACCAATTGAGACAGTGAGTGGGGAAGGGTACAACCCAGGGAAAAATAGAACCGAAAATAGGTGCCTATCTTGGTGATATAACCCACATTGAAATTAGAATTGGATCATTGTGTTGTTCTTAATACGTCATACATGTGTATAGTGATATGGAGTAACGGAACATCTCGATTCATAAATGTCTATCTATTCAAGGCGAGGATATTTATCAAGGCACCTATGTTATCTCCTATCATTTCTAATATAGCACTATGTGGGGATGTGGAAGGAACTCCCCCCATTTATATTAAGAACCCCAAGGTTTTAATTCATCACTCAATTTCTCTTCTTGATTTGCAAAGGAGTTTTGTGACAAAGAACATGAAAAAAATCAATCTGATCAAAACCCTACACTTCTTACGGTAAACACTGTTCACTAATCAAACTAAGAGAGGTTGTTTGGGATGAGATTTGTTTTAAACTACTCACATAACTATCATCATGTCTCCCCCATTGGTTTTTTCCCTTTCTCCTTGAGCTTTAAGGGGTAAGATGGCTTGTATAGAGCTAGATCTTGTGCTTCTTTGTTTGTAGAAATTCCAATTCCCCATGCATACATAACTTCTTGATTTCTCTTGAAGTCGAGAATGACCCCCCCACACCTACCACCCCAAAAATAATAATTAGTATTTATAAATTATTTTCAAACTCTTATAATTTAATATTGTTCAACTATTAAATTATTTTTAATAATACAAATCTATTTTTGATTAAATACACCAATATTTTGTTTTATTTTTTTCACAAGAATGGTTATGATTTGCATTAACAAAAGGCTGCAGTTGAACTGGTCAAAGTGTAATTATAAAAGTGGAAAATGAGGTCTAGAAAAGGTCCTTAGACTAGAGTTTCAAAAATCCAAACAAACTAATACTATCATCCTCGCAGAGGATATTTTTAATGTTCTACTAGAGTGAGTCTAGTGGTGATAGTAAGAACGGAAGTGTTGTTGCCACTGATTAATTCCTCATGATGCCTAAGAACTATTTCGATTTCCTAAATGTCCCTGCAAAGGTTGTTGCTTCACTTGTGGCAATTGATATTTTTTAGGCTTAAAAGAGAGGTCTGGTAACTAAAAATTGCAAAGTACCCCAGCTGCAACGAAGGCAAGAGAAGAACCCCTATATCCAAGTAAAGATTCAACACATTGAAGAGACCCAAGCAAATAAAGGACAAACTTGATATTGAAAAAATACCAATACAAATAGATTGAGGTGTCTCTAAAAAAAGGAACCCCGAGCGCCAAATTGAAACCAAGAATCAAGAAAAGGCAGAGCTAAAACAAACAAAACAACAACAATTCCCAGGAGTTCGGTGGCAAGAGGTACCTACATGCCCGAAATATTTGAATTAAAACTAAGCCCATAAACCATGGATGAATTCCAAATGAAATGTTATTTTTTTATCTTTAATTCGGAGCTACAATAATACTTGAAATCAAATAACAATCATACACATAAGAAATCACATTCAATACATGAATTTACCCTAGGGAAACCCTCTATGAATTGAGGGAGAAAACCCCAACAAAACCCTCCTTAGTATATTGATAGATAGCAGAGAATGTATTTTACATCAAGCACCGCCGGTGCAATTACATAGAAAGAGAAAGATAAAGAAGAGAGACTCAAAATAATATCCTGCACAAAGAGAAGCGCATTGCCTTCAAGAAAGAAGAGAATTCGCTTCACATTCAATTCATCAATCATGTATAACATATTTATATATTCTTCACATGCATCGACTTTTATTTTTATCTTATGACTTCAGGATGAACTCGCCCCTTAAATGAAATCTTTCCCACTTAGTTAGGTGGCTAACTTAAGTGTCGCAACTCAAGTGTCATCTTTTAGTTTAACATAAGTGTTGTCTTTTAGTTTAAAATAAGTGTCTTCATCTAATAACACTTAGTTAACTAGATATTCTTTGTTATCAAATAGTTGACTCTCTTAATTGATTCTTTCTTGTTAACATCATTGTAGTGATCAATTTGATTTCTCCCTTGATTTACTGAAGTTTAACAATTCAAATTCTCTCTTAATTAATTATTTTATGTGCAATTCGAATTCTCTCATATCTTATCACATCTTATCTTTATCTCTTGTCGTATCCACATGGTCCACATGTTCCAACTTAATTATCATATCAAATATACTAAGGATATTTTCCCAATGATGTGATCATATTGTTCTACTATCGTTCCAAGTGGTTATATGCTAAAGTAATTCACTCTACATCAGGTGGCCAGTCTCTAGAGGAGACTTAATAGCTCAACCATGGTTGCAAAGCATCACCTCAACACATGAGGCACCACCTCAACACATGAGGATCTATCTTGACACACAATACCTTAGCCTTGACTAGTAAGGTTGTACAACATCATCACTTTGACATACAAAGCACTTGCCTCAACGCATGAAGCTTAACCATTCTCGAAGCCAACTCAAGATTCTTCTCCAAGTTTCCTAAGTCCAACTTAGGCTCTTATAAGGCACTACCTTGACACACGAAGCTCAATCTTGACACATGAGATTGGCCTGGAGAATGACTCATGATGATGTAACTTTAACATGAAAAGCCAAGATCCCATATCACTTGTGTGGGTTATAGAAGCCCATTTCATAAACAAGAATGAAATAAATGCCATGTGTACGAAAGATTGTGGAGTAGCTTGTAATAATTGTGAGTATGTTTCCTTCGTTAATAATGGATTGATTGGAATTATTGAGCCACCACTTGTGATCAACATGAAAGTGCATATTAAACATTAGGGGACGGATTGCATTGCAAAAACTCCATTTTTTTAACACTCCCTCCCTAATCTATGTAGCCAAGTTTTCGTAGAGGTCTCCGGAGTAATTGTTGGCTCACAAAATAAGCATAAATGTTATACTTGTGAATTGGCTAGATTCTAGTTGGATTTAAGCAATCCAACTAGCGACAATGTTATATTTTGAAGTTGTGGAGCTAAAAGTTAGCTTCACTAAGAGAGCAAATTCTCTGTCATGTATCTAAATATTTAAAGAACAATTAATTCAAATATTAAATGTAATATTACTTAGTGAAATCATAGGGACACACCGTTCCTTTGAAACAGTGTGTTTAAACCTATAAAATGGTTTTCTCTTTTATTGTAAAAATCATCATTCAATTTATAATCAATTATTTGTGGCTTAATTCGAGTACAATGTGGGTTTAGAAGTATTTTCTGCTCCGTGTCTGCTCCAAGTGGTATCAAAGCCTCGTTCGGCTCCTACTGTATTCTCCTCCATTCTCCATCGCAGAGTTCCATATTCACGCGTTCCCATCTTTCCTCCTCGGCTCCATCTCCCGCCACCTTCCTTCACGCATTTCTCCCTCATCCTCACCCTCCACGCATTCCTCTCATTCTTTGTGCTCCTTCACCGCCCTCCTCATACCTCACGCGTTCTCCACCTCTCCTCCATGCATTTCCCCTCACACGCCATTCCTTCCAATTCCGTCGCTCTTCCTCCCCGTGCTCCCTCCACACGTCCACCACTCTTGTCGCTGCCTACACTCCGCCCTCACTCCAACCCCTGCACCCTCCCTTCCATCCAACCGGGGCCTCTCCCCAACGCTTCCCATCACCACCGACCCTCCCACCTGCACACATTTTCAAATTCAAAATTAATAAATAAAATTCTTATTATATTAATAATATTATTATTATATAATAATTTATTTATTAAAAGTTTTTTTTTTAAAATTAATATATATATATATATATTGATTTTTACCTTTATATTTCAAAATTCCTCCCTGCACAAGGAAAATGTCAGAGATGAATGAAATTAAGAACCCAATGGATAATTTTGAGAAAAACCAAGCTTGAGACTCTAAAAATATTGAAGGGATACTCTCAAAGCTCGACCAATTCAAAACAGAGCTACACGATGAACTATCAGGCACCGTCAAAAGGGAAATCGCATGGGAGATAGAAGGAGTAAAAAGAGATATGTCAGAAGAGTTCGAAACCAAATTCAACAACATCCAGGAATATTTAAGCATAATAACAGGCAACGTGCCAGGGGAAAATAAACCATCCTTCAGTTCAAAAAATACAAATGATCATAATACAATTCCTCCCAAAGGGGAAATCCCACAAGAAGAGGTCAGTCACAAACATTCTCGACATCCTAAACAAACAATAGGTGAATATCAAATGAAACCTAAATTAGAATTGTCAAAATTCGATGGCGAACCAAAATAGAGCGTGGCGTGGATCAACAAGGAAGAAGAATTTTTCTCCGTACATAATATCAAGTCGGAAGAAGAAATGATAAAATATGCTTTGATACAACTAGAAGGTCGGGCATACAACTGGTATATGTGGTGGAAGGTCACAACACGAACAACTAAGCCTAATTGGAACACATTTAAAAATGACTTCTTTAAGAGGTTTGAAGATTTAAAAGAAAAAGACTTCTTCGCAAAGCTCACCAGACTACAGCAGAAAGGTGACATCGATGAATACACCGATGAATGGGAAACCCTAGCGACACGTGTGCCGGAACTCACAGACAGTCAACGTCTACAAAATTATGTGTATGGGTTGAAATCATATATCAGGGATGAACTAGAACTACTAAATGTATCAAACCTGGACAAGGCCAGACACAAGGCAAAAATCATTGAGGAAAAATTCAAAAAAATTTGGAACAAAAACCATGATAAAGATCGAAGGTTCGTCCAAAATACCAAATCCAACACAAAATATCGGCCACCACAGCTAAGAAGTGACAACAAAACCAGTCTAGAAGCCCTACGAATGAAAGAAAGGAAGTGTAAGTACTGCGGAGAGAAATGGGACCCAAGACATAGGTGTTTGAATAAAGAAACCAAAAACCTATATCAATGTGAAGTAGAAGAGGAAGAAAAATCAGACAGTGATGACTCTGACACAGAAGATACAAGTGACCTCCAAAATCCTCCCTCAGAGACAGAAGATGAAGACACACCCAAGATATCAATTGCGGCCATAACCGGAATCCATCAGCCACAAACATTAAAAATTAAGGGGCATATCAAGAATAACAACATTGTTGTCCTAGTGGACACAGGAAGTACCCATAATTTTATCGATATAAGTGTTGCAAAGAGGCTTAACCTCTTCATATATCTAGTACCCAACATGAAGGTAATGGTCGCAGATGGGAAGAAGATCGAAAAGGTGGGAAAATGCCACAAAGTTAAGCTACAATTACAAAATTATAACCTTGAGTCAGAATTCTATGCAGTACCCTTAGAGGGAGTTGATGCCATATTAGGAATTCAGTGGCTGCAAACACTAGGGACCTACAAAGCCAACCACCAAGAACACTTTATTAAGTTCAAGTGGCAAGGAGAAAAATACAAGTTGTATGGTTTTCGACCCCCTCGCACACAAATTGTGTCATCCCACAAAATGGAGAAGCTAATTCGAAAGGGAGCACCTGCATATGTTGTACAATGCCGAGAGATGGAATTATTAACTTCAGAAGCGGTTAAACCAAGTCTACCAGAGATCCAAGGACTAATCCAAAAGTACCAAAAAGTATTTGAAGATCTCCCCATGGAGTTACCACCAGAAAGGAAGATCGAACATGTCATAGAAATCAAGTCTGGATCAAGCCCCGTCAATGTTAAACCCTATAGGTATCCACACCACCACAAGACAGAGATTGAAAGATTAATCCACGATCTGCTAAAGTGTGGAGTGATTACAGAAAGTCGGAGTCCTTATGCTGCACTAGTAGTACTGGTATGAAAGAAGGATGGGTCTTTTAGACTATGCATCGACTACAGAGGACTAAACAAGATAACTATTAAAGACAAATTCCCCATTCCATTCATCAATGAAATGTTGGACAAGCTTCATGGCGCAAAGTACTTCTCGAAATTAGACTTAAGGTCAGGATATTACCAAATCAGAGTAAGGCTAGAGATGTGGCAAAAACAGCTTTCCGAACCCATGAAGGTCATTACGAGTTTAAAGTAATGCCTTTTGGGCTAACTAATGCCCCAGCAACCTTTCAAGCAACCATGAATAACTTATTTCATCCATTCTTAAGAAAGTTTGTATTAGTTTTTTTCGATGACATCTTCATATACAGCAAAACATGGAAGGAACATCTCACACATCTCGAACAAGTACTAGCCATCTTAAAAGCAAATCAATTCTACGCTAAGATGTCCAAATGCACGTTTGGTAAGGAGGAAGTGCACTACCTTGGTCATATAATATCCAAGGAACGAGTCAAGGTGGACCTAGAAAAAATCAAATCAATCACAGAGTGGCCCAAACCCACTAACATCTCTAAGTTAAGGGGATTCATCGGGCTAACCGGATATTACAGAAGGTTCATCCGAAATTATGCACACATTATCGCTCCCTTATCCAACCTTTTAAAAAAGAATGCATTCCAATGGAGTGAAGAAGCAGACAAGTGTTTTGAGGCATTGAAAAGAATTATGTCCTCCACACCTGTACTAGCTACCCCAGACTTCTCCAAACCCTTCCTAATAGAATGTGATGCTTCAGGTTATGGTTTGGGAGCAGTACTAATGCAAGATGAGCACCCTATAGCTTTTGAGAGTAGAAAACTAAATAAACGAGAACAATTGAAGTCTACATACGATAAGGAAACGCTAGCCATTATGCATGCCTTAGCAAAGTGGCGACAATACCTCCTAGGTAGCAAATTCATGATCCGCACAGACCACAATAGTCTTCAATATATACTTCAACAGAAGACACTATCCACAGAACAACAGAAATGGATAGAAAAAAATTGTTGCTTTCGACATGGAAATAATACACAAAAAAGGGAAGGAGAATGTAGTCACGGACGCTCTCTCCAGAAGAGATGAAGATAGGACTTCTTACTCCATTTCAGTTGTAATCCCAGAATGGCTAGATGAAATACGAAGCGAATATGCCAAGGACCTAGAAACAAGCATTATAATTAACAATCCCAATCACAACACCAAGTTTGAATGGAAAAATGATATCCTTTGGTATAAAGGGAGGATCTATTTAAAATCAAACTCTAAATTCAAGGCTAAGGTAATGAAGGAATCCCATGATTCACTAGCGGCAGGACACGTAGGATTTTTTAAATCTTACTATAATGCAAGAAGGTCATTTTTCTGGAAGGGGATGCAAAAAGATATCTAGCAATATGTGGCAGAATGTGACAAATGTCAGAAGAACAAAAGCGAAAATATTTTAACCCCAGGGTTACTCCATCCCCTACACATTCCAAACCAGAAATGGGAAGAGATATCAATGGATTTCATCAATGGGTTACTTCTATCAGAAGGAAAGGACAAAATCTTTGTAGTGGTTGATCAATTAACCAAACTTGCACACTTCATGGCAATAAAAAAGACAGACACGGCTAAACAAATTGCAGATGTATTTTGCAAGAATATCTACAAATTACATGGCTTTCCAAAGGTCATTGTTAGTGACAGAGATGCAAAATTCAATCGGAAATTTTGGAGGGCATTTTTCAAACAAGTGGGAACATCACTCAATATGAGCTCAACTTATCACCCCCAAACTGATGGTCAGACTGAAGTCGTAAACAAATGCTTAGAATCCTATCTATGTTGTTTTGTAATAGATAAGCAAAACCACTGGTCTCAATGGTTACATCTAGCCGAATGGTGGTACAATTCAACATACCACACCTCGGCAAAAATGACTCCGTTCCAAGCCTTATATGGGTATGAACCTCCAAATTGGAAGGAATTGGTTCTATGCAACACTAATGTTGCGGAAGTAAGGTACCAACTAGAGAAAACTCAAAAGGCAATTGAATTACTCAGAGACAACTTAGTCACGGCACAAAACCGTATGAGGCAACAAGCCGATCAACGTAGGACGGAGACAGAATTTGAATTAGGAGACTGGGTATTCATAAGGCTCCAACCTTATAAACAGATATCTCTTAAACAAAGAGGAAAAAACAAGTTGGCCCCAAAGTTCTATGGACCATACCAGATCACCAAAAATATTAGTCGAGTTGCGTATGAATTACAATTACCTGTTAAAAGTCGTATCCACAATGTCTTCGACGTATCATGTCTCAAGAAAATGTTGGGGCAACATCAAACAGTGCAAACAATACTTCCTATGTTAGATGACGAAGGGAAGATCATTTTGGAACTAGAGGCAATTATTGCAACCAGAGAAAGAAGACTTCGTTCTCGAACACTCAAGGAATATCTCATTAGGTGGAAAAATTTTCCAGATGAAGACACATCATGGGAGACAGAACAGTTTCGCCAACAATACCCGTCTTTACCCCTGCTTTGAGGACAAAGCATTTTAAAAGACAGCGGCAATGTCATGTATCTAAATATTTAAAGAACAATTAATTCAAATATTAAATGTAATATTACTTAGTGAAATCGTAGGGACACACCGTTCCTTTGAAATGGTGTGTTTAAACCTATAAAAAGGTTTTCTCATTTATTGTAAAAATCATCATTCAATTTATAATCAATTATTTGTGGCTTAATTCGAGTACAATGTGGGTTTAGAAGTATTTTCCGCTCCGTGTCTACTCCAGTCTCTATTACTATGAGGGAATGGATCTGGAGTGAGTGAGCTTGTATAAAACATTGATAAAAAGCTATTGCTTTACTTGTCGTGGCCATCCTGAGGCCCCATTCATACTGCACTACTTCTTTTCCAATGAGATCAAGTATGATCCCCCTTGTGCCTAGAACCCCCAGATTTCCTTTCAAGGCTTCGTCGAAGCAAAGAATGTGTTTTCTTTGAGCTCGTTGCCATTCTTGGAAATATTTAATTAAGATCATTAGCTTCCAATTATGTTGGGCATTCAAATTTGAATATCACTTTGTTGGTGTTAGAGAATGAATGGCCAACAAGTCCCTTAGCCATTCTCTTTCCTAGAGATCTAGGGAGAGAGGGATTTGAATTTGTATTCCTTTAGTTGTGAGGATTTTTATCAATAAGCTTCTTCCCTACATTGTTGTTCTTATCAAATGATCCTTATGATTATAAAATATTGGAATTGTTTTTTTCCAAACAAACCTTCCAACACATGAATTTTGGCATGGTGTTTCACATTATCTTTAATTTAGGTTTGTTTTTTAGACTTCCTTTATATTTTTTGTTCCATTTGGAAAAAATTTCATTCCAAGAGGTTGTCATTATCATTCGATTACTAACTTCTAAGAAAGCCTCCTATCACACCTGAAGAGTATAAGGGCACTCAGTAAAGAGATGTTTTAGTGTTTCTGCATCCGAATGGAAGAGGGCACACCTAAAGGGGCCTTGAATTCCCCTTTTTTTTATATTCTCTATAGTAAGTACTTTACTATGGACCAATACCCAACATAAAGTGTTTACTTTGGGTATTCCATCCCCATGCCATATCGTTCTCCATATTCCAGATTTCAGAATCAAGGGAATATGTGCTAGTTCATTTGCATAACCAACCTTCATCGAATACCCTTGTCTAGCCCAAGATCTTGGATTGGGGGAGTTGTTGATTGGGGCGTATCCAAACATACCAGTATGAAAAGGGGTGTGCGAGAGGGTTGAGATGAGAGGGCAGGATGGATGATGCCCAACAATCCAACGCTTTTTATTTCTAATCCACAAAGACTAGATGTCTGCTAGACTCTTATATTCTTGTTCCTCAATCCATGTTTTCAAAGGAAACAACTCAAGTTTCCTCTCTAAAGGCGCATTTCAAAAGATATTATAATTCCAAATGTTGATTGTTTGTCATTCCTAGGGATCCATGTAAGCTTTGGTTGAATCAAAGATACAACATATTTCAATAATTTCTAGATTGAGGAGCCTTTTACTTATGGGAGAGGCTTATCCATACATTGTTTTCTTGAGCCCTATCAATATTTTCGTAGTTTTCTTGAGCCCTATCAATATTTTCGTAGTATAGCTTTTTTCCACTAGTCTAATGACCAACCTCCACCATATTTTTGCCCCGAGTTCTCAATTCATGATTGCCGGTTCAATGATTCCCAATCCACCTTGGTTTTTGGGAGCAATAACAATGTTCCAATTCACAAGATGAATTTTGCCACTGGATTTCCTCCCTAGTAGAGAAATTTTTGTATTTCCTTTGAGATCTGGAAAATAATATCATTTAATTAAATACAATAATATTTATCAAGTAAATATAATAATTATTATTAATAATAAAATATTTTTAAGCTTGGAGTGGTAGGTGTGAAGGGAGTCATTCTAGACTCCAGAGGAAATAAAAAAACAACCGATGTGTGGAGAATAAGGATTGCTACAAATAATGATGTAAAATATCTGATGTTGTTTAAAGGAAATCTAATTCTCAAATATTAAGGCACAAGGAAAGCAATAGTGGTGGGAGACTGTGATAGTTCTTCAAACAATACAATTTAAATCCCCCACTCACCAACCTCTCCTAACTTGTTTAGTGAATATGATTTTGTAGGAAGTACAAACATTATATTAGATTGAGTTATGCCATGTCATCTAATTTCAAAAATTCGATGGTTGATCATTAAGCAAATCCAGGGAAGGGGATTAATCTTGGAAATGGTGTTTTAAATAGGGGGTTCTTTTTTTCTCCTACTCCCATAGAAAGTGTTGATACAAAAAATGATAAGTGACTCGGTGAATATTCCAAGCATAAATAGACATGCATTTAAGTTCCAATGAAATCTAGTTATCACACCTCCCTTTTATTTAGCGTGGAGGTTTAAGAACCATATGGTTGTACATATGGGTATTGAATGTGGGTTTTAGGGATGCGACATATGTTTACTTTGAATTTTCTAGGAATTTGGACTCTTTTTTGTTTTTGGAATGTTTTCTTTTCTATTTCCAATAGCATGGATCTCTTAATCAAGACTCTCTCCCTCGACTTTGAATCAACATCTCATATTTTTAATGTGCTCTTCTGTGTGCTTGGACTACTCTATATTTTTGTTTGATTAGGTTTGGCACTAGTGCATAGGTATTTTCCATGCCTAGGATAAATTCTTTGGCACTCTATGGATATGGTATTTCCATGCAACTTTGTCTTTCTTGCTAAGTGTAAGAAGGATGGCACACCTTTGTTTCATTGAGAGTTATTGTGTCATCTACGAATTGGGGGAATTCAAGAAATGCCTCAAATGATATATAAAGGATATTGAGAAGCATAATGTGTAATTATTAATGCCAATGTTAGATGGGAGTCATGGAAACCATAATTTGAGAAAAAAATCCTACCATAATATTGTATCTAGAGATAACTATGCTATTGACATGGTGACACATCTTAAAGATCTCGCGAATTGGCAAAAAAAACTGGATGTTTTCATGGGTACACAATATTAGAAGGAGTTGGAAAGTTTTGTTCAATTAGAAAGGTGAATTAGTTGGTGAACAATGTTGACGTGGCATATCAAGCCATCCCAAAAAGTGTGGTGAACCCCCCCTTCTTAATCCATTTCTTCCTTGTAGCAGAATCGTCCCCCCAAAATTACAATTGGAACATGAAGTGTACTACAAGTTGTTGATAGTAAGGAGAAAAATAGCAGAGATCCTCTAGAGAATGTTGTAAAGAGGCTTTCAATTCAAGTTGACCCTCACAGGCCAAGTATTTAGTTTTTCTTTTTCTATGAGTTTGTTATGTTCTTTAGAGTAATATGCTTGCCACAACAATTTGTAAAGCAATTTAAGTGCAAACGTAAAACAGGGTTGTTTATTTATTTTATATTCAGCCTTATTAGACATAAGTTGGATCAATTGTGTTTTTTGAAATTATGGCTTCGATTCCCCACTATAAATATATAGTGGGGAATCGAAGCCATAATTTCAAAAAACACAATTGATCCAACTTATTTCTAAGAAGGAAAAAAAATATATATATATATATATATATATATATATATATTCCCTAGGAAAATATCAATAACTTTATTCACATTATTGGAAAAGTTACAACTTGTACGAGTCCAATGGACTTTGATAAAAAAAATTACATCTGCACATGTATATGCCACATTGGGAGAGAAATGCCTCAACCCATAAAACCTCAAAAGATAATAGCTGCAAGCGTCATCTTGAAAGAAAGAGATAAAGAAACAACCTCAACCATTATATTAATGGAAAGAACTCAAACATACCACCATGGAAGACTGTGTCTCGGTCGATATGATATTCAAACTATTTAGGAGCAATTATGAACAGTTTGTCTCTATCCTTTATGGGATAAGCCCCAACCATCATTATATTAGGGAAATTTGGAAACACCACCAAAAAGATGATCCATTGCATCCATCATTTTAATGTTACTTGTAAAGAAAATATGTTTTAGTGGTTTGGTCGAAGTTGTTCATATGTTGTACCTGTATCTCCCCCTCCTATAGATCACATGCCTCCTTTTCAAGGGTGTCTGCTCTCTCATTGTGTTGTTTGATGATATGTTCATAGCTACAGGATGAAAAATTCCCTTTAAATTGTAACCCTCTCTTAAGCAGATGAGTGAGCCTAGGATTGTTGTAATTGGCTTTACCATTTATCCAGTTAATCACCAGCTGAGAGTATGAAAATACATGAAGATATGTTATCTCATATTCCAAAGCCAATGAGAGGTTCGTAACCACATTTATAAGTTTTGCATAGTTGTTGAAGTTTTGTCTTGTACCTATCTTGTATGTTAACATCTATCCCCTAAATTTAATATATCCACCAACACCATCGTTGCCTGGGTTTCCACGGGATGCTCCATCACAAAAATAATGTGGATGATTGTGATCATATATATGTTTTTAAGCAATCAAGGAGTTTTATATTCAAATTGAGAGGATTATTTGTCAAGTAGTATTTGAACTAATAGACGGATGTGAGAGGATTTGGGGTGAATCCAACAAAGATGGTTTTATTTATTATTATCCATACACTCCAACTAATAATAAGGAGCAGTGGTCGAAGGTTTCACACTTTTGTGTTTGTGAACCATAAATTCACCTACCGCAGACTCTCCACAAGATGCCAGCTATAATTCTCACTGCGGATTCTCAGCCATTTCAATTTCATTTTCTCCAAGCTTCTATCAAAGTGGTCACCTCCCAACTAGGACATATCCCCTACGATTGATCTACACTCCAAACTACTTTAGTAAAATGGCGGGTTACCAACAAGTGATTTATTGTTTCAACTTGTTCACAACACAATGGGCAAATGCTGGTTCTGATTCTACCTCTCTTTTGGAGATTATACCATGTGAGTATTTTATTTTTGAGAGCTAGCCAATAGAATTTTGTTTGTTTTAGGTAGAGCCTCCAGCTTCCATAATCCTTTCCACCATTGAGGGCCCCTGTCATCTGGTTCAGAGTCAATCAATACCTGATATCCTTGTTTGACATTGTATACTCCATCATCTAGGTTGTGAACCTAAAATAATTTGTCTGGGGTATCAGTAAGGGAGATAAATACCCTATTTAAGCATAATATATAATTATTCCAAAGAAGATAATGTTCTTGTGAGAGATTTAGTTATTTTGCCGACATCCAACCAACATGCCAATAATATATGTTCTATATTTGGTATATATGTTAGAAATCTATGACCAATATAATGTAAAGTGTACATCAAATCCTGGTGGAGTCAATCTTCCTAGTAGATGAAAAAATTGGGATCTGTACTAATTAATATCTTATGACAGTTTCCAGGATTCCAAGCGATAATCTCCTTGATTAGAGGAATATTGTTTTCAATATCCCTCCAGAAAAGTGAGCCTCCTTGGTCGATAGGATGATGGGATCTAATCCATGATATCAATGGATGAGGGGCGATATATTTGTGTTCCATGCAAGTCTTCCAAAGTCCTTTTTGAGTGAGTAATCTCCATAGACTCTTGGAAGCTAAGGCTTTTGAGAAAATATGGATATTTTTGAAACCCCGTCCACCATTAGACTTTTGAAGGCATAAATTCTGCCATTTGCACAAGGGAAATATTTTCTCAACTTTTCTCCCCGACCAAAGATAGGCCATGCAAATATTTTTTATTGCATTTAAAATAGCCTTCGGTATATATGCCAAAGTCATCCAATAAATTGGAATAGACTCAATAATGCTCTTGATTAATGTTACTCTGCTAGCCAGTTATATCCATCTATGAAACCGGGATTCAATCCTCTTCTTGATTTTTTCTATGAGCCATTGCTAATTTGAGATTCTATAATTAGTTGCCTTAAGGAGAAAACCCAAATATTTGAAGCATTATATGTTGGTGACTGTAGGAAAAGGGAGAATTTTATGAATCAAAGATTTGAGTGCCTCTGAAGCATGGGAGAAATGAATAGTATACTTTATGAGGTTTATTTCCATTCCTATTGAGGAGGAGAATACTTTTAGGACCTGGTCAATACACTTAGCTTCATACAAGGTAGCAACCCCCAAAAGGAGGATATCATCAATAAAAAGGATTTGTAAGAAGGACAGAGAAGTGGTGATATCGATCCCTTTAAGAGGGACATGTATTCTTTCATGATTTATGTGATTACTTAGGGATTCAACAACAAGGAGAGAGGACATCCTTGGCATATGCCTATGGAGGGATGGAAGAAGTAGGTTGCAAAACCATTAACAAGGACAACAAAAGTAACACTCTAGTAGCAGTCTTCAATCCAATTGATAAAAAGATAGGGGAAACCTACTTTAGTGAGGATGAGAGAAAGATACAAGTAGTTAACCTTGTCAAATTCTTTGGAGAGGTCCAACGATCCAATGATTTTTATTTCTAATCCACAAAGACTAGATGTCTGCTAGACTCTTATATTAGTGTTCCTCAATCCATGTTTTCAAAGGAAACAACTCATGGTTCCTCTCTAAAGGTGCATTTCAAAAGATATTATAAGTCCAAATGTTCATTGTTTGTCGTTCCTAGGGATCCATGTCAGCTTTGGTTGAATCAAAGATACAACAGATTTCAATAATTTATAGATTGAGGAGCCTTTTAGTTATGGGAGAGGCTTATCCATACATTGTTTTCTTGAGCCCTGTCAATATTTTCTTAGTATATATTTTTCCACCAGTCTAGGTTACCAATGACCAACCTCCACCATATTTTTGCCCCATGTTCTCAATTCATGATTGTCGGTTCAATGACTCCCAATCCACCTTGGTTTTTGGGAGCAATAACAATGTTCCAATTCACAAGATGAATTTTGTGACTGGATTTCCTCCCTGCAAGAGAAATTTTGCATTTTCTTTGAGATATGAAAAATAATATCATTTAATTAAATTCAATAATATTTATCAACTAAATATAATAATTATTATTATTATTAAAATATTTTTAAGCTTGGAGTTGTAGGTGCGAAGGGAGTCATTCTAGACTCCTGAGGAAATCAAGAAACAACCGATCTGTGGAGAATAAGGATTACTACAAATAATGATGCAAAATATTTGATGTTGTTTAAAGGCAATTTAATTCTCAAAGCTTAAGGCATAAGGAAAGCAATAGTGGTGGGAGACTATGTGATAGTTCTTCAAACAATACAATTTAAATCCCCCACTCACCAACCTCTCCTAACTTGTTTAGTGACTATGATTTTGTAGGAATTACAAACATTATATTAGATTGAGTTCTGCCATGTCCTCTAATTTCAAAAATTCGATGGTTGATCATTTTTTTGTACAAGAACGAGTGACAAGCTTTTGTACTAAAAAGGGATAAGCAGAGTTACAAAATATAAGCTGTTTCCAAAATTGGAGAGTTCTCATAGCAAGATCATCTATTTCTTGTCTTAGCATTACATACACTTAATTCTACTATAGCTATAGAACCTTACAAACTTGCCTAACAGGAGGCAGCAAAAGAAATACATATCGAGAGGATAGACAACTAACTAGCTTCTTTGAGCCATTACAAAAGGACATTAACCAAGTAGTTCTGAAAAAACCATGGAATATCAGACAGAACACTGGTGGCCGGTTTTCTCCTTGCTTCCATGCACAACTCCGATGTTCTCCTCGTTGTTACCATGGAAGACTGAAGGATTGTTCCTAGATTCAGACCTCATTCCATCGAGCTTTGCTTCGACCACTTTTAGGCTATTATGCAGAGAGTTGATCTGAGTGTTGATATCCCCTTAACAGTGACAGCCACTATCCATTTTCCCAACAAGCACATCAAAGTACTCCTTCATTTTACTGCAGCCATTATGAATTTATGTAGTTGAGATCTGGACGAAGGTGTCCAGGTGTGACAGAGCTTTCTTCTAATCAGAGTATTCACTCCTGAGCCATCGAACCTAACTCTCCAGTTCCAACAAGTGGGAATGGACTTCTGAAGATGGACTATCCTGCCCACGTGGAGACTCCAAGTTGACAAACCCACTGTCCAAACCATGTGGGGAGGTCCAATTCTTGTTGTTGCTAGGCTCGCTAGAGTGCCCACGAGCAGAGTGCTGCACTACCCCTCCCAGGTTCTGGTTGTTTCCCAAATCAAGAGGGGGCCAGCTCTTTCCAATTCCTGGCTCGTTGAAGAGTCCACGAGCGATAGGATACACTATACCACCATTGCTCTGACTTGAGCTTGGCTCCAGAGGAGCCCAATTTCTTCCATTATTGGGCTCGTCAACCCTGGTGAGACCACAAAGGAAGTTATGAGCCAAACCACCATGAGCATGCCTGTTTCCCTGCCCCTAAACCACGTCGAAGGCAGATAGGTAGCGTTTCGTTCCAACCCCCCTACATTGTCTTGAATATTCTTTCTGCAGCGATGATACTGCAGTGAAGAGGGGTTCATACCCTTATCCTCCATACCTAAACAGTGCGGACCCAACTTACAAAACCATAAAACTTCGTATAGCTCCTGAAGAACCCAATTCACAACAATTTGAAATTGCAGAATGTTGAACATAACACCATGTGGCATGTTATAAGTCAGGGCGGAGGGTGGTTGAATTAAATGCCTGCATGTGAGGTAGGTGGGATGAGACCGGAGGGAGCGCCAAGTGTTCCAGGAGTACGCAGGAGAAGATCGATGCGGGGAAGGAGATCCCAAGGCAATCTTGCCTTTACTCCAAATGAAAAAATTCACAACTCTATAGTTTAAGGGATGAGAAAAATGGTTCCACTCCATAAGAGGGGTCTTAGGAAACATGATCAAACGAGATATGGGACTAAGGGACCCAATTTATAACAATGTTGTGACCATTAATGGTCGTCAAACCACAATCCAGACCAGCACCAATGTTTTCCATGTTGTCTGCTTCTTTGTTGTTGCTTCTCAAGATGTGGAGAAAGGAAATGGAGTTAAATTCTTTGGCCACATAGGTGAAGAGGTGTCGAAGTTTGGTGACTGCTTTTTTGCGATTGTTAGCCAAGGATCTGGCCTACCTGATAACTATCATGGAGTCGCCGAAGGCCATTAGGTCCCTGACATCGTCATTCCTGGCAATTTCCATTCCTTTGATCAGAGCGAGCCATTCCGCCTCATTGTTAGTCCTCCTGCCAATTCCCTAGGCATAATATTTCTTTTTGTTTCCATCGGAGTTAAGGAGGACTCCTCCCGCACCTACCAACCCAGGATTGCCCTTCGAGGCACCATCAAAGAAAAGAGTATCACTGTTAAAGGTTTTGACCAAACTCTGGAGCTCCTTCTTATCCATTCTAATATGCCACTTTTGTGGTTTTTGCTTCTTGAAAGTATGATCCATGAGAGGACAAATTGGAGAATTTAGAAGATCTGCCACCCAGTTTTTTTCTTCCACATTTAAGGGCTCCTTGCGAATATTTTTCAGACCTCTCGTGGAAAGTGAGTCAATCCAAAGAGCTTTGGAGGAGGAGAGAACTTTACCAGGTGTAACCTTTATATCTTCGAAGATCTCTTTATTCCTGGTTGTCCAGAGTTTCCAGCAAATGAATTTGGGAAAGGCGACCTAGGCTCTTTTGAAGTCTGGCTTTTTAAGCATCGAGTTGTGGTAGTAGTTGTGCCAATTATCAAAGAGGTCATTCCAGTTGGTTGGAAGGATTAAATTTGGTTGTATTTCCCAGTAAGAACGATGCCAAACCTCTTTGGAGAAACTACACTCTAGGAACAGATGATCAATTGTTTCCTCGGCCTTCTTGCAAAGGATGCATCTTGTCAGACCTTCAATCCCCCTTTTCCTGAGATTTTCTGTAGTGAGGGTTTTCCTGTGCGCTAGTATCCAGTAGAAGGCGTTAACCTTTGCAAGCCCATCCCTGTCCCAGACTTTGTTCCACTTACTGTCCTTGATGCTGGGATTGTTATGGGAATCCATAAAACAATACCCTGCCTTGACCGAGTATGTGCCCGATTTCCCCCATCCACACTTGTCCCTCAAATTTAAATGAACTGGGAAAGAGCCGTGAAATAGAGAAAGGAGAGTATGATAGTCCTGACGAAGATAAGCCCGGAGATATAGATCAAGCCATCCTGTCCATTTGCCTTGATTGGACCAAGAAGATATGTCAAACAATGTTTTAATATTAGCCTGCTCTCTCCAAATTTTTAGATCATTGAACTCCTGAGTGAAGTTGACAAGGGACCTGGTGCAAAAGTTGTCTTTCTAGATATGAATTTGTTTTCCATTTCCTGGGATCCAATAAAGGTTATTTTGAATGATGAAGGTTGCTCGCTTGCAAAGTTTCCAAATAGAAGTCCATTTTTTATTCTGATCAATGTTTTCCACACGACGGATTCTGTTTCCAGCCATATACTTTTTGTAGAAAATTTCTTTCCACCAGGCCTTTTTACCAGATATGATCCTCCAGAGAAGTTTGGCGCCAAGAGCAAGGTTCATAAGTGAAGGATCTTTGATCCCTGCCCCCCCACACAATTTGGTCTGCACACAGTGTCCCACCTGATCAAGTGAAATTTTTTGGATTGATTGGTTTTACCTCCTTGCCATAAGAATTTCCTTAGATCTTCGATAATTTCCAGCATCACAGTTTTTGGGGCATGAGAGATGGAGCAGGTGTAGAGGGGAAAGGCTGAAAGGATGGATTTGATCGAGATCAGCTTGCCTACAGGATTGAGCCACCTAGAGCCCCAGGAATTGATTTTTTTTTAATTTTTTTAATCAACCCTTGCCAATCAGCAACTCTTTTATTTCCTTTGAAGATAGGAATGCCTATATAATTGGAGTTCCAATCTAATATTCCGTCGAAACCCAAAATTCTAGAAATTCCTGCAAGAACCCCTGGGGAGCAATTCCAACCATAGATTTTGGATTTTTCAGCATTGATTTTTCTGTCGGAAGCTTTAAGGAAAGTTGTGAGAACGTGATTGAATCTTTCGGCGATGATGATGGAGGCCCCCCTAGAAGAATGGTGTCATCTGCAAATTGAGAGTGACTAGCTGGCTTGACCCCTTGGGCAAATTTTATTCCCTTTAATTCACCTGACTCTTGCATCATATGAAGTTTCCTGCTCATGGAATCTGCAAGTAAGAGGTAAAGAAAAGGGGACAAAGGACAGCGTTGTCTCAAACCTCTGGAGGCATGGAAGAAGTTGGTGGGTCTGCCATTGACCAAGGGGGAAATCCAGGGGTTATTTATGCAAGCTTTAACCCACCCTACAAATCTTCTTGAGAAACCAAATTTAGACATGAATTCAAAGAGAAAGTGATGATTAACCCTGTCGAAAGCATTTTCCATATCAAGTTTGATGGCCATACCTTGGTTCTTGTTTTCCATGCTGGAGTGTATTTCCTCTTGGACGATGAGGATATTATCCAGGATTTGTCGACCAGCAATAAATCCCCCTTGTGCATCAGTGATGAGTTTCCCCATTACTTTCTTCACTCTAGTGGCTAGGATCTTGGTGAGAATTTTATAAGAAGTGTTGCATAGAGATATCGGTCTAAGCGATCAATGATGCAGGGGAGTTTATCTTTGGGTATTGGAGCAAGAAAGGAGGAGTTGGTGGCACCTCCAATTTTTTCCTTTTTCCTGGTCCAATTGAGCATATGCTTTAGATCCTCCTTGATAATTTCCCAAGTGGCTCTGTAGAAATTGATGGTGAATCCATACGGTCCAGGAGCCTTATCAGCCTGAAGAGACCAAATGGCGTTCAAAATTTCATGTTCCAAGATCAGTTTGGAGAGGCCTCTATTAGCGTTATCCGAGACCAGATAGGGGATGCTTGCCAAGGGATCAACTTGAGCTGCTGGATCAGAGTCCCCACTATCCATGAAGAGATCGCTGAAATGATTGAAAGCATGATTTTTTAAGTTTTCCTGCCCGATAATCCTTTCGTCATTCTGGCCTTTCAAATCCCTAATAGCGTTCTGGCTGCAATGAGCTTTAGCCTGATTATGGAAGTAATTCGTGTTTTTGTCCCCTCCTTTAAGCCATAATTTCCTAGACTTGATTCTCCACTCTTCTTCTTCTTGTTTGGCTGCTATGAGGATATTTAGATCCAGATCTTTTTCCTAACTTAAAAGGGAGGGCGTCGCTTCCACCGTCTCCATCTTTGAATGGAGTGTGGCAAGCTCCGAAAGCAAGTTATCTTTAACAAGATAGGGGTTTTTGAAGGAGGTCTTGGCCCAACTCTTGAGCGAGGATTTAACAGCTCGAAGCTTGGATTCCCAAATAAAGTTGGGGGATCCAACAAAGCTCGAGTTCTAGGCCGATCTAACAAGGTCGAGGAAGACGGGATCCTAGAGCTAAAGGGAATTAAAGTGGAAAGGGATCAACCCAAGGTTTCCAGGGGGAGAGAGGGATAAGGTGATGGGATGGTGATCGGAGGAGGCATAGGGTAGGGTATAGGAACAGGCTAAAAGATCAGAGCTAAAGAAGGAGGAGCTTACCAGAAAGCGATCCAACTTAGCTGCAATGTGCCCTACACCGCATCTCTTATTATTCCAGGTGTACTTTCCATTCTTCAATGGGATGTCCATTAGATCCAATTCAGCTATAAGGTCCTCCAGTTTTTCACCGAAGGAGTCACGGACTATATTTCCACCTCGTTTTTCCTACTGTGATTTGGTGACGTTGAAATCTCCAGCAATGATGAGATTTTTCCCATTCATGCTCTCTTTAAGATCACTGAGGTCTTCCCAAAACTTGTTCTTGTCCCTATAATGAGTGGGGCCATAGATGTTGCAGATGAATAATGGATTAGCACTGCCATTCTCTTTGATTCCGGTCAGCAGTCAGTGATTGTTCTCGGTAGAAGAGACCATTAAGAATTTAGGAGATATTAATGTAGTGATTCCTCCAAAAGCTCTGCGAGCCCCAAGAGCTTTTCCATGGCAATCCTTCCATAGGGAGCATGAGAGGGCCATGACCTCTACGTCCGACATTTTTGTCTCTTGGATTAGCATAAGGTCAGGATTTTCAGTTTTAATCATATTTTTAACTACTTCTGCTTTGTTCAAACTGCCTAGACCCCTACAATTCCAAGAGACTACAAGCATTACTTCTTTGTTGGTTGAGGTCCTGCTCGAGACCTACCATTTACCCCGGTCTATGATTTCGAGTTCTGAAGCAGTTTTGTTTCTTCCAAGATTTTCTGTCTGCCCAATTCAATTTCTCTTTCTGTTTCAAGTTCTCTGTGATACCTATGTGACTTTCTGCCTATTGTGTTAGGTGGTTGAATCACATCCATCTCCTCGAGGATTTCCGAAGAGATGTCCAAAGATGAGGAGAGTGGAAGGAAATTGCTTTTTACCTTATCTACCCATAAGCTACCAGGAGTGCTAGATCCACCGATGTTTGTGCCAATCTGCTCTTCTCTGGGGGAGGGGGGGGGATGAGAGTTTCTTCTTTGTCTTGTTCTACTGTGATTGCTTTCGAAGCTGGAATTTCTCCCTCTTCTATGGGTAAGTCCTGAAATCTATTGTTGGGAGGATCTTCCTGGGTTTCTTTAAGGGTTTCTTGGTTATTTTTGTTTTGATCCCCTTTAGGAGATTGAGAAGCTGGGGTAGTTTTTCTTCCTTTTTTGACCTGCTGCCAGCCTTCTTCTTGAGTTTTTTCTGGTACCTCTTGGATTGCTTTTGGACAGTTTTTGACAAAGTGACCATATTCATGGCATTTTTTACACTTGAACAATGGTTGTTCATAGTCAACCTTCTGCATGTGCTCCCATCCATCCATCATAAGGTTTACCTCCTCCGGCATACCTTTTTCCAAATTGACCTCTACACAAATTCTAACACAGGAGAAAGGGGTCCTTTTGGCTCAGCTTTATCAATATACTTTACAAGATAATTCCCAATGGCTTGCAGGGTTTCGTCATTCCAAAAGTGTAAGGGCAGATGAGGAAGGCGAACCCAGACAGGGACCGCTAAAGGGACATCCATCTCGAGATCAAAGGAGAGGCTCCATATATTTAAATACAAGCCACGTGGACCCCTAAAGTACAAGCCGCTTCTGAAGATGAGATCTAGTTATCACACCTCCCTTCTATTTAGAGTGGAGTTTTAAGAACCATATGGTTGTACAAATGGTTATTGAATGTGGGTTTTAGGGATGCGACATATGTTTGCTTTGGATTTTCTTGGAATTTGGACTCTTTTTTGTTTTTGGAATGTTTTATTTTTCATTTCCAATAGCATGGAGCTCTTAATCGAGGCTCTCTCCTTCGACTTTGAATCGACATCTCATATTTTTAATGTGTTCTTATGTGTGCTTGGACTACTCTAGTTTTTTGTTTGATTAGGTTTGACACTAGTGCATAGGTATTTTCCATGCCTAGGATAATTTCTTTGGCACTCTATGGATATGGTATTTTCATGAAACTTTGTTTTTCTTGCTATGTGTAAGAAGGATGGCACACCTTTGTTGCATTGAGAGTTATTGTGTCATATGCGAATTGGGGGAATTCAAGAAATGCCTCAAATGATGTATGAAGGATATTGAGAAGCATAATGTGTAATTATTAATGCCAATGTTAGATGGGAGTCATGGCAACTATAATTTGAGAAAAAATCCTACCATAATATTGTATCTAGAGATAACTATGCTATTGACATGTTGACACATCTTAAAGATCTCACGAATTGGCAAAAAGAACTGGATGTTTTCATGGGTACAAAATATTAGAAGGAGTTGGAAAGTTTTGTTCAATTAGAAAGTTGAATTAGTTGGTGAACAATGTTGTGGCATATCTAGAAATCCCAAAAAGTGTGTTGAACCCCCCTTTCTTGATCCATTTCTTCCTTGTAGCAGAATCCTCCTTGGCTTTTGGGATCCTCCGCCCCCAAAACTAGAATTGGAACATGAAGTGTACTACAAGTTGTTGATAGTAAGGAGAAAAATAGCAGGGCTCCTCTGGAGAATGTTGCAAAGAAGCTTTCAATTCAAGTTGACCCTCACAGGCCAAGTATTTAGTTTTTCTTTTCTATGAGTTTGTTATGTTCTTTAGAGTAATATGCTTGCCACAACAATTTGTAAAGCAATTTAAGTGCAAATGTAAAATAGGGTTGTTTATTTATTTTATTTTTATCCTTCGTAGACATAACTTGGATCAATTGTGTTTTTTGAAATTATGGCTTTGATTCCCCACTATAAATATATAGTGGGGAATCGAAGCCATAATTTCAAAAAACACAATTGATCCAAGTTTTGTATATAGTAGGGAATCGAAGCCATAATTTCAAAAAACACAATTGATCCAAGTTTTGTCTAAGAAGGAATATATATATATATATATATATATATATATATTCCCTACGAAAATATATTGGTAACTTTATTCACATTATTGGAAAAGTTACAACTTGTACGATCCCAATGGACTTTGATAAAATTTGTACATATGCACATGTATATGCCACATTGGGAGAGAAATGTCTCAAGCCATAGAACCTCAAAAGATAATAGTTGCAAGCATCATCTTGAAAGAAAGAGTTAAAGAAATAGTCTCAACCATTCTATTAATGGAAAGAACTCAAACATACCACCATGGAAGACTATGTCTCAGTCGATATGATATTCAAACTATTTAGGAGCAATTATGAACAGTTTGTCTCTATCCTTTATGGGAGAATCCCCAACCATCATTATATTAAGGAAATTTGGAAACATCACCAAAAAGATGATCCAGTGCATCCATCATTTTAATGTTACTTGTAAAGAAAATATTTTTAGTGCTCTGGCTAAAGTTGTTCATATGTTGTACCTGTGTCTCCCCCTCCTATAGATCACATGCCTCCTTTGCAAGGGTGTCTTTTCTCTCGTTGTGTTGTTTGATGATATGTTCATAGCTACAAGATGAAAATCTCCGTTTAAATTGTAACACTCTCTTAAGCCGATGAGTGAGCCTAGGATTGGTGTAATTGGATTTACCATTTATCCAGTTAATCACTAGCTGAGAGTATGAAAATACATGAAGATATGTTATCTCATATTCCAAAGCCAATGAGAGGTTCGTAACCACATTTAAAAATTTTGCATAGTTGTTGAAGTTTTGGCTCAGACCTCTCTTGTATGTTAGCATCTATCCCCTAAATTTAATATATCCACCAACACCACCATTGCCTGGGTTTCCACGGGATGCTCCATCACAAAAACAATGTGGATGATTGTGATCATATATATGCTTTTACAATCGAGGAGTTTTCTATTTCAAATTGAGAGGATTCTTTGTCAAGGATTCTTTGAACCAATACACGGATGTGAGAGGATTTGGGGTGAATCCAACAAAGATGACTTTATTTCTTGTTATCCATATACTCAAACTAATATGAAGGGGGAGTGGTAGAAGGTTTGACACTTTTTTGTTTGTGAACCATTTTCTCCAAGCTTCTATCAAAGTGGTCCCCTCCCATCTAAGACATATCCATTACAATCGATCTACACTCCAAACTTCTTTAGTGAAATGGCAGGTTACCAACAAGTGATTTACTGTCCCAACTTGTTCACAACACAATGGGAAAATGCTAGTTCCCATTCTACCGCTCTTATGGAGATTATCCCATGTGAGTATTTTACTTTTTAGAGTTAGCCAATAGAAATTTTTTGTTTCAGACAGATCCTCTAGCTTCCATAATCCTTTCCACCATTGACGGCCCCTGCCATCTGGTGCAAAGTCGATCAATACCTGATATCATTGTTTGACATTGTATACCCCATCATCTAGGTTGTTAACCTATAATAATTTGTCTGGTGTATCAATAAGGGAGATAGATGCCCTATTTAAGCATAATATATAATTATTCCAAAGAAGATAATGCTCTTGTGAGAGATTTAGTTATTTTTTCTGACATCCAACCACAATGCCAATAATATATGTTCTTTATTTGATATACATGCTAGAAATCTATGACCAATATAATGTAAAGTGTACATCAAATCATGGCGGAGCAAGTCTTCCTAGTAGATGCCAAAAATGGGATCTATACCAAGTAATATCTTATGATAGTTTCCAAGATTCCAAGCGATAATCTCCTTGATTAGAAGAATGTTTTTTTCAATATCCCTCAAAAAGAGTGAGCCAACTTGGTCGATAGGATGATGGGATCTAATCCATGATATCAATTGATGAGGGGTGATATATTTTTGTTCAATGCAAGTCTTCCAAAGTCCTTTTTGAGTTAGTAATCTCCATAGACTCTTGGAAGCTAAGGATTTTGAGAAAATATGGATATTTTTTAAACCCCATCCACCATTAGACTTTTGAAGGCATAAAGTCTGCCATTTGCATAAGGGCAAGCTTTTTTCAACTTTTCTCCCTGACCAAAGATAGGCCACGCAAATATTTTTTATTGCATTTAAAATAACCTTCAGTATATTTTGCGAAGTCATCCAATAAATTGGAATAGCCTCAATAATGCTCTTGATTAATGTTACTCTGCTAGCCAGTTATATCCATCTATGAAACCTAGATTCAATCCTCTTCTTGATTTTGTCTATGAGCCATCGCTAATTTGAGATTTTGTAATCAGTTGCCTTAAGGAGAAAACCCAAATATTTGAAGCATTATATGTTGGTGACTATAGGAAAAGGGAGAATTTTATGAATCAAAGATTTGAGTGCCTCTGAAGAATGGGAGAAATGTATAGTAGACTTTATGAGGTTTATTTCCATTCCTATTGAGGAGGAGAAGACTTTTAGGACCTGGTCAATACACTTGTCTTCATACAAGGTAGCAACCCCAAAAAGGAGGATATCATCAATAAAAAGGACTTGTAAGAAGGGCAAAGAAGTGGTGATATTGATCCCTTTAAGAGGGCCATGTATTCTTTCGTGATTTAGGTGATTACTTGGGGATTCAACAACAAGGATAGAGGACATACTAGGCATATACCTATGGAGGGGTGGAAGAAGGAGGTTGCAAAACCATTAACAAGGAAAACAAAATTAGCACTCTAGTAGTAGTCTTCAATCCAATTGATAAAAAGGTAGGGGAAACGTACTTGAGTGAGGATGAGACAAAGATACATGCAGTTAGCCTTGTAAAATGCTTTGGAGAGGTCTAGATTTAGCATGAAAGAGGGTTGTAACTTTGTCTTGATTGAATGTAAAGCTTCCTAGGCCAGACCAATGGCATCATGAATGTTTCTATTGTCCAAGAAACCAAACTATTGAATGGAAATATTGTCAGAGAGGATGGGATTGATTCTCCTTGCAATGACTTTAGAGATAAGTTTGTATATATAGTTGCATAGGGAGAGGGGGCAACATTGTTCAAAATCTATAGGATGGTCCTCTTTTTGGATATTGACTATAAAAGTAGAATTGAAAGGCAAATTAATCTTTCCTATCAAGCGATACACTTCAACCACAACTATTAATATATCTTATGCTAGAAGATCCCAAAAACCCACAAAAAACTATGTTGTCCATCCATCTGGTCCGCGGGACTTTCCATTTTGGAAAGTGAAGAGGGATTGATGAACTTCTTTCTTTGTAACATGTTCTAGTAGTGCCCTTTCTTGTTCTTAAAATGACGATCAATTGAAGAAGGTTGAAGTCGTAAATATGTCCCTTAAATTCTTTCTCATGGGTTCAATATACAATGTCTTGTAGTGATTTATAATTTCCTTCGAGATAGAATTAAAGTCTGTGCACTCTTTCCAGGTTTTGTCTCTGATGTTCCATATCAATTTGATTGCATTTTTTCCCATCACTTGTCAATGGAAGAAATAAGTATTATGATCTCCTCCCGAGAGCAATAGTGATCTGCTTTTCATTCTCCACTTTGCTTCATGCCAAGCTATGATCCTAGATTTTTTTGATTCCAAAGCTTCCAACCGAAACTTGGAATTATCACTTCGGTTCCTAGTTTTTAGTGAATCCAATATATTCAAAATTCTTCCTTTTACATTAAGGATAGTTTTTTCAGAATCTGAGAAAGTCCTCTTTGAATAGGCCTTAGATAAGGTTTTGATCCTTGTCAAGTTTTTTGTGAAAAGCTTCCATTGTATGAGTATCCATATCCTTGTTGTATTTTACCCTAACTATTCATTCTGCTTGCAGGCATTCTTACCCGCACAGTTTTCTCGAACCAAAGACCTAAAGTCCTCATATAGTGACCAGTGTGGGTTGAACTTAAAAGGTGTTCTAGGTTTCTGAGTCGAGGTGGAGAGTTCGAGAAGGATGGAAAGATGATTTGATTGACCCACTTTCAATATGGAGGACCTGTATGCATTTATATCTCTGGGTAGGGCTTCATTTGGTAGGAAACTATCTAATCTCTTAGAGATAGGGCTCTCACTCAATCATTCATTAGACCATGTGGGTGCCAAAACAACAAGTTCAATATCTACTAGATGCAACAAGTATATTTTTTGGGAAAAGAATTATGTAAAAGGATCCTTTCTGTAATTTGGGCCTGAGATTCGCTTCTAAGCAGAGTGAAGTTTAGGTCACCACTCAGGATGAGATGTTGTCGAGCTAGGAGTACATAGTTAAAGAGATCATCCCCCCAAAAGTGTCTTTCATGGGAGGGGGCACATACATTTATCAAATCCATTGCAATATTTAAATACTAAGAGAAACAAGATGCACTTATATAATTTGGATAGCTTACCGCTGACTGTAGGGTTATTTTGTTATTCCACCCAAGAGTTAGAACATCAAAATTACCAGTAGCATCAACAAACATAAATATCCACAATTCGGGAAGCATTTGTTCATGTTATTTTTTGCATTTTCTAATGAACACATAGTCTCATGTATGAAAATAATTGAAGGGAGGTGATTTTTGACCAATCTTATCAGAGACTGTTATTTCAAGGTCATCCTAATAACTCTTAAGTTGTGTCACAGCACATCCATTTTTTAACCCTAGATTGGACTGCTCTGTTAAGGGCCCCTTGTATAGTTGTTTGTTTGCTAGTGCTTATCTCCTTCTCAGATTCAAATTTTGCATCGTCTATAAATGATTTCCTGGCTCTGAATGAAGGCATTATCACCTAATATGTTGAGCTTAATTTTCTTGATTGGATTCCCTCGCCTTTTTTCTGAGACCGGATAATGTAACACCGTGTTTTCGGGGGAATAAAACAAGAGTTGTTTGATGTATTGCCTATAGGAGAGGGAGGGGAGGAGAGGATATATCCTATGATTCGTTAATGTCAATTAGCAAATCCAGTATCACCTGCTGAGGAAGATCCGATGAGGTATCCACTATAACATTCTTCCCCTTTCCGTCATTTGGACTATGTGGAGTACTGTGTTCATTTTGAGTTCCCATTATGATGGATTCCAACTCGTTAATCTTTGATTAGAGATGATCAATAACTCTAGCTAATTTTTCATTTTCCCTAGAAGATTCTTGTTGCATAGCCTCCTGAGCATAATTTATATCCTGCGCTTTGTGTCTCTTGTTGTGAGCAGATGACAAAGATTCTTGTAATACCTTGGTTGTTAAGCCTTGGACTTATGATTATTTGTTTGTTGATGAGACTGTGGACTTATGATTATTTGTTTGTTGATGTGACTATGGACTTTGATGTTAATATTATTGTTATCATTATCATTGTTGAAGATTGTTATTAATTAAATAAAATTGGCTCATTGGAGACAGCTAAAAGAGTATGGGAGGCGATGCTTCCACAAGTGAGGAGGTTGGGGTTTAGGAGTTGTTTCTCACCCTAAAATTGTACAATGGACCTTACTTTTGATTGTTTTTTACTTGGGATATACTTCGGAGCTTGGATTATGGTTTAGTGGCCCCCTTTCTACCTTATGCACCCTCCTTAATGGTTTTGTGGGTCCACTTGGTAAGTGCACCCTCATGAAGATATTCTTTCATATTTTCATGCCTCAAAGTCACTTATGAGCCTCTATTCCTTCTAGTGCACCCTCTTGATGGGATTATTTCCTATTTTCGTGCCTCGGGCTCATTAATGAGCCTCCATCACTCCTCATGCGCCCCCCTTGAGTTATTTTTTGTTTCCACTCATCTATTTTTTGTGTAGCTCCTCCTCATGGAGCTATTCCGGGTTAAGTAACCTCCACTTGAGCCTCCACTCTACCTAATTCGAGCTCCCCCTTCATGATTGAGTAGTCCACACACTAATTTGAGTTGCCTTGGAGGAATTTGAGTTGGCTACCTTATGGTTGAGTTAACCCCTCCTCCTGAACCGAGTGGGCTTGCCTTGGTTCGAATTGTCTCTCTCTCCTATAAACTCACGTGCTCTCTCCTTGTTGAGGATAATATTGATCTTGGATCTCTTGACTTGTGCTATCTCACTATGTTGTGAGTGTTGACAATATTGATACTGTGTTGGGTCTAAGTTCCTATTGTAGGATTGCCCCAGAGAGTTGTCTAGTATTTATTTCCACAAGGTAGTCTAGCGGATGTTTCCCTTGCTTCTACACTGAGAACCACTCTGCTACCAAGTTCTCGCACTAGATTCCTGGGAATAGGATGGTGACATCTTGAGGAACGAGATAGGTGAAAGGAGTCACATCCCATAGGTAGTGGAGATGGATGGGGAGCAGGTGGTAGTAGGAAGTATTGTGGTTTCTCAAAAGAGGAGTTTCCAAGAGTTGTTAGACTGAGTGTGCTCTGCTTGTAGATCCATGGCCTTAGCTCGAAGGTGAACTATTCAAGTGAGGTAGGATGACTGTGTCTACGGTTGGGAGGAACAATATCCCGTTGAATCCAGTTGCCAAAATTCAAGATAAGTATTCTCTCATGTGTTATTCAGGTTATTTTTATTTTGTATATGTGTTGTGGCGACTTATTTATGCTATCTTTTTGTTCATGGTTTATATGTTAGGATCTCTATGCAAGATGGATGGCCTTTGTACAAGATTAATCTGAATTGTTATGGTCCTCCTCTACCATCTATTCTTTCTCTTCTCCTTCGAGGTTTACAATTGTGCCTCTCACGGTGTTGAGAGGGGTGCAACCATATGTTCTGGTTATCCTATTTATGCTCATTTATGGGTTGTGAGACCTATTCCATTGCATCTGGAGAAATGTTTTTAGTAAGAAACACCTTTTGTTTCACTGAAAAAGCTTTTTGTATGACCAAGTTATTACTATTTTGGTCTGGCAGTGTTTCCAATGCTGAAAGGAATGCACCCTGTCTTTTGATTGAGAGTACCCCTATATGTAGATCCATTCTATTGTTGCAAATCTGATTATATTATTATATATATGATTTTTATTAGTGATTTATGGCTAGAGGGAAGGCAACCATACAATCTAAATAGTACCAGTGAAAGATGGTTGTAGGGGACAACCACGGGATCTGATGTTGGAGGCTATGGTTGGCAGCCTGTGCCTCTGTCCTTGATATGGTTTGTGTGTGGCTATAGATGGAATCATGTCGACATGCTTTGATGATATTATTACTTAATACTTAACCATACTATCAACACATACATTATTAACAAAACTGATAAGTAATCCTCATATGAAAGATAATTATTATGCAAGCAAAAGATAACCACAACAACTAAATACTTACCAATTATGTTCTCAATACCATTACAATCCAATAATTACTATCAAGTACTTGATTTAATTGTATGTTCATAATCATACTAGAGATTCTAATCACTGTGCCTTATTCATGTACATGTTAAGAATTACATTATTATTACGTTCAATAGTATGCACCATAGGTGATTGTTATGCTTGAATGTATTGCACTTCTTTTAAAAAGGCTATAGATTTAAATTTATTGATTGAATGGTTACTGGGTTTCCTAATGCCTCTAGCCTTAGTTTGAGGTCAGGGACATTTCAAGTGGTATCAGAGTGAAGGTTTCAACACTACGACTGTTGGGCCTTCTGCAAAGTTCTGTGAATATGCATTAGAGTTGTTATGCATTGAATAAACGTTAAATTAATAATATCATGTATAGATGCATGCACCCTAATGTTGTTATTTAAATAAACTATTAGATTGGGACGACTATGGACTTGATATCGAGCCGATAAGGAGAAATCTTGAAAGGATTTCTAGCTCCCTTCTTGTCCAATTAACACCACTATCAAATTAGGTGGATTATTATCAAAGAGTTGTATTTTTTCTCAATAGAAAAATGGTTTGAATAATAATGAACTTAAAACTGGTGTGTAGTCTGCTAATAGTAGTTGTTAATGAACACATTGCAGTTTCCAGTGAACGATTGAGCAAGCAATGTGATTATTGAATTGGAAATTTTAATCGAACTAGTGAAGACTAAAGACTCGGTAAGTACAAGTTCAACAATAGGAAATCAGAGAGCAGAGATGCATTTTGAAGAAGGACAGATGCCCTATATGCCTAAAGAGGAGTTTGTTGGAAGAAAAGAAGTAAGGACGAGTAGACATAAGAGAAGCAGTGAGCCCTCAAGTTTGGAAGATTCAGTAAGGAAGTGTAGGGAGGATAATGAAAGGATCATCCACATTCAGGAACAAATCATGAATTATCTAAAGTCATTAAATACCATCCAAATATTGGATGATAGAAAACATGGGAGAAGTAATGTAAGGTCTAGATCGTCTTCAAGGAAACCTCATCACATATTGAAGAATAAAGGGTACTCATTAACATTACTAGAAAAAGTGAGATATATAACTAAAAAATGAGAAAAGTTGTAATATCCCTCTAAAGAAAAGTGCTTAGGTTCTCCTTATTTTGACTCAGGGATGTAGTTTACAACTGGTTCCAAACACCTCCAAATGCTTTCGAATTTGGGGAGGAAGGCCTTGATGGGGAATAGGACACAATAACACATCTATTAGACACCCAAACACCTAATATACCTATCCATGGTCTGCAAATTGCAAGGAGAGGAGTTTCGAAACAAGACTAGTCAATTTGAGTAGTGGAAATGCCCCTTAGGTCTGCCCCTAATTTCTTTTCCAAACACTGTACGACCTTCACTAATTCTTGATCTGAGACTTGGCTCTGTTATAATACATCAATGACAATATATGTGCAACATTAGATATGGTTTTAGGGTCGAATAGGTATCCCAATGAACAACGGCTTCTAGAGTCTATAATTTGGGGTGAAAATGGTTGACAAGGAGTCTCAAATTTGGTCATAAACTATAGTGGCACTTGAGGGGTCTGCAAAAATAATTTGGACCATCAAATTAACTTCATATACATATCAAAACATGAACAAATATCTCAGAAAACTCCGATATAAAACATATACATCATCATCCCAAAATCACTATGCAATAGTTATGAGGAAAATGGCTTGAATCTCAATTTTGATTGAAAATATCACTTGAAGTACATGGTATTTCAAGTTGTGGCTCTCATAATATTTCTATTACAGAGTATGCAGCAACTAACATGTCCAAGGAGTCGAAATAACAATCCTCCACTAGCTATATGCAACAAGAAGTGTGCCCTTGCACATTTACATGACATTGGGAGAAAGACAGTGGAATAAGAATATAGGAGAATGAGAGAAGATGAACTCGAACTCAGTTGGGGTATGAACCTACATCAAAACATCGCCATGAATATTTTTTGAGAGATATGAATGGCCTCTCCATCAACCAACTTGGATGGGAATCTTGCACCCTCGAAATTGGTTCTAAGGTAGGGAGGATGAACATCCACCATGCAAGGACAAGCTAAGCTCTCCAAATGTGCCAAATGAGAAATGATCAAAAGTTGGTATCCTTCTTTCTTCTTGTCTTTTATTAACCTCCCAAGGCCTCCATAGCTCGAATTCCCTCCAAGAGCCTCATCCCAACTCGAATTAGGGAGAGATTCCCATGAATGCCACTTGTCCAACACTTCCTAGCCTTCCTCTTCCATCAATTCGAATGGGGGAATCTTGGCTGGAATAACTCCCCTTGTGCGCCCTCTTGCAGGCTATTTTTAGCCCTGACATGTCATATATGTCATGTGTCAGCAATCAGGTCTGAACCTTGTCATAAGTGTCATAGAATCTTCATCATTGTTGTCATAGAAGTTAGGGATTCTAGCTCCAAGTGTCACATTTCTTCTATGATGCCTCTTTCTCTTCCATGGTAGTTACTCTTCCACTCTAATTTGACCCTCCTAGATTCATGCCATGAATAATGCCTCTCCAAATACCCCAAGAACATTAGACTCCACCTTGGATTCAAATGGGTGAGAATAGGATGCCATGTGGCATGGATAATCTTGCCTTGTGTGGGTCCCACACCACCTATGCACCCTCATGACCAAGTGCCACCTTATTTTGTTATTATAATTATTTATCTAGACCCTTTAATATATATATGTCAATCTAATGTCCATTTGGTGTCTTATAGCTCCCTTGTTCCAAGTCTAAATGTTTCCACCCCAACCTAGGGAACTAGTAGATTGGTGGAAATTTCCCTTCATGAGAATTATTTGGATGGGGACATTACAGTCCTCCCCACCCAAGATTGCTTGTCCCCAAGCAATTCCAAACTCGGATGTTGCAAAATTCGTTCCTCTTCCCATGTGGCATCCTCACCTAGCAAATCTTTTCATTGTACCAAATATTCTCTTATGGTTTTGCTCCTCAATTTCCTTTCTCTTGTTTTCAAATTTTTTTTTTCCTGGAATGGGTATAAGTTGTCCTTCATCATCTAATGGAGGAAGAGTTCCTGAAATAGAAATTTTCTGACCAATAGCCTTCTTAAGGCGTGAAACATGAAACACATTGTGTATTTTACTACCTTCCAAAAGTTCTATCTCATAAGCTACCTCCCCTACCTTTCAAATTATCTTATATGGGACATAAAACCTTGGTTTAAGCTTTTCTGATCCTTTTCCTTTTAAGGTGGTTTGCTTATATGGTTGCAACCTCAAATAAACCAAATCATTCACCTTAAAGGTTCTTTCCTTTCCATGTTGATCCACATATTGTTTTTGTTGATTTTGGGAAACCTGCAAATTGTCTTTTAAAAGCTTCAAAATCTCTTGACTTTCCTCAAGTCAATATTTAGATTTTGGGGCTCTACTATCACAAAAAATGTGATCAACAAAGGTGAGTGTTTCATAACCATAGAGTGCTTTGAAAGGAGACATGAAAATGGACATATGAAAACTAGTATTGTAGAAAAACTCACCCAAATGTAGCCATTTAACCCATGCTTTTTGCTGCTCACCAACATAGTTTCCTAAGTACCCCTCCAACCATTGGTTCATCCTTTATGTTTGGCCATCAGTTTGAGGATGATAGCTTGTGCTAGGAGTCAATTGATTTCCCACCAATTTGAAGATTTCTTGCCAAAAAACGCTCATAAATCCGTTATCCCTGTCACTCATAATATTTTTGGGAATTCCATGCAATTTGAAAACATATATAAAGAATAGCTCAACTACTTATGCAACAATAAAAGATGATGTAATAGCAAAGAAATAAGCAAATTTGGTGAGTCTATCCGCCACAACATAAATACAATCCTTACCAAAAGCCTTGGGAAAACCTGTGATGAAATCCATGAATATGCTTTCCCACTTTTGTTTTGGAATGGGAAATGGTTGTAAGAGACCAGCAGGATGGGTGTGTTCAAATTTGTTTTGCTAACATATCTTGCATTCATTCACATACTTTAAAACATATTCCTTCAACCCTTTCCAAGAGAACCTTTGTCTTAGTTGCCTATATGTTTTAAAGAAACCTGGATGGCCTGCTAAAGGAGAATCATGAGCTTCCTTCAAGAATTTGTGCTTTAAGTTCGAACCATGAACTAAGTATATTCGGTCTTTATAGTAGATTAGGCCATTCAATATATTGTACCTATCATCTCCCTTTCCCCTATCTAACAATTCACAAGCAAATATATCTTTGGCATACTCTACTAGCAGCACATCTTTCCAATCTTTTGAGATGTCCATAAGGGAAAATGAAGGTATCCTAGACAATGCATCTACTACAATATTATTCTTTCCTTTTACATATTCAATGTCAAATCAAAGGCTTGAATCTTACTCACCCATTTTTGTTGTCTTTCATTGAGATATTTTTGTGTAAGGAAATACTTTAAACTATTATGATCAATTTTCACTACAAACTTGTTCCCCACCATATATTGTCCAAACTTGGCCAAGGCATGCATGATGGCTAACATTTCCTTATCATATATGGAGTAGAGACTCTCATGTGGCTGCAACTTTCTACTCTCAAAAGCTATGGGGTGTTGATTTTGCTTTAGTACCGCCCCTATGCCTTCCCCTGATGCATCACATTCCAAAATAAATGGTTTAGAAAAATCTGGTAATGCAAGTACTGGACAACTACTCATTACCTCTTTCAATCTTTGGAAAGCCTTTTCAACCTCTTCATCCCATTGGAAAGCATCATTCTTGGTCAAATCAGTAAGAGGAGCATTCAATTTGGGAAACCCCTTCACAAACTTCCTATAGTAAGTGCAGATCCCAATAAAGCCTCTCAATTCAGTGATGTTCTTGGGCGATGTCCATTCAATAATAGCCTTTATTTTCTCCAAGTGCACCTTTAGCCCATCTTGCCCAATGATGTGCCCAAGATACAAAATTTATGTCAACCCAAACTCACAGTTGGATAGCTTAGCAAACAAAGATTGTTCATGGAAGATTTTCAATACAACTTCTAAATGGTGCAAATGTTCCTCCCATGTCTTACTGTAAATTAAAATATCATCAAAGAAAACCAAAACAAACTTACGGAGTTGCTTGCAAAAGATTTTGTTCATGCATGATTGGAAGGTTGTTGGAGCATTAGTCAAACCAAAAGTCGTGACAAGAAATTCGAAATGACCATAGTAACATCTAAAAGCAGTTTTTTGCACATCCTCCTCCTTCATTCGAATCTGATGGAATTTTGGAAAAGAACTTTGCTCCAAATAGCTCATCCATGAGATCGTCTATTCGAGGGATGGGATATCTATTCTTTATTGTCTTCTTGTTTAAGGTTCTAAAATCAATGCACATCCTTAAGGTTCCATCCTTTTTCTTCACCAAGACAACTGAAGAAGCATAGGGACTTGAGCTTGGTCTGATGAGTCCCAATTCCAATAGTTCTTTAATAGCCTTCTCAATCTCATCTCTGAACCTTTTTGGGTCTCTAAATGGGGGTATTTGGATAGGTGAAGTACCTACCTCCAAAACTATGGTATGTTCAACTCCTCTATCAGGTGGCCTTCTAGGGGGAAGGTCTCCAAAAACCCTCTCATACTTGTGTAGTAGCTGACTTATCTACCTTGGATGTTATACAACCTTTATGCTTGGTTTGGGGAAGTGATTAAACATTTTGCAGCCCATTCAATTTCCCCATGTGTCAATATGGACTTCATACTGTGGGAAGACACCACTTGGTTACGATAGGCGTGCATTCCTCTCACTAACATTTGTTTTCCTTCCAAATCTTTGAACCTCATTTCAGGTATTTGGTAGTTTACTGCATGTTCTCCTATTGAGTACAACCATTGTACTCCCAACACCACATTTGTATCAACAACATTCACCACATAAAAGCTATCAGAAAATGTGTAATTTCCTATTGTAAGTTGTAGCTTTAGAATCCATATGTTGCATTCCATAGAATTGTTACCTGGAATGATGAATGTGAACCCTTCAAATGATTCGGTAGGTAAATTTATCCTCTCCACCAAGGATGCATCAATGAAGTTATGAGTTGCTCCTCCATCTACCAATACCGAAACCTTTCTCCCTTGTACCACTCCCTTGTATCGGATGGTGTGAAAACGAGGCACTCCTGAGAGCACTGCCATCCTCCCTTTGTCGGGTGATGGATGATCTTCTTCTGCTGTGTCATATCCCTCTTCTTGGGTTGAAATTTGTTCTTCTTCCTCCATCCCCCCTTCATCATCAGAAAATACTTCAATGAAGTGTGCTTTCCCCTTAGCACATTTATGCCCTGGTACCCATGGTTGATTACATGTGAAACATAGTTTCTTTCTTCTAAGTTCTTCCTTGCTTGGTCCCTATTTCTTGTCCTTCCCAATGAATCTTTTTTCCATGGTCTCTTGTCAAATATGAACTTGGGAGGAAAATTGGGCTTGGGAGGATACTTTGTCTTGGGTAGCACATTTTGCAGATCTCTTGCCAAATTCGTGGCATCTTTTAATGAAGTAGGTTTGGAGCTTTAACTAAACCTTTCAAAGGTTCATCCAATCCTTCACTAAAGAGAAATACCAATCGAACCATAGATACATCAACCACCATAACTGATAGTTTTTGGAATTCCATCATGTACTCCTCAGGGGTTCCAGTTTGCTTCAACTTTGCTAGTTCCTTGAAAGGCATTTCAAGGTCTTTTTGATAAAATATTTCCACTAGCCTGTTAACAAACTCTTCATATGATGTGATCTAATCATGTCCCAAGGTTTTAATTCCATGGAACCACCAATCATTTGCTTGTCCCTCAAGATGAAGAATAGCCATTTTTAAAGCATCCTCTTCAACCGTTGGATTTAGTTGAAAATATACATCTAACGTTTGTACCCAAGTATTTGCAGAACTTTGGGATGAGCCATCAAAGGTAAGAAGATACATTTTACCTATGGCATAATTCAATTCTTTATTTTGAAAAGGGTTTTTTTACCTCCTCTCATTTTGAGCTTGTTTGAGACAGTAAAGAATTGATCGAATGGTAAGGTCCTCCTACAATCTTCACTCAACTGCTGCCATTCTGCTAGAACTTCATGTATTCCATATTGGGTGTTAGGATCCTCTTTTGGGTCAAGGAAATTGGGTGTGGTGGCTCTTGTTGAGCTCTGAAATTCATTGGGTCGGTTGTGAGGCCCTGTCTTTGAGAAAATGTTTTCACCAACTATCTTTTTTTCCTCGAAATGAGAACTACAGCTGCCTCCTATTGCCAATTTGCTTCCCATTTGACTTGCCATCAATTCAAACCCTTTCATTATCTACCTTGACATGTACTCAAAAAATGGTTTCATGAATTCCCCAAACTTCTCTTGATCCTCCATCTCTGAGGTTTTTTTTCATCCTTAGCCATAGTGCCAGCAGAGTGCACCTCTTCTCCTGCTTCTTCCTCTTCACCAAAGGTACTTTCAGTTTCAGTTTCTATGGGTGGGGGATGACTTCTTGACCTCATAAATGGTCACCCAAATCAAGTTCAAGGACCATGCTCTGATACCACTGTAATATCCATCCAAAGAAAAGTGCTTAGGTTCTCCTTATTTCGACTCTGGGGATGTAGTTTACAATTGGTTCCAAACACCTCCAAATGCTTTTGAATTTTGGTAGGAAGGTATTAATGGGGCATAGGACACATTAACACATCTAGAAGACACCCAAACACCTGATACACCCATCCATGGTATGCAATTTGCAAGTAGAGGAGTTTCAGGACAAGACTAGTCAATTTGAGTAGTGGAAATCCCCCTAGGTCTGCCCCTAATTTACCTTCCAAACATTGTACGAACTTCACTAATTCTTGATATGATACTTGGCTCTATTATAAGACATCAATGAAAATATATGTGCAGCATTAGATCTGGTTTTAGGGTCGAATAGGTATCCCAATGAACAACAGCTTCTAGAGTCTAGAATTTGGGGTGAAAATGGTGGACAATGAGTCTCAAATTTGGTCATAAACTATGGTGGAACTTGAGGCGTATGAAAACATCATTTGGGCCATAAAAATAACTTTTCATACATCTCACAACATGAAAAAATATCTCAGAAAACTCTGATATAAAACAGATACATCATCATCCCAAAATCACTATGCAATAGCTATGAGGAAAATGGCTCGAATCTCAGTTTTGATTGAAAATATCACTTGAAGTACATGGTATTTCGAGCTGTGGTTCTCATGATACGTCTATTACAGAGTATGCAACAACTAACATGTCCAAGGAGTCAAAATAACAATCATCCACTATCTATATGCAACAAGAAGTGCGCCCTTGCACATTTACATGACATTGAGAGAAAGATAGTGGAATAAAAATATAGGAGAATGAGAGAAGATGAACTCGAAATCAGTTGGGGTCTGAAACTGCATCAAAAAATCTCCATGAAGCTCTATTGAGAGGTATGAATGGCCTCTCCATCAACCAACTTGGATGGGAATCTTTCCCCCTCGAAATTGGTTCTAAGGTAGGGAGGATGAACGTCCACCGTGCAAGGACAAGCTAAGCTCTCCAAATGTGCCAAATGAGAAATGATCAAAAGATAGTCTCCTTATTTCTTCTTGTCTTTTATTAACCTCCCAAGGCCTCCATAGCTCAAATTCCCTCCAAGAGCCTCATACCAACTCGAATTAGGGAGAGATTCCCATGAATGCCACTTGTCCAACACTTCCTAAGCTTCCTCTTCCATCAATTCGAATGGGGGAATCTTGGCTACCATAACTCCCCTTGTGCGCCCTCTTGGAAGCTATTTTTAGCCCTGACATGTCATATATGTCATATGTCAGCAATCAGGTTTGAACCTTTTCATAAGTGTCATAGAATCTTCATCATTGTTGTCATAGAAGTTAGGGAATCTAACTCCAAGTGTCACAATTCTTCTATGATGCCTCTTTCTCTTCCACGGGAGTTACTCTTCCACTCCAATTCGACCCTCCTAGATTCATGCCATGACTAATACCTCTCCAACTCCCCCAAGAACATTAAACTCCACCTTGTATTCGAATGGGTGAGAATAGGATACCATGTGGCATGGAGAATCTTGCCTTGTGTGGGTCCCACACCACCTATGCGCCCTCGTGACCAAGTGCCACCTTATTTTCTTATTATAATTATTTATTTAGACCCTTTAATATATATTTGTCAATATAATGTCCATTTGGGGTCTGATAGCTCCCTTATTCCAAATCTAAATGTTTCCACCCCAACCTAGGGAACTAGTAGATTGGTGGAAATTTCCCTTTATGGGAATTATTTGGATTGGGACATTACAAAAGTTTAGTCACGTGAATAATAGTCATTTATTTCCAGTCACTTATAATGTGACTAAAATGTTTTAGTCATTTATTGGTTGTTTTGATTGGTCAATTTGGTCATATATTTAGTCAATGTTTTAGTCATTAATTGTTGTTAACTAGTCATTGATTGTTGTTAACTGGTCGTTTCTTTAGTCATTGATTGTTGTTAACTGGTCATTTATTTAATCATTGATTGTTGTTAACTGGCCATTTATTTAGTCATTGATTGCGGTTAAATGGTCATTTAGTTAGTGATTAAGTGCAGTTAATTGGTCATTTAGTTAGTGATTAAGTGCAGTTAATTGGTCATTTATTTAGTCATTGTTTGTTGTTAACTAGTCATTTATTTATGTTAACTAGTCATTTAATTAGTCATTAATTTTTTTAGATAGGGAACGAAGGAATCGAACCACCAACCTCCTGTCTGTAAGGTAGGTTCTCTTCCATTGAGCTAGCACCCTCACATAGAAGAATCAAAATTCACACTAAATCGAAGTTCACACTAAAAAATAAGTTTAGTTACATATACAAATCACATTTTATTTTAACCTTTTTTTTCCACGAGGCACTAATAGTGGCACAATAAGACTTGATCAAACAAAAAGATAATCAAAAGGTAGATTTCCAAAGCACCAACAAGTAACATGCCTTTTAGGAGGAAAGCCATAAAAGTTTCAAGACCATGGCCAATGGAAACCATTTCTACTTCCTTAAAGTGACATGAATGTTTATATGCTTGCCATCATTACCTTGAACTTTCCCAGCACTGGATTTAGGGCCATAACAAAGCCATATTCTTCAAAAAATTAACATAATTCCCAAGTTATCTACATGCAAGGGTTTGCTTCATTCCAAGTTAGATAAAACCATAAAAACTGAGATTTACCTCTTCTCATAACCTCAATTCCACATTATTTTCCTACCATGGTAATTCATAAACTAGATGCAAAATCCTAGTTAGAATTAAAATCAACAAGAAACTCAAATTAACTAAATAAGAAATTTACAATATTTTATTTATGCCCAAGAGAAGTACAAGCAAATTTTCAAGCAGAATCTCAACCCTTCTTCTCTTATCTTTGCTAGTAGCACTTGGCACCAATTTCCACGTCAAATCTCAAACTAAAAGTTAGGTTAGTGTTATCCAAATCATACATATAAACATATTTTAATAACATCAAATAATAATTTAGAATAAAATGTAACCAAATTATACATGATCCATATACATTACCTCAGCTTGAGTTGTGCTCCATCTCTCAATTCCATGCCATGCCAACTCTTGTGGTGCCAACCGATTTCCACTTTTCTATACCCAAGAATAACTTCTTTGCTTTGGGCCCCCGAGTTGTGTGGGATCAATAGTAATGTTAGAAAAATAGGAGTAGTTTCAGAAGAACCATGATTAACATCACAATATTGGAAACTGTTGATTTACAACCCACATCGTAATTCATTGCCTAGTGTGAGAAGGATCCTACCAAAGAAAACAAACATATAATTAAAGATCAAATGGGTCACTTTCAAATGCCAAAGACAATGTTTGAAGGAATAAGTCATGAACGAAGAATCTTAAACTATTTGTTGTAACATAGCAAGACGTAAATGAGACAATTTTATGTGAGTGAATCAAAATATAGTTTTAGTAAAGTAAAGAAGTTGTGATATTTGGGTCACATGTAAGTGTTATGGTAGATCCCACTAAGATTAAGGTGAATTTTGGGTTGGCTCATGAGAACATCTCTTAACTAAGAGGATTTTGGATTCCTGGTTCCCATGGGATACTATAGTCAATTTACAAAGAAATTATGTGCATATGGCAACATAGTTATCAGACTTATTAAGATGCCCTTCTGAATGGAGCTGGGAAATAAAACAACATTTTCAAAATTGAAATTTTTTCTCAACACAAAGTATTTGGCCATAGCAAAATTTTCAAAATCATTTGTTATTGAATGTGATGTATCACGATTTGGATTTAAAATTGTGCTTACATAAGAAGGAAATTATATCACATTCAAACGTAAAGAATGTACGAGGTCTACTTCTGATAGCCAAATGCTTGTTATAATGCATGATTTAGTTAAGTGGCATTAATGTTTGTTGGAAAGCAACTTCTTAGTTAAGACAAATCATGATAGTGTTCCTTACATTTTGCAAAGGTTGACAAAATAACACAAGACGATCCAAATTTTTGGTTTTGAGATATTACGAGGTAAAAGACAACATTGTTACTAAAGTACTTTCTCATGAAAAAACTTAACAGAATGACAAAAGTGAATAGATAAAATCCAATTGCTAGTGTTAAGATAATATGTAAGGAGAAAAAATAGCATTGTTGCTCATGCACTCTCTCATCGGGATGACAAGGCAACTACATGCTCCATTACCATTACCATTCCAGATTGGATAGACGAAGTTTATCTTGAATATATCAAAGCCCCTCAAGTATATGAAATCATTAAAAACAACAATAAAATCATAGTTCAATTGGAAGAATGTTAATTTGTGGTATGAAGGTCTTATCCATCTCTGGCCATCCTCCAAATTCAAGAGTCAAATCTTGAGGAAAACACAATTCCCCATTTGCAAGATCTGTTGGTTTTTTTCAAAATCTATTATAACATTAGACAACCCCCTTTTTCTGGAGAGGAATGAATAATGAAGTACATAAATATACAATGGAATGTTATACATGTCAAAAGGAACAAAGAACAAAATATGCCTTATCCAAGACATTTGCAACACTTTCACATTTCCTAAAAGATCCTAAAAATTTCATCAATAGACTTCTAGTTTGAGAAGGAAAGGATCAGTTTTTTGTCGTAGTTGACAGCTTAACTCAACGTGTTGATTTCATAAGAATTACACAAGCAAGAAAATTCCAAAAATATTCATTAAAAACATCTACATAGATTTCCAAAATTTATTGAGTGATCCAGAGTGTAAGTTTACAAGTAATTTTTGGAAAGATTTATGCCAACAAATAGGTATATTTCTTTCCATGACCTTAGCTCATCATCCACAATTAGATGGATGGATTTGAATAGTCCACATATGCCTAGAAGCTTATAATGATATGCATTAATGTTGAAGGGGCTAGTTATGTGTCTAATTTATAACGATATTTATTTATGTCATGGGAGTTTGTTGTGTATCTACTTCATTATTATATTTATTAATGTCAGGGACATCCAAGGTCATGCCCCCCACCCTTTGGGTGTTGTATGCTACCATCAATTAACATTATTTTAATAAATTATAAACATACAAATATATCTATTGCTACAGTTTGGATCTAACAACTTATGGAATACTTGGCAATGGATCCTGTAATAACAAGCCACAAACAATCACATTGGCATGATTCTCTGTAAAGTATATTGTGGAAAACAAAAAGAAGAATTATATTTCAAACTTGTAACCAAGTCAGTTAGCACTTCCCCTAGTAATGTCATTATTTATACAATCTGACACTGAAGAATACCTACCTTGTTTGACAAATTGGTTAGCAGGCTAAAAAATTGGAGAATGGCAACAATAATAAAGTAGCCAGTTGCATCAAGCAAGGGTCTCTAGCTCAGAAATGTCAAGGTGAGTTATATACTGATTACCCCATGGAGTATTGTCACATGATAGAAATGAATTGCAATAATTAAGGGATAGAGATTCAAACATTGTGTGTAAATTGAATGTTTTCTGATGAGATGTAAGCCAATAGCCAAGCCTCACAAGACTTCTAGGTTTTGTAGCATTTATTTATGGTTAATGGATGTTTTACAATAGATTAAAGGGTTGTTTGCAAAAAATGAAATGACTGCTAAATACTGGACCGGTATATTTGATTTAATTGGCAACTCCACCAGCAGATGACAATGAAGTTCAATTAGTTATGCTCTCACACATATAGTCAATGGAATGGCACTGCAACAACATATGGAAATTTATGAATGACCTTGTTGATGTTTTGTCATTCCTTTGTTATAATGAATGGTAGTTGAATTATATTCATGCTTGATAGTATAGAGGAGGCTCTTATTTAGGTTATATGTATCCTAAGGTGTACAGTTTGGGCCAACTTTTGCAATCATTTTATCCTTTAATATTAGCTCATCTACACCAAAATATACTTGTCTATTTTATTCACGTAGAGAAAGGTTTGGTTGCAAATCAAAATCGATTTGTCTTCCTGTATTTCTTCCAAGACCTTTTATCTCCACATCATAAGATAGTGTGTAATCTTCCCACTCATGCTAAGGTTGTTTTCCCTCTTAATGGCTTCCATGTTCCTAGGGAACTTAATAAGTCTATCTCTCCTAGGGACCTCAATAAGTCTATCAGAATACTAAGATAACCAAGTACATCATCCTAATGAAATTGACCCTTCTTCCCTATATATGAAACATGACCTAATGCTAACATAGAAAGGACTGAGACAAGTTTAGTTGTTCTCCACCGTAAGATGATCGTCAATAATGGAAAGCCCTATTAGGTCAAAGAAAGCAATGAATACTATGAGTACTCTAGGGAAGCTTAGTAAGAATCTTCTAGGGAAGTTAGTTCAAAGCCCTTAAATAGTTAAGAAATCTTGAAATGTTTAAATCACCAATGTTATCTACCTCTTGCCTTGTCCTTTGTCATTGTAAGAAGTGGAACCTTTAGTTTGAAAGGCCATATTTCTTACCAGATTATAAAATTCACTTGTCTTTCACCATGAGTAGAAAGAGGTGACAAACTTGCGCATTACAACAAAACCAGCCTTTGGACAAATCCTAAACAAGGGAACAAAATAAGTCACACATAATGTTTAGCCACTATTAAGATCAGTGATAGCCATGTCAAGATCAAAACCCCATAAAAGGACGATCCTAATACAACTTGCACAATAGAAATGCCCAAATATATGATCAAAAGTATCATATATTTTCACACCATGGACAGATCATCCACCCCAAACTGCCCCGCCTTAACTGAGACTACATTGTGACAAAATCCATCTAAGCTATTCTCCAAGTCAATACATTCAATTTGCACTGGACATGATGTCACCAAATCCAACACTTTATTGAAATTTTAGTTGCTTAAGAGGGATAGAAGCATATATCTCTCCATTGAACTTTTTCTTTGCAAATGGGGTGGGATTCCATATATAAGCATATGTATCTCCTATGTGATTCCGTAACAGAATAAAAAATGTCATATTTGAGAGATTTGTAATAGCATTAGATATTGTGAGGGTTGTACATACTCCTTTAGCACCACCTGGCATGTCTTCACCTAGAAACAACGTTTAAAACCTTTCTTTCATCATTTCAACTTTTGCAAGCATAAATCAGTAGACTCATTAAGGAAAACAAGTTTACTTGCTTGAATTTACACATACCACCAGGCCAAACAATATCCAATCACTCATTTTTCACCAAAATTATGTGCCTCTGGGGGGTATACAAAATGGTTAAAATAAAGAGGTAGTAGTCCATGGTCAAGCATCACTCGGTCCAACCAATCAGGCATCTAAAATTTCACAAGACATTCAATAAGAGATGGCACATAGAGGCCTTCAAGGGCAGGGGTTGGTTGTATTATTTTGCCCTCAATGTATCTGAGTTCCCTAGAATAAAATGCTTTCTCAGCAACATTGGTGAATAAAGTGAGATGAAAATTTGTCAATTTGGAGCAAATACTAACCCTCACATAAAAAATACCATTAAAGAGATGATAAATGGGCGTGACTGGAGATAATTTCTTCACAACAACATATGATAATCTAGGAACTTGGGGACAAGAACAATGGAGTAATAAAGAGACAACCACCCAATAGACTATGAGATCTTATCCTGGCATATTCTTCTCATAGTATCACAGCTGTGGAAGATGGAATTTGGTTATGTGCATGTTTTCAAATAGTAAAATTCTTGGAAATGAATCATATAAAGAAAACCCTCAATTTGTAAACTTTAAAGGAAATGAGTCACATATTATAAAATGAGTAAATTCATTTTGGAAGAGGTTCTCATTCATTTTGGAAAGTGCTCTCACAAAATTGAAGAGGCAGAGAGAGACATGGAGAAGAAAATAAAAACACGTAGAAGAGTGAGTAATAGAAGAGAAGAGAAGGAGAGGGAGAGTAGTGTGAATCCCAGTGGAAAGTAATTGGTTCCAGCGAAGGAGGCTGGGTAGAACCATTTCTTGGGGAGAAAGAAGAAGCAATTCCACCAACGATGTTGGGTAGAACTCCAAAAGAAACAAAAGAATTGAACCTTAGCTAATTGAAGAGTGGAGGAAGGCTAGTGAGCTTGGAGAATCAAAGAAGAGGACTAGCATTTTGTTTGGTAAACCGAAAGATCCCATAGCTCTTGGAGAAGCAAAATTGAAAATGAAACCACAGCCACTGTTGGGATAGAATACCAATTACAACAAACTTATAGGTAACAAATAATTACATCATGCAAATAGAAATCTATCGTGCTTTTTGTGTGGTTAATGTAAGCCCAGACTTAGACTAGTAGGCATCATGTCATAAACAATTTGGACCTATAATGCCATGTTGTAATTTCTAGATGTATATGTAATTTCATTTCTAGCTTAATAGAAAGAAACCATGTTGTCTTTTGCTTCTTGTTTTGTTGTTGTGTGTTTTAATTTGCTGCCAGCTTGTTGTGCATTGTTGAAGGGTTTAGGCAGCTATATTATTTTAGCTCTCATTTTATGGGATTTCATTACTGTTAGTTTCTAGACTTCTATGATTGTTAGTTTTGTATCTTAAGGACCCTTAGTTTACTTTTGTGGGATTTCATCCCCCATTAGTTTTGGATCTTCAAAACTGAGCTCTTCTCGCAGTTCTAAGAAAATGTTAAAGATGACAACGCCTTACCTTTGGCTTGCATTCTGAGTGGTAGGGTTGGTTCTTAGGGGCCTCACCCTTAGCTAAATTGTATATTTTACCTGTATATATTAATATAGTAGAAGCTAACTTTCCCCAAAAAAAGGCATTCCAAGCTCCTGGGTACAATTCCTAACATTACAGTTGTAACAACCAACAATATGTATGAATTATCCTATTTGCATTAAACTATATGTAGATAATATTGTGCTAATCTTATATACAACTATCACTGGAAAAAGTGTCCTCTGGGCATGGGGTAGAGTGCTGAAAGTTATAATACTATATACATCACAATAAAATACAAAAGACAAATGACAAGTATGAAAAATGTTGCTTGACAATAAATTAAAAGGTTCACCTTGGTAAAGAAAGAACCACAAATCTCAGGGGCTCGATAGCACCTGGCTGCCACATAATCCTGCAGTGAAGTGTACTCAACATGAACATTTGGTGAAAAAAGAGAAAGGCAGGAAAAGTGAATAATTTTTTTATAAGTGTTTCCCAATAGTTAGAGTTTGTTGCTTTCAGAACCTAAATATACTCTCTAACATTGACTAAAGAATATACATCATTTAGTGTGTTTAGTGACTACAACATCTCATCTCATCTCATCTCATCTCATCTCAGTTGATAATCAATAAGAAAATAAACACTTATATGGTTGGCCAAAAATCCATGCAAAGAATATCATACACCTAGGGATTGACCCCTCTCTCCCATGAAATCTCATACCATTAACTCTCTCCTTTCTCAGTGCTTGAACTGACATGTTGAAGAGAGCGCACACCTTGAAGGAAAGTAAGTATCATAGACCAAACACCTCAATAGATAATACTAGCAAAATTGGGATTAGGACTCTAAACATGAAGATAAAAAAAATCACTCTCTTGACCATTATAGTTAGATATTCACATGGAATCCAAAGTGAGGAAAATTACCGTCCAAAAAATGGCCAATAGAGCATCGTTGAAGGAGACACAAGCAAGACAAAAGCCACATATTTTTAGTTTGTAGTCGGCATTTGACAAAATATTTTTTGGTTTCAAGTCACGATGAAATATATTTGCTATGATAAAATCATCAAAACATTTCATCGAGTAAAACAAAGAAGCTTTCAATAGACAAAAGCCCCAAGAAAATTTGTTTTGCTAGGATTGGATGTAGGTCTTGCAGGAGAGATTTTCATACTTGTATGAATGTACTTCCGTGCGCTAAGAAGATGATATAGAAAGAAATGATAGTGTTCATATGTGATATCATCATTGGCTTTAATAACTTGGTGAAGACCAGCATCCATCAACTCAAATACAACATATATATCTTTGAATTCCCATCGAGAAAGAGGAAGCATAATGTGCTTAATCTCAATAATGTCTGGATGGAGAAGCAACCTAAGGAGATTTATTTCTCTCAGAATGTGAGTGGTGTCAGATACATGTTCAAATACATCATTAATCTTCTTAATTGCCACTTTCTCACTAGTGTGAGTGTTAATTGCAGAGCGTACTACGCCATAGCTTCCCTTACCAACAACCTCATGTATCTGGTATTGGTTTGCCTCACCATATTCAGTGAACAATTATGTATCCAACGAGCTCTGGAATATCATAGGAATGCCATTAGTATGAGGATTCATAGCATTTGTATTGTCTATCAAACCAATATAATTGCCCAATGAAAAATCTGGATGATTTTCAACATGATAAGATCAGAATCAGCAAAAAACATTTGATTCATCCTTACAAGCCAAGTTTTTTCTATAATGAAAGGGGCCATTCGTGCTCTTACTTGCAAAGCATTTAAATGTTTAATCTCTGACACCTAGCATTGTTTATCATAAGAGGGCATATAGCCTGAATGTTTGAAAAATTAGATTTAACAGACTAAGAAACCAGAATTGCAATTTCACCAAGGAAACAAGGTCACAAACCTTCAAAAGAAAGTTTTTGTTAAAAAAACTAAGCTAAAGAAACAATAGAAAACTTCATGCATTTACTAACATTTGATTCTATATATCCATAAAGTACCAAACTTAGATAGGTTGAATTAGGAAGCAGTAGCCAGTGTATCCTCCATTCGCCATTTATATCATAGAATTTGGTAGGGGCTATATTCAAAATATCTATAATATCGAAAACATAAATCCCCTACTTCTCTTAAGCACACATATTGACAATGAAATACAATTTATGGCTATTGCTGAAATTACACATCTACTCTTCCAACCCCGGGGTCTGAACGAGATGCATAAATCAAAAAAGAAAAAGAATGAATCACTTTAGCATACATTACTAGAATAGATACCATATGCTTGTGCTGGTGAAAAATGAAAGATACTCTTCCTAACAAGTACTTAGAGGACATTAAAATATTCTGGTTGGAATAAAGGTTTTGCTATAAATGTGAAATAACAGTGGACAAAGAAAAATCACAATACTGATATGAAGAACAACGAATACCAAATGAATAACAACACTTGATAGCATCACTCTTGAATTGGTCGCTAGAAGAGCTCAATATCCATTCCCACAATAGATTTTTATGAAGGAAATGATGAGCCTCACCATTATTTCCGCTTCCATAAACACTGGCATCAATAGACTTGCAAGGGAAAGCTTCGTTAGTTTTAAGAAAACAACCCTAGCAAGTAAGGCTTTTAAGCATCCTCGATAGGTAGTAATTGATCAAAGAATGCCAGTTGAAAAATGCCTTGCAATTGAGAACTCAAAAGACACTCTATAGGTTTTGATCAGACCTTATAAATTCTCAAAAATTGGCCTCGGTTGTTACACCCAAAATCAAAGAAGAACATTTTATGATCAACTTGAACCACTTTTGAAACCACCATTTCACCTGTATCTTCAGTTGGAGGTATGTTAGGATATTCCTATACTCCATCCTAGTCCCACCAGTATTTTGATCCTTTACATTTTCAGTCATGCATGCACTTTTAGGGTTTGCATGCATTCTAGGGTTTGCATGCATCCCAGTCATCAGTCCAGCACCTAGCCCTCAGTTAGCCAGCCCCCAGGAGCTTCTCACTATTCATTTTTAGCCCTCTAGTTGCTTAATGCGCCCTTCTTCCTTGATTTTAGGGAGCAACTCACCCTTCTTCACCTACCAGTCCAGTTGTCACTCAGTTACACTTAGTTACAGTCAGTTACACTCAGTTACAGTCAGTTACAGTCAGTTACACTTAGTTACACTCAGTTACAGTCAGTCACACTCAGTTACATTCAGTTACACTCAGTTACATTCAGTTACACTCAGTTACATTCAGTTACACTCAGTTACACCTACCAGAGTTAGTTTGACTGATGGTTGACAGTTACTTGAGCATTGATGACTCCACTGATGATGATGAAGACTTCCAGTTGCGCTCCGATGATCATGAGGACACCTAGTTGTGCTCCGATGACACTCCAGTGATCCTTTGATCACTCCATGAAGGCTAATTCGAATTGCCACCTTAGGCATTCGAATTCCTCATGCATTGTATTATTTATATGTCCATTTGTGATTAATAATTTAGTATGACCGAAGTATTATTGCTTCTATCTGAGTTCTACTGTACCATATTATTCTGTTGCTCATTATACTGCATGTATCACTCTTCTTCTATTTTCTTGCTTAATGATAATTATTCACTTGTGAGATACATCATCTCTTAGATCTGCTGTGAGGATTTTCACAAGGTAAACCCATAGCTTTGTCACCTGTCGTGTCAGCCTCAAATTTTGCTTCTCCACTTCCACCTGATAGGAAACTAGCCCCAACCCTTTGGGGATTCAAAGATAAAAAGATCAGGCGGAATTGAGGATTCATTCTAAAAGACAGGGTTTATGGATATTGATTATTGACTGAAGGGACTTGACTGTGACCGATTCCTTGGAGAACGGATGCCTGCCTTGATGACTTCAGGATTCCTTGATGCCACAAGCAAGATGTCGCTACCCATAGGAAAGCTACTCGCCTGTGCTCACTCTCACCAGGGCTCACTAAGGGAACAATAATATATATATATATATATTTATTTATTTATTCTCTATCTTGTATCGCATCTATCATCCTTTCATTACCTTTCATATATCATCTGAAATCCCCAATTTAAGAATAGGAAACCAGGCCCACCATCATTGCACAGGGGTTTTCTGTAGTGCACATATAAAGATCTCTCGGGATTGAAATTAAAATTGTTGCCATATGTGCCATTGTTGGCTCCCATAGGAGTAGATTTTCCCCTGTGGCCTTAATCCATAGTCACGCTGAAGTAAGTTCGAAAAATCTCTCATCTTCTCACAGATTTGGTCCTCGATAGGTCTGGTCTCTAACCAAAAATTAAAATTATTGCCATGCGTGCCCTTGATAGGTTCCATGGGAGTCGATTTCCCTGCAGACTTAGGGGAGGGATGTCTATTCTTGAACAAGGACCAGTAGTTGTCATAGTACTGGTCCCACACAACCACCACATATTGACATAAAAACACCCAGAAATTAAACATAAATATTCCATATTAAGTGCAATAAATATTTAAATTATGTCCAAAAATTGCCCATTAACTGACTGGGCCAACATGTGTCCATAAATAGTCCTTATGTGCAAAAGAGTAAAAAACATATTGTCCCGAGTACATACAGATCTGCTCAGGGATCCAAAAGTACATGAACAACTAAATAACCCAGCTTGTATTTGCCACCTACTGCAAGGTACCTATCAAAGGAGGACCCACGAATATCTATTGGAGCATAAATATCCTAGTTTCATTAAAGCCTGTTCAAGCATTCATTAAAACCTGTTCAAGCAACAAGCAGGAGAGTGTTAGCCATAACTGCATGGTTGTTCAACATTCCAACCCACTGTATTCAATAAATGACACCTATCCATTAAATGCACCCATTAAACAGATGAAAGCACAAGGATCATGAAACAGATGAAGGCACAAGGATCCACCATGACAAGCTCCCAGCAATTGGATCACATTTAAATCAATCCACAACACACATTCAATTTTGAGAGATTGCAATCCATGTGCACCCTTCTTACCAATCCAATTCAACAGCAAACAACTATAAAAGAACCACAACCCTTACTGAAGTTGCATTTCAGAAATTCGAACTGCAGAGTGTGTGCACAGTGGAGACATACCATCAGAGAGTGTGTGCACAGTATAATCAGGTAACTGCATAATCAGCTTCAATGTTTATGTTATTTCCATTTATGTTATTTATATTTCTGTTATAATCAGCTTCCAGTTTCCTTCTATATAATCAGCTTCCCCTGTAATGTTATTTCCATTTATGTTATAATCAAATTCCAGTTTCCTTCTACGTAATCAGCTTCCCTTGTAAATGTGCAAGTTGTTGCAGGCATGACAAGAGTCAGCAATGCAAGGAGAACAAGTCGTCAACTGAGCAGGGGTGCCTAGCTACGCTGCACCTCATTAGACGAGGAGAAGGTCGATCATTCAAATGCCAATAATGCACCTAGCAATGTTGTTGAGAATGACAATGTGGTGGTAGAGGAGACTGTTGTCCCACCATCAACCACACAGCCACCATCAACCACAGTTCAGGGAACAAGTTCAACCACCAAAATCAGTGCAATAAGAGGTTGTACAAAAGAAGACATGTTAGATGTCATTTATGATATAGAGTTCAATGGATATTCCATTCGTGCTGCTGCTAAAAAACATGGAGTTTCTACCTCATCAGTACATTACTGGATAAATAGGCTCACACATACAAAGCGCAGAGGGCCTGTTACAGTTATGAGTGAAGAGGAGGAGGCCGAGGTGGTTCAGTGGTGTAAGGAGATGGCTCAAATGGGACATGGGCTAGAGCTGATACAACTAAAATCCACAGTAGCTCAAATCTGTCAAGGGAGGCCAAACCCCTTCAAAGATGGGTTTCCTTATAAGTCATGGTGGTTTGGGTTAAAAAAAAGGCATCCAGACCTTGTATTGCATACAACCGAGGGCTTGGATAAAGACAGGGCTCTAAATCTACACCCTGCAATTCTAACTAAGTTCTATGCCACCCTTTCTAGTGCATACGAGAAACATGGTTATGCTCCAGACCATATATGGAACTGTTATGAAATAGGTTTACAGGCAGGAAGGAACTGTGGCATGCGTGTAATTACCAAGAGAGGGAGTCATAATGTGCCCAAGATTTTGCCTGGAGCAGGGAGTGGATCATTATTCTATGCTGTGTCAATGCAATTGGTGCTTCAATCCCTGGATTTTATCTATTTAAAGGTAAAACTCAACTCAAAAACTATATACAGAATTGTGAACTAGGTGCATGCATGGCTGCGCATCCCCATGCTTGGATGACTAAAGAACTCTTTTTGAATTGGCTTACTCACTTTGTTGCATCTATACCAGGCGGTGTCTCACTTGTAAACAGACACCTGCTGGTTTTAGATGGACATGGAAGCCACATTGTTGTGCAAACAATTGAGGAGGCTAACAATTTGGGCATCGACCTGTTGACACTACCTGCTCATACCACTCACAGATTGCAACCCCTAGATGTGAGTGTGTTCGAGCCTTTCAAGAACTATTTCAGGGGTGAGCGATCTTCGTGGATGGCAAAGAATCCAGGGGTGAAGGTAAAAAGGTTTGAGCTAGCCAAGCTTGAAAGTAAAGACTTTAAAATGGCTCCCACACCATCAAATATCAAGGCTGGGTTTAAGAGGATTGGAATATGGCCACTGAATTCTGAGGCTCTCATGCATGATAATAGTTGTAGCCAGTCATTTCAACTGGATGGTCAGGAAGAAGAGGATGTCCAAGCACATGCTGATGGCCAAGAAGATGTGGAAGTAGAGGAAGACATTGTTGCTGCTGATAATATCATATCCCTCTCTCGAGGAGGACCCTACTGTGGTGATGATGATGAACATGTAAGTGAAACACAATATAACAATGAATAATTTGACAGTAACATGGAGGTTGTTATCCGTAACAACTGCAACTTCTACATGTGATCTTGCAACTGTCAATGAAAATGTTGATCATGCTCCAGGAAGCAACAATGTAGAATTGACTTTGCCAAGCCAAGTTACCACACCATCATGGCTGGCAAAAGCCATGGTGAATTTGAACAAAAATAATGTCTCAAGGACCAATGAAGAAAGCATGAACATGCCTTCACAGCCAAGAGAATTGGACGATGAAATTGTTCATTATTTTGTGGACAATGGAAATCTGGAAGAAGATACTGTCCACAATGAGGTTCCAGCTCAAAAGGACAATATGGTTCAGATAGAGCAGGAGAACATTGACCCAAATATTGAAAGGCAAGTGTCAAGCAAGGAGCAGCAAGTGTCAACGAAGGGCCATTTGCTTGGTCGGTTCCTAAAGCTACCAATAGAGAGAGTGTCTGCAAAAAGAAGGCAAGCAACAACAGACAATCTTCGTCTATGCCGAAGTTCAAAGTTACTCACCTCAGAAGACTATGTAAAATCATTAGTTGAGTCTGAGCATAGGAAACTTGAAATCCAGGATTTAAAACAGAAAAATAAGCACTTAGCTAAAGAAAAGAAGGCTGCAACAAAACTTCGGGCATAGGAAAGGCTTGAAAGAGAGAAAGAAAGACAAGAAAAGGCTCATCAAAAGTAGATGGCAAGGCAGGAAAAGGAATTGAGAAAGGCTCAGCAATTGCTTCAAAAAGAACAAGGGCTGGCAGAAAGGGTTGCTAGTGATGCAAACATAGTGGAGGGGAGTAGGATGATGCCAAACACATTGGAACATATTGCAGACAATACTCCATGTTTCCAAGACCTCCTAAACATCCAAGTCCCCCACTATCAACAAGTGCGCATGCCCACTTTATTCCCTCCTACCATTGCAGGTGTCAATCGTATGTATGATTATCGGGGGGCTCAACCTACTGCAGGGGTTAGTAGCACAAGTGTGCATGGTGGCTACCCAATTCCTCCATGGCTACAAGAAGCAAATTGGATATCATATGGAAGCAATCAGCCTCAACCTAATCATCCATTGTTAGGTAGGCCAACCAACTTGGCTCAAGTAGGAAACTCAACAATATTGGGCAATGAAGATCTTGGAGGACATCAAGCATAGGGGTGTCATATGGGGGTGCCAAAATTTTTGTTGTGACCACATTACAATGTGGATTTTTTTGTAATCACTGGCTCTAATGTCTATAACATGGCCATTTTGGATACAATCCTAGACCATTTTGGATACAATCCCAGGTCATAGCGTTCCCTAATGTTTGCGGCATTGTAATCAGGGGTTTATCACAAGGTTTAATATACAATTTCATCATTTCCAGAGCACACTGTAATGTTCCTTGATTAAACATTTCATTAACATTTTTCAGGGTTTATGAATTTAGTTTGTTGTTGGTTTATGTTGCAATCCCTACAGTAGGGTTAGGTCTAGATCCTTAATGAATCTTTAAGTGTGTTTTTTTTAATGTACAACTCTTGACACCCCTATGTTTCCTTCCTTCGATGATGTATGTGGCATGGTCTAGATCCTTAAACATCGACTGTAAGCCTTAAAGTAATAGTTAGGAATGGGTTTGAACCATTACCTGGGTTGTGATACCCATCCATGCGATGCTAACTCATAAAAACATGCCCATATTTCTCTCCTAAGACTAATAATGATTCTCTAAGGAATGTTCCATGGAGGGATCTCATGCATGACTTATTACACCTAAGAGCAATGAGTATGACCTAAATACAGTATACTAATCAACATAAAAGGACTAAATCAGGTCTAGTGTATGTAGAAAAAAAATATAGGTGCAGTTCAGTTTGCCTATGAATTATAGTCTGCAGCCCTTCAACCAAAATAAATATCAAATATCAAATTATAGTCTACAGCCCTTCTATGTAATAATGTTCTGTTAGATACAAAGAAGACATGATACTTTATAAGGAACCAAAAACAAATTCGATATCCTTTTGAAGGCTAGAGCAACAGACAACAGTAATCAAGCCAAAGTCATTGTTTAATCGAACCACGTGTATATAAATGCATGTTATGGTCTACCCAACAACTAATTGAACAAAATACCTACAACCAAGTCAGCAGGAAAAACTGAAAATTTAACTTCTTCTATTTTGCAGATCAATTTTGCATATCCTTCATCAACAATTTTGCATATCAATTAAGCATTATCTCCATAATTATAAGAATTAGGGCTAGTCTATTTGACCCAAGAAACATATTATGAGTTTTCACATAGATAAGCAACAATCTGAGTTGGACTGACAGTACCCATCATAGTAGATTTTGCATATGAAATAAGTGCAGAAGAAAGTAAATGGCCTTCAAAATAATTTCACAGCATAAATTGGCCCATAATGCAAGTAAAGTGCACTTGATGTTAATAGTTAAAAGTAAAAACTGCATCATATACTTATAAATTAAAGCAATAGCCAATTGTGTTGCCTATAGTCATAATTAAAGTAAAAGCCAATCTTATTCCTTGACTTATATCTCCATTGCTTTGGCACACTTGCTGATATAAAAAACTGAATTATGGGTACTCTCCCAATAAGATGAGACAATGGCAAAAGTCACTGTTGTCAACTGGCATCCCTCCCCTATATGATGCAGTTTTAACTTTTAACTATTAACATCACTCCCATGCAGTTTCAAGAATAGACATCCCTCCCCTACTGCAAGGATTGCAACATAAACCAACAACAAACTAAATTCATAAACCCTAACCCTACTGTCGGGATTGCAGCATAAACCAACAACAATCTAAATTCATAAACCTTAACCCTACTGCAGGGATTGCAATGTAAACAAACAACAAACTAAATTCATAAACCCTAACCCTACTGCATGATTGCAACAAAAACCAACAACAAACTAAATTCATAAACTCTAACCCTACTGCAGGGATTGCAACGTAAACCAACAACAAACTAAATTCATAAACCCTAACCCTACTGTAGGGATTGCAACAAAAACCAACAACAAACTAAATTCATAAACCCTAACCCTACTGCAGGGATTGCAACGTAAACCAACAACAAACTAAATTCATAAACCCTAACCCTACTGCAGGGATTGCAACAAAAACCGACAACAAACTAAATTCATAAACCCTAACCCTAATGCAGGGATTGCAACGTAAACAACAAACTAAATTCATAAACCCTAACCCTACTGCAGGGATTGCAACGTAAACCAACAACAAACTAAATTCATAAACCCTAACCCTACTGCAGGGATTGCAACGTAAACCAACAACAAACTAAATTCATAAACCCTAACCCTACTACAGGGATTGCAACGTAAACCAACAACAAACTAAATTCATAAACCCTAACCCTACTGCAGGATTGCAACATAAACCAACAACAAACTAAATTCATAAACCCTAACCCTACTGCAGGGATTGCAACCTAAACCAACAGCAAACTAAATTCAGAACCTTCAATTATTCAGCCCAAACTAGGGTCAATTATTCTGCATGGCTAGATCGCATAACAAGTTCATAACAATAAACAATAAACAATAATTCTGCATGACCCATTCGCATATCCTTCATATAAATTTTCCATATCAATAAACCCTACAACATTCCTAAACCCTACTACAAATACATAAACATTCATTATTTAGCATTAACAGGAGCAAAATTCCATTAATTATTCAATATTCACCAAATCCCAACAGCCCCAGAACGCAAACCAAAACCACCGAACAGTTCATACGTAAACCCATAGAACAGTTCAAACGTAAACCAAAAACCACCGAACCGTTCAAATGAAAACCCAGTTCAACAATTCACCACTGCCCAACATACCAATTACCGGCAGCCTCAATCAGTTCAACAATTAAACCAACAAAATGCAACACCAAAATTAACCAAAATTCAACTGCAGTGTTTAAACCAAAATCCAAAACGCAACATTAAACCTAGAAATGCAACACAAAAGGTCCACATAATCCCCAGCACGTTGAGAGTGTTGAAAAACATGTTTGTAGGGATGGCTGGTAGGAAACCTACCAGTGAGCCACCGAATGAAGCCACTGTCGTGCAGCCACCGCAGCGACTGAACGAAGAAACCGAATGCAGCAACGTAACGAAGCCACCGCAGCGACTGGACCAAGAGTGAAGCCACCGCAGCAAATGGAACAGGAACGAAACCACCGAACAAAGCCACCGCAGCTATTGGACCAGGGACAAAAAGCCACCATTGCCACCATGGGAGGATGAACCCGCCATCTCCACCACTTTAACATAAATAATTCATGTCGCCGCTACCTCTGAACAACATGAAGCGCACCAATGAGCGAACGACCACCATTTTCGAAGCAACAAGCAGGAGCAACCACCAACAAACCTGTGCAGGATATCACCAAAGACTAGCGCGAGCTAAACAGAGACCATAGAAGGGCATCACCGCAGTGGAGGGCGGGGTGGTCAATAACTGGGGCAACACAATGCCCACACTCTGGGCCCGAACAGAAAGACATGGAGGCAAATACCTGTCCCGGGAAAAGGTCCATGGGACCGTGAAAAAGCACACTGCACGTGTCGTGTAAAGGCGCCCAGCTACCAGACAGGTGGCGCTGCCTCGTCAGCCTGCAAATGCCACCTATCGAGGTGGCCACGTGGCATGGGGAGGAGCCAGGTGGGGTGTCCAACAACTGGCATCCCTCCCCTAATCCATAGTCCTGCTGCAATAAGTTCAAAAAAACCCTTCATCTGCTCATAGATGTGATCCAAAATTGTAATTTTTCATTTTCTTTTGATTTTTATTTTGTCTAAAATTGTTAAAATTTTAATTTTTCACTTTCTTTTGATTTTATCTCTATTTTTCATTTTCGTTTGATTTTTATCTCTAGATTAAATTAGTCATTTTTAATTATGTGACTTATTATTTAGTTGTATTTTTTTTATCATATGACTAAATTAGTCATTTTTAGTTGTGTTACTCAAATTTAGTAGTATTTAGCTTAAAAACACCACTCCTAACTAACTTGTTTAGTCATGTAGTCATTAATTTGCCAAATTCTACTAGTGTAAGTAACTCAGAGAGTAGTCCTAAAAGATCCCCAGTAAGATATAAGAAGAGGAGTTCTACCCGGGATGAGCTGGTAGGAGAACTAAGAAGAATCAAGCCCCAAACCTTTGATGGAGAAGATGTCAAAGCTTGGTTTCTAGGACTAAGAAAGTTCTTCTAGTTGCATCAATATACACCTAATATGGAAGCAGGAGTAGCCATTTACCATTTGCAAGGTAAAGCATCCTTCTGGTGGGATCAACTAGTTAAGTTGAAGGATATCAATGAAGATAGAATCTCCCGGATAAAGTTTAAGAAGTACTTCCAACAAGAATATATCTCAGAACACTACTATGACAAGAAGATGGAGGAGTTCTTTGAGCTCAAACTAGGAATAATGACTATGGAAGCTTATGAGAAAAAGGTTCTTAGAACTTTTGAAGTATGCAAATTTCATCAAAGATGAGAAGGTGAAGATTCAAAGGTTCTTAAGTGGTCTACCAAAATCTTATAGAGATAAGATACAGTATGATAGACAAAAGAATCTTAAGGAATCCATTTGGAAGGAAAAGCAATTGTATGAACATAATAAGAACAAGCCTCCTTATCAGAACAATTGAAAGGACATGAGGAAGAACAAGCAAGAGCAGAGAAAGAAGGGATTCTTGCCTCCAACAATCAGAAACAAAAACTCTTATTAGCAAAGACAATCAAGGGAGGAGCATCCAGATAAAATACCACATATTGAATGTTGGAAATGTAAGGGGAATCACTATGCCAATCACTGCCCTCTTACAAAGAGTAACATTCACAACATTCAACGGGCCTCAACTGTTAGGGATGTTGGTGGAAGTGTCCAAATAATCTATGTAGCCTTGGATGGAAGACAAGCCGATCATCAATCCCGAATGATTGAGGTAACATGTAAGATTGCTAATAAAACCATAGTTATTTTGATTAATTATGGAGTTAGCAATAGTTACATTGCACGTAACTTAGATGAGCAAATGTTGTTTGAAGAAAAGTAAGCTTGAGATAGCAAGTCTAGTACAGTTAGCTACCGAAACCAAGAGAAAAATCACTGAAGCTATAAGAGAGTGTCCTTTAGAAATAATGGATTAAAAACCTCTACAGACTTAAACATCATACCCTTGGGATCTTATGATGTATTGTTTGGCATGGATTGGTTGGATACACACCATGCCATACTTGATTTCCATAACAAAACTTATACTTGTTTGGATGAAGAAGGAAACTGAGTAACAGTCAGAGGCATACCCAGACCCATATCTTTAAGGCAGGTCATCACTCTACAGCTGAAGAAGTGTTTTAGGAAAGGGTTCCAGTTGTTTGCAGCTCATGTGGAGGAGCCAAAAGAAGGGAAAGAGCCAAAGCTGCAAGATTATCTAGTACCACAAGAGTTTGCATATATATTTCAAGAACCGCCAGGAATGCCTCCTAGGAGAGACATTGATTTTTCTATTGATTTGGTGCTAGGCACAATACCTTCATCTAAAGCACTTTACAGAATGAGTACCCCAGAGTTGAAAGATTTGCAGATACAATAGAGGAGCTATTGAAGAAAGGTTTCATAAGACCCGATGTTTCACCTTGTGGAGCTCATGTGTTATTTGTGAAGAAGAAGGATGGAACTCTAAGACTCTGCATATATTATAGACAATTGAACAAAGCAGTGATTAAAAATAAGTACCCCTTGCTAAGGATTGATGACTTGTTTGATCAGTTAAGAGAAGCCAAAGTGTTTTCAAAGGTAGATTTGAGATTGAGATATCACCAAATTAGAATTAAGAATGAGGACATCAATAAGACAACATTCATAACAAGGTATGGAAATTATGAGTTCACGGTGGTACCTTTTTTTATTGACCAATGCACCAGCAATATTCATGTGTTTGATGAATGGAGTTTTGATAAAGTACTTGGATAATTTTGTAATTGTTGTCTTGGATGACATCCTTATCTATTCCAAGACAGAAGAAAAACATGAAGAATATCTAAGGTTAGTAATGCAAGTACTTAGAGAACATCAATTGTACGCCAAACTAAGTAAGTGTTCTTTCTATCAAACAAGAATCCACCACTTAGGACATATCATATATGAGGAAGGTGTTTCAGTAGACCTTAAGAAGATAAGAGCTATTATGGAATGGCCGACACCAAAGAATGTGTCAGAAGTAAGATCTTTTATGGGGTTAGTTGGATACTACCAAAGGTTCATTGAAGGATTTTCAAAGTTATCCCATCCTATCACATCTTTATAGAAGAAAGGTGCGGAATTCGAATGGAATCCTCAGTGTGAAGATAATTTTCGAAGACTTAAGGAAATGCTTACCAGTGCACCAGTCCTGAATCTTGCGGATCCTGACGGAATTTTTGTGTGCACAAATGCATGTAAGCAAGGTATCGGTAGAGTATTGATGCAGGATGGACATGTGATCAGTTATGAATCCATGAAGTTGAAGGAACATGAGCATAACTATGCCACTCATGATCTAGAGCTTGCGGCCATCATTCATGCCTTGAAGATGTGGAGACATTATTTGATGGGTAAGAAGTTTGAGTTAAGGATTGATCATGATGGTTTGAAGTATTTGTTTGAGCAATCTAATTGAATGCAAGACAAAGAAGGTGGATGAAGTTGTTATGTGAATATGACTTTGACATCAAGCACATCAAAGGTAAGTAGAATAAGGTAGTTGACGCACTTAATAGGAAGATACATGTGATGCATGTAGAGACTACCAATACTAGTACTTCAGATTTAAAGGATAAGATCATTAAAGCCAATGTTATAAATGAACACTATTAGCAATTTAAGGAAGGATTGCAACAAAAGAAAATACCACAAAAATTTGATAAGTATAAGTTGAAAGAGAATGGAATCCTTATGCATAGAGATAGAGTTTATGTGCCCAACTTAGGAGATATAAGAAAGATGATTCTTAAGGAAATGCATGATGTTCCTTATGTTGGACATTCGGGTTATCATAAGACAATGGCAGTAGTGAGGAAGCAGTACTATTGGTTGGGGATGAAGAATGATGTTGCATAATATATAGCGAGATGCATGGAATGCCGAAAAGTTAAAGTTGAGCATCGACATCCAGCAGGATTGTTACAACCATTGTCGATACTTGAAAGGAAGTGGGATGTACTGACAATATATTCTATCAAAAAGTTTCCTAAGGCAAGACTACAACATAATGCCATCATGGTGGTGGTGGATAAGTTGACTAAAGCGACACACTTTATTCTAGTGAAGACAACTCATTTGACAACTAACATTACAGACATTTACATGAAATAGGTTGACAGATTGCAGGGAATTCCGAAGGCTATAGTGTCAGACAGAGATTCAAAGTTTACTGGTAAATTTTGGAAGGGCTTGTTCAAAGGGTTTGGTATAGATACGAACACTAGTACATCATACCATCCTCAGATAGATGGCTAGGCAAAAAGAGTTAATCAAGTGATTGAAGACATGTTGAGAATGTATGTGATGGATCAACCATCCAAGTGGGAATATTTCTTACACTTAGTAGAGTTTGCATAGAATAATGGATATCATACCTCTCTGAAGATGAGTCCTTTCGAGGCTATGTATAGAAGAAAGTGCAATACTCCTATTAGTTGGGACATGTTGAGAATGTATGTGATGGATCAACCATCCAAGTGGGAATATTTCTTACACTTAGTAGAGTTTGCATAGAATAATGGATATCATACCTCTCTGAAGATGAGTCCTTTCGAGGCTATGTATAGAAGAAAGTGCAATACTCCTATTAGTTGGGATAATCCAATAAACATAATCATTGTTGGACCATAACTATTGAAGGATATGGAGGATCATATGGTTAAGATAAAGCAGAATATGAAGGCAGCTCAAGATAGACAGAAAATCTATGCATATCAGAACAGAACCGACAAACACTTTGAAGTTGGGGATCTTGTCTTTTTTAAAGTCGGACCCAAGAAGAGCACCTTGAACTTAGGGAACCATTCTAAGCTAGCTGCTACCGGTATGTCTAGTTGCCATTGTAGGTAGCAGGGTCAAGCTGCTATGGAATCGAGAGATCAACCAGGTCCAGTGGGATCATTACAGTCCTGAGGATGCTACATGGGAACTGGAAGATGTTATGAGGGAAGCATATGCTCATCTATTTTGAAAGTTTTGTGTTGTGGAATGTATGTAATAAACATGTATCGAGGATGATGCATTGCTTTAAGGGGGAGGGGATGTAATATCCCGGTTGTTAAGCCTTGGACTTATGATTATTTGTTTGTTGATGTGCCTATGGAATTATGGTTATTTGTTTGTTGATGTGACTATGGACTTTGATGTTAATATTATTGTTATTATTATCATGGTTAATGATTGTTGTTGAGTAAATAAAACTGGCTCAATGGATGCAACTAAAAGAGTATGGGAGGCCATGGTTCCACAAGTGAGGGGTTTGGGGTTTAGGAGTTGTTGGTCACTCTAACATTGTACAACAGACGCTACTTTTGATTATTTTTTACTTGGGAGATAATTTGGCGCTTGGATTATGGTTTAGTGGCCCCCTTTCTACCGTATGTGCCCTCTTTAATGGTTTTGTGGGTCCCACTTAGTAAGTGCACCCTCGTGAAGAGATTCTTTCCTATTTTCATGCCTCTTAGTCATTTATGAGCCTCTATTCCTCCCAGTGCACCTTCTTGATGAGATCCTTTCCTATTTTTGTGCCTCCAGCTCATTAATGAGCCTCCATCACTCCTCGTGCACCCACCTTGAGTTATTTTTGGTTTCCACTCATCCATTTTTTGTGTAACTCCTCCTCATGGAGATATTCCAGGTTAAGTAACCTCCACTTGATCCTCCACTCTCCCTAGTTTGAGCCCCCCCTTCATGGTTGAGTGGTCCACACACTAATTCTAGTTGTCGTGGTGGAATTTGAGGTGGTTATCTCATGGTTGAGTTAACCCTCCTCTTGACCCGAGTGGGCTTGCCTTGGTTCGAATTTCTCCTCTCTCCTATAAATTCATGTGCTCTCTCCTTATTGAGGCTAATCTTGAGTTTGGATCACTTGAATTGTGTTATCTCACTATGTTGTTAGTGTTGAAAGTATTGAGACTGTTTTGGGATTGAGTTGTTGTTGTAGGATTCCCCTAGAGAGCAATCTAGCATCCGTTTCCAAAGGGTAGTTTGACGGATGTTGCCCTTGTTTCTACACTAGGAACCACTCTGCTAGTCCAGGTTCTCACACAGGATTCCTGGGAGTAGGATGGTGACATCCTGAAGGATGAGTTAGGTGAAGGGACTCACATCCCATAGGCAATGGAGACGGTCGAGGAGCGGGTGGTAGTGGGAAGTATTGTGGTTTCTCAGAAGAGGAGTTTATGAGAGTTGCTATACTAAGTGTGCTCTGCTTGTGGATCCGTGGCCTCATCTCGGGGGTGACCTGTTCAACCGAGGTAGGATTGACTATGTCTACAGCTGGGAGGAACATTGTCCCGTTGAAGCTAATTGCCCAAATTTGAGATAAATATTCTCTCATGTGCTATTCATGTTATTTTTATTCTGTATGTGTCGTGGTGACTCATTTGTGCTATATTTATGTTTGTGGTTTATATTTCAGGATCTGCATGCATGATGCATGGCCTTCGTACATGATTAATCAGAATTGTTATGATCCTCCTCTACCATCTATTATTTCTCTTCTCCTTCAGGGTTTACAATTGTGGCTCTCACAGTGTTGAGAGGTGCGCAACCATATGTTCCGGTTTACCTATTTCTAGTCATTTATGGGTTGTGAGACCTATTCATTGTGTATGGAGCGATGTTTCCAGTGAGGAACACCTTTTGTTTCACTGAAAAAAGCTTTATGTATGACCAAGTTATGACCGTTTTGGCTCAGTAGTGTTTCTGATGCTAAAAGGAACGCACCTTGTCTTTTGATTGAGAGTACCCATGTATGTAGATCTGTTCTATTGTTGTATATCTGATTACATTATTGTAGATTTGATTTGTATTAGTGATTGATGGCTAGAGGGAAGGCAACCATACAATCTAAATTATACTAGTGAAAGATGGTTGTAGGGGATAGCCACGGGATCTGATGTCAGAGGATGTAGTTGGAATCCTACGGACATGTTTTGATGCTATTCTTACTTACTACTTAACCATACTATTAGCACACACATAACATAACTGATAAGTAATCCTCATATGAAATATAATTATTATGTAAGCAAAAGATAACCACAACGACTAAATACTTACTAATCATGTTCTCAATAGCATTACAATCCAATAATTACTATCAAGTACATGAGTTAATTGTATGTTCATAATCATACTAGATATTCTAATTATCGTGCCTTACTCATGTAGATGTTACGAATTACATTATTATTATGTTCAATAATATGGACCATATGGGAATGTTATGCTTGCATCTGTTGCAATTCTTTTTAAAAGGCTATGGATTTAAACTTATTGGTTGAATGGTTAGTTGTCCTAACCTTAATCCACTATGTAATACTTCACTTAGCCCCTTTTTCCTAGGTTTCCTAGTGCCTCTGGTCTTAGTTTGAGGCCGAGTACATTTCAATTCCTCTATGTACTCAGGAAGACTCATAACCAGTTGGGTACCTCTGATATCATTTGGTGATCCAAGGAGAGGACATGATATCTTTAGGTTTCCATGAGATTGTCAACGTGCGTAGCAAAATGACATGTTTTTATCATCCGACGTTTGCATGTAGGAATGTTCTCAGTTTCAATTAAAATGGCATCAGAGAGTTGTTGGGCTATATCCATTTTCAATGCAGATTGTAGCTCAATTTCTAGGGCTATCTTCAAGAAAGTACCCATAGAATCTCTAGTTGATTTAAAAATTTGAGCATCCCAGTATTCAATGGGTAGGCAAGGCATTTTTACCCATAGATCGAGGGTATGAATTCACTCCTTGATTTGGTTAAACCTTGTGTCCCATCGAAATAGTGTAAGAGATGCATTCCCCCAAAACCATGGGCCTTCCGCATATAAATTGAAAACAAAAGTGATGTACCCTCTTTCCCCAGCATGTGCTTGAGGAGTATACCCTAATATGTGATTCCATGTGTGGTGAACCTAGTTCTGCAAATCCTGCTCCTTGAACCTTATGGCATTAAACCTTCCAATGAGGGAAAATTTTGTGTAGTAGATTGATTTTCTTTAAAAATATTAGGGTTGATTGTAACCTTCATCTCCTCGGGTAACTTTGCAATGCAGCGGGGTCTATGATTTATTCATTGAGTTTTCAACTTGTTTAGTTTTGAAACCTTCGTGGGTTCAAAGGTTCCCTCTGAAGGAAAGGAGGGAGGCATCTAGTGGTGGATTGGTACATCTGAATCAAAAGGAAATGATTCAGGGAGATGGATTGGGACGGATGGGTGATCATGGGAAGAAATGAAGTTACAGTCATTGGATGTGGATGGAGGTTGAATGATGTCGTTCAAGATAAATGATGATGGGAGGGAAGTATTATTAATTTGACACGGAAAGCGGAGGGCTGGTGTTGTACATTGATTAGATTTGTCATGGCCATCATCATCTTGCAATGTATGTACTCGTTGTTTGGAATTGTGTGAGTTCCTCAGGGAGAACCTCAATTTCTTGGATTGGTTTTGGACCTTCACTTCTTGGATATTTATCGCTCGTTCAATTATATATATATATATTCAACAATAATCTAAAATGAACAATAAGACTCTTATATATATATTTTTAACAATTCAACAAAACCTAAAATAAATAATAAGACTCTTATATAAGAGTCTTATTATTTATTTTAGAATAGTATTAAATTGCTATAAACTATACATGTTAAAGCATCTCAAAGAGCCCCAAAAGAAACACTACAAACCTATAATTATAATAAGGTATTATTGTACGATGAATCAAATCATCAATACCATGTTTACTATATTGATTTTAGCACCCTCCCACTAAGCGTTAGCTATAGCTTTGAAAGAATGGTGTGATATGTTGTGTGTTGACGCGATAACAATATCATAACACATTTGATTTTTTTAGTATTGACACAGCCACGACTCTCGCCCTTTTAGTGTGTTGTGTCATGATACAAATTTGATGTAAAACACGATGCATGATGTTGCAATCAAGCACGATTTTTTTTTCCTTATAGCATAGTTTGCATCATACCACGATGCAAAAGCAACATAAACATGATGTAGAATACAACAACAACTCACAACATGCACTAGAAAAATAATCACTAAAACAAGGCACAAACAAGGTTGATAGGGCATTAGTGAAGCAAAGCTATGACATTATAGCTTGCCATTGTAGTAGTGAAGTTCCCATGGAGATACTATAGTCCCATACCTCACAATCATACACAGTCATTGGGGTAACCAGGTTATCGAAGAGGACCTTATTTTTTTCCAAAAACAAAAATTCAACATCTTTACAATTGTTCTCAACACCACAATATGCGATCGTCTCAAATAATGATGGCAAGGTGGTTTGTTATGAATATTTAAAATTGGTCATTAGCCATATTTTCTTTACATAATACATGCTTCCACCATTTAGTAATCTTTGAGAGCTTTCAATTGATATATGATATGCATAGTGTCACTTCTTGGTGTGTTCTCGACAACTTTTGCAATTTTAGTGACATAAACATGATTTTTGGGATGGTCATGAAAGAGTCATGATCACCCAATAGGCATGAAGTGATCAAACCCAAACACTAAACCTAATCACCCAACCTAGATAGTTAAGCTACAAACCAAACCATACATATTTAATTCTTAAATGGCACACAAGGCATAGAATCGACACTACAAAGTGTATCAAACACACAAATACATAGTATAATGCAATTATGATGCAATGAAAGACCTAATATGACACAACTTTTGTCGCAATTTTATGAATGTGACACAATCGTGATGTAGACTCATGCAACATTTCGACACTTATGTGATGCATGCTTGTTGTGAGCATCATGTTTACTGACACGGGAAGACACAAAATGACATAAATTTGGCACATATCAAACAACCTAGGGTAGAGGTCATGCATTTCATACAAGATTGATAGGGCATATGTGATGCAAATTTGCGATGCTAGAGACTTGTATTTTAGTAGTGCTAATACACCATAACCATGATAAAAGGTTTTGGCTTGCTATAGTACCCTATTAGAGCCCTCCAAGCATTCTCTCTCGCCTTATCCAAGATCCACTACTATGGAAGCATGAGAGAAATATATCCCATCAACTTGATACATCTCTTTCCTTGGCTCTCAACAACCTTGGAAAACCTTAGCTTCCCTCTTCCTTAATCCTCTTCTTACTTTGTCAATGATAAGTTGTTCAATTGGTAAAAGTGGGGTGCTAATATAACTTCCACATAAGGTTTAAGTCTGACCAATGCACAATGTAAAGCTTTTGGACCTTGTGCTAAATTTTGTAGCCTTAAGGCATGATGCAATGACCCTTTAAACTGGAATAATTATCTATCCATTTGGCTTATTCCTTTATATATATTTTCCAATAGGAAAATATCCATCACTTTAAATAAAAAGTGATTGTGGACTGTCCTCTGGGGACTTCATTATATATCAAAAAGGATTATAATACTGTTCATAAGTCTGATTGCCTTTGAGGCTACACAGATAAATAAAAAATACAACTATTAAAAAATGACTGTCTTTCCCGATGTTTCTTACTGCCCTTAATGAACTGTCTGAAGCTAAATATCCATCATCTGATTGAAAACTGGCTGATTGTTGAGAAAACCTGTTACCTCTAGTCTTCCAGGAGGTAAGGCAAGGGCCAGTTTTGAAAGGTAATCTGCTTCAGAGTTTAATTCCCGATATACATGTGAGAACTGGATATGATCAAAGTTTGAGATTAGAGCTCTGATTGCATGAAGGAGATGCTGAAGATGTGGTGCATTTATTTGGATTTTTCCATTTGCCCAGTTAATAGTCATTTTAGAGTCTCCGAAAATTTGTATCTGCTTTACCTGATTCTCCGTTGCAACCATCAAAGTAGCCCATAATGCTGCTAGTTCTGCTTTGCTATTCGAAGCATGACCTGGAGCAAACTTTATATGCCACTTCTTAATGCCCGAGAAGTGTATGATTCCACCAACACCTCCTAAAGAGGGGGAACCCTGATTGGCTCCATCAAAGAAGGCCCAGGGGATACCTTTTTTGATGGAAGGGTGAATCAAAACTCTTGGTGACTTTTCTGAAGGTTGTGTTTTATATTCTCTTGTTTTCTGCAACAGAATCAATATAGAGATGTCTGGAGGAATTAGGGTGTCTTGAAAAGTCATCTTGTTTCTGGCTTCCCAAATAGTAAAAATGAAAAGGACAGGGTAAGCTTGGAACAGACATACCCTGCGATCGTTCCACTAGTACATAACATTTTTTTCCACTAAGCTTTGGTGTAGATGAGATGCACAATTGAGCTTCTCGGTTGAAGTCCTCCATACGTAATATGCATATGAGCAATGGTAGAAAATATGCGAGATAGAGTCCTCATCCAAGTTGCATAAGACACATCTGCCAGGACCTTGAAATCCTCTTTTTTGCAGATTGTCCCAGGTGAGCAGTTTCTTGCTCAAAGCCAACCAGAGAGTGATGATGGACTTTAGGGGGGCTGAGATTTTCCAAATTTTTTTCCACCATGGCCGTAAATCCTCCCTTGCCACTGTGTCTATAGCAGCTTCATAACCAATCTTTGCAGAGAATGATCCGTCCTTGTTGTTCTTGGTCCATACTAATTTGTTTGGCTCACCTTCTCTTAGGAAGATGAAGTCCTTTTTTAGGAGGTTAATGTAACGAGTCCATTCTTCTTCCCGAACTCCTCCCAGACCCAAAAGTGTGGTGGATTTCCACCCTCCTCTGTAATTTCTTCTGTTCACATGGTTGCATGCATTGTTTAGTGTGTAAATACTCTTGGAATGCAGTTCTCTAAGGAGTTCAGCAGACAATCAGTAGTGTTCCCCTACCCTGTCCCAGGGGTCCTCTCCAACTCGAACACATCTCCCATCTCCTATTTTCTAGGACACCCAATTTCCAATTAGTGGGAAGGCTAGCACCAGTGCCTTCCAACCTATGGAACAATTCTTGAAACTTTTGTTAGGTTGCCTGAACCATTCTGTGATGGTGAGAGGGTGACAATATTTGGAGAGTAGGATTATTCCCCACAGTGAGCTTGGAGATATGCTAATCTCCATAACGTTTTCGCAACTAGAGCTTTGCAGAAGAGATCACGGTTTTTGACCCCCCACCCACCCAGATACTTGGGCTTGGAAATGGTTGTCCAATTGACCAATGGAATTCCTTCCCTTTGTTTACTGGCTGTCCAAAGAAAGGAGAAGCACTTTTTCCTGATTTTGACTAGGATGCCTTTTGGAATGTAAGCTATCGAGGCCCAGTATATTGGGATGCTTTGAAGGACCAATTTCAGTAGGATTAACCTTCCTCCTCTAGAAAGAAAATGATTTGCCCATAAAGAGATTCTATCTTCAATTTTTTTATATAGCCATATCCAGTCCTGGAAAGCATAGGCATTGGGTTTGAGTGAGAACCCTAAATATTTCAGATCCTCAGAGAGAGGAGATAGGGGAAAGGGCGAGGTAAGAACCAAAGTATCCTTTATAAAGTCTGAAATATTGTTGAAATATAGCCTGGACTTTCCTGTATTGATTACCATTCCCGTGGCTTTTTTGTAGAGGTCCAAGATTTTTGAAATGGTATTGAAATTGCCCAGGGTGCCTTCTCCAAAAAGTAGAACATCATCGACAAATAAGGTGTGAGTCAGAATGACTGAGTTCGAAAGACTGATTCCTTTTAAGGTCCCCTCTGTATTAGCCTTATGCAACATCCGACTCAATGCATCGGCTACCAGCAGGAAAAGGAATGGGGACAGGGGGCAACCCTGTCGTATTCCTTGTGTTGGACGAAAGAAGGAAGAAGGGGAGCCATTTATCAGAACAACGTATGAGGTCGAATGTATGCATCCTATTATCCAATCAACCATAGGTAGAGGCATACCTATTTGTATTAGAAGAAGCTAGAGGAAGGTCCAATTGACTCGATCATAGACCTTGGAGAGATCTAGCTTTAGAGCGAGAGCTGGTAATTTCATTTTATTGATGGTGTGGAATACTTCCTGGGCTATAGACACTGCATCATGTATTTGACGACTAAAGAGAAAGCCAAATTGTTCTTCAGTGATTATCTTGCTGAGGATAGGTTTGAGACGCTGCGCTATGACCTTGGAGATTATTTTGTATATCACGTTACAACATGCTATGGGTCTGTAATCGTCAAAGGTTTCACCTTTTTGTTTTTTGGGGATCAGGGTTATGAAGGTAGAGTTAAAAGTCCCTAGTATTTTACGTGAGCTCTGGGATTCTTGGACGACCTTGAGTAATTCCTCTTTCAAAAGTTCGTAGAACCCAAGAAAGAATTCTACTGTGAAGCCATCTAGCCTCGGGCTCTTCCCTTTATGAAAGGAGTTGAGAACTGAGTGGATTTCGTCCTTAGTAACTTCCTCTTCTAAATCACATTTCATTTCATCTAAGATTAGGGCGGGGAAGAGGTTAATTACCTATAGGAATTCTTCTATCGCGCATCCTGGAGGGGCCGTGAACCGAGCTTTGAAGTGTGCCTCCGCTGCTTTGGTCTTTTCCAGAAAAGACTGAGCAAGGTTCCCGAGGTCATCCTTGACCTCTAAAATGGTGTTTGTATTCTTTTTGTGAGCTGCAAAACAGTGAAAGAACTTGGTGTTCTTGTCCCCCTCCTTTATCCAAAGAGCTCTACTCTTCAATCTCCATAATGCTTCTTCTTTTGCCAGTAAGGAAGCCTTCTTTCCTTCTAACGTTTTCAGGGTGATTAATTGCTCATTGGAGAAAATTTCGTTGTGCAACGAAATGTGCAGTTCTTTTAGTTTGCATTCAATTTCCTTTAGGTCCCGTCGGTCATTTTCCTCCTGTTCCCTACCCCATGCTTTTGTGAGGGATTTGATTCGAGAAAGGTTGATGTCAAACTGTTTCATGAAGGAAGTAGAGGGCGAGGGAGTTAGAGGACACCAATTGTCCTTCACTAGTTTGCAGAAGTCTTCATGCTCTAACCAAGAGGGGTTGAATCTAAAAGGGGTTGGAGGCTTCTTTTCCGGCACATAGATAGACAGAGAAATTGGTCTGTGGTCAGAGGAACCCCCTTCTTCGACAGAGGAGGGAAAAATGAGCCTTAGCCAGAGCAAGTCTTCCGAAACAAGGAATCTGTCCAGTCTCTTGGAGATTGCTTGGTCTCCTCCTCTGTTGTTTCTCCAAGTTGGAGTGATTTTAACCGGTTGAACATCTATTAAGGTTTTCCTTTCGAACAAATTGAGGAAGAAAGGGGTTAGAGAGTCCGGAGGTGCATTCTTGCCCCAGAATTCTCCCGTACCTAGAGTCAGGTTGAGGTCGCCAGCGAGAATGAGCTTATGAGAATTCAAAACTTCTGAGAGACTCAGGGTGTCCCAGTAGGATTTGCGGTCATGGAAGGGATCGTAGACATTTAGAAAGGAGATCTGTTGGTTTAGCTCCGGAATTTCAAATTCCGTTTTGAGGGTTGAGGTGAACACCGCAGTGGAGAGAAGCTTCACATCCGGGCTCCATGCTGTGAGGAGGCCCCAGGAGTGACTGTCTGCATCCAAGGTTTCCACATTCCAATCCTTGAAGAGGTTTTTTATCACCTCTGCTGCTCTAATGCCTTCCATCATTGTTTCTTGTAGTAAAAGAACTTTCAGGTTTTGTATCTCTACTAACCTTTTGAGGGAGTGTTGTCTGGGCCTCCCCCCTAGACCCCTTATATCGACGGAGAGCGCTAACATTAAGCACCCTTCAAGAGGGCTTTGTCCACTCTAAGAGCCCTGTCGATAGTTCTCTGTTTTCCATTTTTGACATCATTGGCTGCCTGTAATTGCACCTTGGTAAGAAGAGATCTCCGTCCAACCTTGGTTTTTGGAGGTGGATCCAAAGCGATGCCACCAGTGGAAATTGCGGGGGGTTCTATGGTAGAATAGGACCGTAGGTCGTATTTTCATTTTGGGGGAGAGGAAAGTGATGTATCAGGACTGTGGGGGAGGGGCAAGTCTTGGTGGGAGGAAGAAGGGACAGAGTGGACCACAGGCGAAGGAGCAACGAAATTCGTAATGGGAAAAGATGGAAAAGAAACGGGACTTGAGGGAATACCTTTTTGCGCAATGACGAATTCCGAGCTGGAGTTTCCTTCAATGTTGTCTGGTGGGAGTGTGACCCCAACTCCCAAAGTGTCCGCTTCTGCTGCCACCTTTTCACATGTAAATGTCTTGAGATGCTTGAGCTGTCACCTTGCATGCCGAGATTTGATTATCCGCTAAACCATCCAAAGGAGCTGCTGGGGGAGTATCTGTCATTATACATGCCTCAGATGTATTAACTAACGTGTCTTCCATAGGTGCTCTAGCAGTGACATCCGTCGACCTATTTTTTCTGACCCAGGATTTCTTATAGGGAGGTCTGGAAGAGCTGTCTTGTTTCGGTGCTGTGCAGTCCCTCTGTAGATGACCGACTTGTCTGCAGTTAAAACAACGGAAGGGTGACTTCTAGTAGTCGAGCCTTTGCGCCCATGTACTCCCCCACATTTCAAGTTTGATCTCCTCAGACAGTCCATCCCTTAAATCCATTTCGACAAGAATGCGTGTGCATCGTCTATCCATTTTCGAATTCCAGTCTTCTTCCAGAGCGATAAATTTTCCTAATTTGTTGCCAATTGCTTCCAGAATTGGCTCTTGCCAAAAGACCATTGGTAATCCAGGGAGGATAACCCAAATTTGTTGTAAGTTGTGGGGTTCTTTGATTGCATTGAAATCCACTGACCAAGCTTTCAGAATTAAGCCCGAAGGCCCCCAACTCCATTGTTGGCTCAGAAGTGCAGCTGCATTCTATTCTGAGTGAACTTTGAAGAGAAACCAACCTTGTGGTAGTATGTGGAATTCCGGAACGTATCCAATTGTGGGAAGCCAATAACGCTCCATCTAGGAATAGAGGGCTTCTTTACCGGTTAATTTGACACAGAAGAGTCCAACCAAGGTGAATTTTAGATAATCTGGTATTTCTAATAGATGTATATACTTACCAAAAACTAACTTAGGGCTGGTTTTTCTTGGTTTGATGCTTCTTTTTTTCGGACGTCTGAAAATTTTCGAGCTGTACCAATGATCATTATTGCTGGGACTGGGCGGCGGGGAAGCTATTAATGTGGGGTCAAAGAAATGAAATAGGAAAGGCGGCGTGAAGGCATCCTTGGGGCTCGAGCCGGGGAGGGGGGATGAGGAAGGGTTGCAGGGGTACTTGTGAGGGGACTATGACGTATGCATATTGAGGCGAAGCGAGCAACGTACCTCCTTATCTGTGCTGAAAATGGGGGTGTCAGGGGGGTCGAAAGCATAATCTACTTCGTCTATTACCATGATGTGAAGATTGAACCCTGGGTCAACCGTACTGAAGGGTGACGTCTTTCTGTGATCTTTAACAAGGTTGCAATCATTAAATCCAAACTATTAACTTAAAAAAAAACTTCAATGTAATTTATCTAAATATACAATCTCACACTAAATTGAAATGTAAAAGCTTGAGAAATGATATCAACATATTAAGAATCAAATTTAATCAAAGAAAACAAACTCTACCAATTTACCAACTATGGAATTTTGTATCACATTTATCTTAAGAAAATAAAGGCTTACAAATTTATCGCTAAAACACCCTTCAGAAATATGGTCGTGCTTCCCTATATGAAAGGGAAACAAGTGAATATGCTACAAAGTGGCTAGTCCATAACAAAGATAAAATTTAAGAAAGTAAATAAGCCACCTTTTGTTGAATATAGAAATTGATAAAGTAAAGAGAAATCATAACAACATAACAAGTTTATAGAACTTGTCACATCAATTAAGTATTTTATTTTTATTTTTTTTTTCAGGCCGAAAAAAAATATAACTTGTTATTCATAGTGAATCAAAGTTACAACAATATCAAAAGACTTTTATGTAAGAAGCAGTCGACCCCCCTTACCCCCAAAACCTTCTTTTTACAATATGCCCAGCAATGGTCCTTATCATACTATATAGAGCATTCTAGAATATACCAAAACTAAACGTACCACAGTTAAAAAACAAAAAAACATAATAACGCTCCGGTCGATATAGAAAAGAAGAGCTGATAATTAGAACAGCTTGTAAACACCATTATACAGAGTGCTTCCATCTAAATGTTCCTCAAAATAGATAAGCTCGTCCATAGCACCCACAGCTTCCTTTGAAATATGATCAACAACCTGATTAAATTCTCTATAAATATGCTTGAAAGAAAGGTGGTAGAAGTCACCCTTTAAGTCCAGAATTCGGTTCTTCCAATGAGTAAGATGAATAACGTTAAGATTGGATTTACCATAAATCCAATTTATAACCACTAACAAATCCCCAACTACCTGCAAAAATTATACTCCTTTCCATTTGGCAGTCCAAAGCAAGCCCCATAAAGCAAGTAATTCAGCCTGTGTATTAGTTCCATAGCCAACACCCATATTTAATCTCAATGAGTGTCCCCTTTTAATAAATAGAACCATACCTGCTCCACATCAACTATCCTTCCGAGCGCCATCAAAGTAACCCACTAAGCAATTTGGATCGAAAGAAGGTTGTCTAGGAGTTCTAGATTTTTCTTTTTTCTTTTTGGACTTATAATCATTCAGCATAGCAATAGCCCTGCATGCCACCTGTGCATGAGAGAGTGTTCTTCGATTGAAGACAGTGCAATTTCTATTTTTCCAAACTTCCCAAAAAATGAAGAGCGGAAGTTCTGGATATCTAGGCTTAGTAGAAAACCAATACATCAAATTTTCTTGAAGATTTGAATGGTTCAATCTCACACTAAAGCAGAGGATATCTTAACACAGGTCCCAAATTTGTTTCATATGGGGGTAATTTACAAACATATGACAAACAGATTATGAATCTTGTAGACAAAGAAGGCAAACCCGAGGACCAATAAAGCCTCTCCTTAGTAAATTATCCCAGGTTAGAATTTTATTTTCCAGGCATAACCAAATAAAACAACACAATTTTGTGGGTAAATGCCAACTCCAGAGTTTTGTGAACCACCAGCTATGTTGCTTTTCAACATTTTTCAGAAACAATAAAATCATAAGCATGTTTAGCCATGAGCTTACTAGATGAATCTCCCCAATCCCAAACCAGAGTATCTAACTCCTTTGTTAACCTAACACCGATTGCAGATAAACTTGTGATGTACTCCTACCATTCGACAGCCTCGCATCCTGTGAGACCGATATCATCCGCACTTTGCCAGATAGAAACATAACCTTCCAAAGCTCCATAATTATAAATCTGTGCCAGGAATTTGACGTTTTTTGAGTGTAAGGTTCCAATCAGTTCATGAGAAAGTCGAAAGTCCTCTTTTATCCCAATAATCGAATATATTCCGATATATGCACAAATGCCCCGACTTAGATTCCAACACAACCGTTTTTTTAACGTGGGCAACTTCCTATAGAGACCCTTCCAAATAATAGATGCATTCGAGCTGGGTGGAGGTGTGTTCTGAATCCACACAAAAGGAAGAACATATTTTAGATATTTCCTTTTTAAAACTTATGTCCATAAACTATCGCCGAAGAGTGCTCTCCACAGTGTTTTAGCTCCCAACACTTCTTCGAACTAGAAAATCTGTTTCAGTCCCCATCCGCCATATCTCTTAGGAAGGGCTAACTTATGCCATCCTGCAAAATGAAATTTTGACTGATTTAAAATTCCTGCCCACAGAAACTGATACATTCTTTTCTGGATAGCTTCCAAAGTGGCCTTAGGAACCATGGGCATGGACATTAAGTAAATTGGAATACCTTGTAGTATAGAGTTTATCAGAATTAACCTTCCACCTAAGGATAAAAACCGATATGCCCAAATGTTAATTCTCTTCTCAATACGCTTGATAAGCCACAACCAATCTTCATTTTTATACTTGTTAGGTTTGAGAACAAAGCCTAGATACTCCAATCCTTCCTGTAATTTTTTCTTTGGAAAAGGTAAAAGAGCCTTAACCCGGTGACAAAGGTCCAAATCCAATTCCACTTCATTGTTGCAGTAGAGTGTAGACTTTTCAGGGCTCACTTTCATACCCGACGCAACACAAAACAATGTTATAATCTCCGAAAGAACTTTCCAATCCTTTGCCAAACCTCTACCGAAAATAAGAACATCATCCACGAACAACAGATGAGAGATTTGTAGAGATGGAGAGAAACAGACACCCTGTATACGCTTCTCAACATTGGCAGAAATCATGAGCAAACTTAAACCTTCAATAATCATGAGAAAAAGTAAAGGAGAAAGAGGGCACCCTTGGTGCAATCCTCTTTCACTTTTGAAGAAAGCAGATGGGTGCCCATTGACCAGAATGGCAAAATTTGCACTAGGAACACACCCCATGATCCAGTTTGTGGCCTCAACTGTCAAGCCAGATTGTAAAAGAACAAAATGAAGGAAAGTCCAGTCAACCTTGTCGTAAGCCTTAATAAGGTCCATTTTTAAAATAATGGCTTTCAACTTCCGTTGTTTAACAGAAAAAGTGTAGAAAAAATTCTACAATTCAGCCATCAGGGCCTGGACTTTTGTCCTTCTCAAACTATTTAAGTACAACCTTAATTCCCCCCAAAGTTACTTCAACATAAATAGACTCTCCTTGTTCTTCTGTGAAGATCCGGGGAAAATTTTCAATGACTTTCAATTTTTCCAGTAGATGCACATTCGGTTCTTGTTTGTAAACATTAGTAAAGAAATCCACTGCTCCATTCTCTAGTGATTTTTGGTCCTTCAAAGTCCTGCCATTAGGATCATTCAATTCCCACATTGAATTGGTGTTTCTCCTCATATTAGCAAAGTTCTGAATTTTTTTTGTGTTCCGATATTTGCTCTGTATCCAAATCGTCCGGCTTTTTAAACGCCAAACTTCCTCATCATGTGCCATAAACTTATGTTTCATAACTTCAAGAGCAACTCTCTTGTCCTTTGAATTTCCATCGAATAGGATGTCCACATTGTCATCAAGGTCATTCAACTGCATCTCGATATGACATAAAGTAGCATGATTTAACTCTTTTAACTCCTTATCCCATTTAATAACCTCGAATTTGATACTTTTGAGTTTATAAATCAATGCTTGAGAAGCCGAACTAAAGGCTCTCCTTGAGTAATCCTTCCACTTCTCATGAACCAAAGTACATAAATCTTCATTAAGGAGCCAGGAATGGTCGCATTTGAAGGGATAACTCACCTTAGGAGAGTTCAAATCAATTTCCAAGATCACTGGCTTATGGTTTGATAATCCGGATGAAACATACCAACTTCTATATTTCCCAAACAAGCTGCTGAGCTCTTCTACAATAAAGAAACGATCCAATCTTTTAGCGATGCCACCAGTGCCCGTCCTACCATTACTCCACGTAGGAATAAGCACTGCAGGAGTGACATCAATGAGGTTAGCAACTTCAAAAGATTCTCTAAAATATTTAGCAAGTGGATCCTCCTTACAACCAGAACCCCAAATTTCCAAAGAGGAAAGCGTAAGATTGAGATCGCCAGCAAGGATAAGTGAGGGATCATTCATAAACCACTTTGGAATAAATTGCCCCAGAATAATTATTTATGATTGTAAGGACCGTAAACATTTAAGATTTAGACAGTCCTTTCAAAATCCTTGAACTTCCCTTCCAACAGTAATCCCGCGTCAACCAGAAAAGAAGTGAAATGTGCTTTCATAGGGTTCCAAGCCGCTAGCAAACCCCCCAAGAGACCTTTGGCATCACAACCACAACAGTTCCAAGATGGAAACAACTTAAAGAAAATATCACAAGCTTATACAAAAGGAATCATAGTTTCTTGTAGTAATATAACGTCCGACCTAATAACATCAACCAGTCTCCTAAAGGCAGTTCGTTTGGGAACATTGCCAAAAGCCTCGATTTCCAGGGTTAAAAGGATCATCAAGGAGACCTAGATCGAGGCTCGAATGCTCCAAGGGCCCCAATATTGGTATCAAACGAACGAGAATTAGCAAGCACTTTCCCAACAGAGGTAATATTCGAAATTATGGGATTTTCACAGGTAGGGTTGTGATCATAAACACTAGAAGTATCTCCCTTCACACCACAGTTCCATCCTTTTTTCTTGCGAGTGGTTACATTTTGTAATCAAATGGAAGATATAGGTAGGATAGTCTCATCCCCAGGCTTACCCGCAAAAGTAGGGATCACAACCCGTTCCTTTGTTCCTTCACTACCACCAAGGTCACCAAAGGAATCCCTGATACAGATAGGTGTCATGGTAGAGTCCCCCTTAACCTCAGTTTCAGATGAAGGAAGGATAGGGTTCGACACCCTAGGCAGGGGAGGAGAGGATTCTAGCACAGGTGGGTTAGATGCTTCTATATAATCTAAGGAGGAGTCTTCTAAAAGAGTCCTTGGCAGTGCTGAAACCTGGGGGTTAACCAAAAGAGAATCCACAAGAGCTACCAGAATAGTCAGAAACCCCATCGAATAGTGAATTAACTAATTCATCTTTTGAAATGAATTTGAGTAGAATAGGTAGAGAAGCTTTCAACTTACCCAGAGTATCAAGCGCTGAAGAATAGTCCAAAGGAATAGATCGAGGCAATACGGTATCTGTATCCTTAGAATCGCCCGAATCTGATAAGCAGTCCCTACTTTCAACCTTCACCACCTGAGAACTTCCAGGACAATTATCCCAAGTATGTCCAACTTCATGACATCTAAAACACCTAAAGGGCACACGCCAATAGTCAAGCTTCTGTGTAAAAACACCCTCATTCCATATAACCTCCACTTTATCGGGCAGCCCAGAGAAGTCTCCATTTCCACTAAGACTCTAGGAACCCTTTTGTCAACCGCTTGTAAGGTGGAGTCTTCTACCAAAATAAAGCGGCCAATCGAATTAGTTATAGACATAAAACCCCCAAAAGACCAACACTGTAGAGGAAATCCGGGTAGCAAAACCCAAAGGTTCCTCTTTGCCAGTTTTTCAGTCCAAGGATTGAAAGCCGAGTGCCATCTGGAGAGAACAAGAGACCCTTCGCCAATAATCCAGAAAGCGATTTTCTATCAGCCTAAGGCTCTCCTCAATGAGAAAATGAAAACTGTACCAACCGTTTACCAAAAGTATGACCCTCGGCGTATACTGAATGATGGGTTTCCAGTATTTCCCCATTCAATCTACAATATCAGACTTGGAAAGATGAATAATTTTGAACCGACCCAATAGAGTGCGCTTTGATAACCCAATCACCATATCAAAAGTCACGTCCTTTCCCAGAACACAGGAGGTCTTACCTTTTCTAACTTTCTCCGGCTTCAGCTTCCGTCTGTTTCTAGCTTTGGCACCCAAAACTTGCTTTAGTCACCCCAGACTCTTGCTTCTCCAGTCTCTGCAGACAATATCCATAGTAGGTGTACAAATAATAGGTTTTTGGGTATCCCCCGTAGTATTCCCGGAAGTGCCTACCTTTGAAGAAGACTTACCCATTGGTTCCGAAAAAACCACCATCAGTTTAGGGTTTGAGCGAATATACTCTGCAGTGGGAAGGGCTGTTTGGCTTGTCATATCACCACTGCCAGGTGTACCCCAACCCCAAAAATGACTGCATGAACCCCCCCTGTTTATCCGCTGGAGTAATAGGGGCCGACAAGTCATCAGGTAAAGCCATAAGACCTAACAAACCATAACGTCAATCACGATAAAACCACCAAATACCATGAAAAGGAAAAAAAATGGGGTTTTCAGAAAATCAAAACAGCACAACCCAGACCACCTGAAAACAGAAACGAGGTTTTCAACCTAAAACTAGATGATAGTGATAGAATGATACTGCCCACTTTTTGAAAACTTGGTTAGTACTAAGCTAATCAAGGTGATTAACGGACTTCAAGTGGCTTCCATTCCAACCAAGGCTGAGAAAAATAACCCCATAAACTACAAACCCTAGAAAACCAGAACCTGCTACCGGAATCCATCCTCTTGATCAATTGGATCAAAAGTCAAGCTTCAAAGTATTTGCTGGAGTAGCATATGTACACACAAATGTGTAGGCCCCCATCAATTAAGTATTTGTTCTCATACAAACATTAAAATAAAAATATATAGAATTGGTCACATCAAAATCAAAACATGATATGAACAATGACAATATTTTTATTTTTATTTTTTATAGTTACAAAAATCAACAATGATATGTGAAAGTTGTTACATAACACTTTTAAAAAAATCCATATTTAATGTTTTTAATTTATTTTTTATTTAAAAAAAATTTAAGTCTCAGTCTTAGAAATTTATATACATAAATAACTTATTTGACTTATGAAAAAATGAAATAAGTAAAATTTAAATTTTTTTTTTTTTTTAATTAATTAAAAAAATCAATCTAATAAATTATATTTTATAAACATTGAAAAATTTATACCATAAAATTGAAATAATACTAATTCAAATCACTATGACTTGTAAATAAAAAGTATAGTCCATACTGATATGGATTAGTAACTTTTTTCAATCAAACAATTTTAATAATAGAAAATGATAAATAACACTATTATAATTCATAATTCAAAGCACTATCACTTGTAAATAAAAAATATAGTCCATACTGATATGGATTAGTAACTTTTTTCAATCAAACAATTTTAATAATAGAAAATGATAAATAACACTATTATAATTCATATATTTTTTTTGAGTAAGTATGGTAATTCATATATATAAATGAAATGAAATAATGCATGGAAGAAAATTCAATTGATTTGATTTGCAAATTGAAAATATAGTCATTCCCTATCCATCAAACAATTTTAATGATAAAACTTGACAAATGACACTATCGTTCTATTGCGTTGTCGCCTTCTACCCCGCTGAATGCCTATATATAAGTGAAATGAAATAATACATTGAAGAAGAATCACTTGAACACAGAACTAGTTGGTTTTATCGAGAGAACGAAGAAGAATGGGAGTGGAGAAGGAGATTTTAAGGCCCGGCAATGGCCCCAAGCCGCGTCCTGGCCAGAGCGTGACCGTCCATTGCACAGGCTACGGTACCCTCTCGTATCTTATCATTCCTTTCCTTTGCATTTGTCTTATTTATTCCTGATCTACTCTCCTTTCCCATGTAAAAGACCCTAGAACGGAGACTAGGACTGTACCTTTTCTCGAGGGTTTGACAAACCCAACGTTGAAGTGCAGCCACTTCTGTCTAGGCTATGGAATACCCACATATAAACTCCAATGTGTAAAAGTAGGATCTTTTAGCAAGCTTTAAAGCATTTATGAACACTGTTCAGTACTATCTCAGAAAAACAAATAAAGAAACAGAGGGAAGGTTATTAAGGGTTGAAAGTGCATCCAGAGACACAGCTCCTACAATACTAATTTGCAACTTTGCATTTCACAACAATTCTATACTGTGTGTCTATGTTTGTGTGTAAACGCTCTGGGGGTGTTATCACTTTTCTGCCGAACTGGATACTGGTTTCGCCTCGCTACCAAGCATCTTCGGCCTTCTTACAGACTTTTTTGGTTCCCCTCTATACCCCATTATCGTGTTTCATCCTTTCTTCAATGGTTCTTCTAATTTTTGGCAATATCTACCTGAGTGCCCATGGACAAAGCACACCCTACACTTAAAAAAGGGATGTTCTTCTGATCAGTTCTTTGCTTCCAATTACGCCCTGTAAGATCTAGGCATTCTGTAGTAGGGAGTCTCTTCTTTTCCTCTAAATATAGGAAACACAAATTGCAGCACATTGTACGAGCTTCGTAGCTTCCTTTCCTTGGTGGTTTCTGATGTGGAAAACAACCCCCCAAAAATGATCGGTTGTCTTAAATACACATTCATTCCAAGATTACAGGGTCAATCCAAGGAGCCTTACGTACATCAGGACTGTTTGAGGCATATCGATTATGAGATCAAAATAGAGGTCCAGAAATTTCCTACGAAGCCTAGCTCCGGCCATCAAATGTTTGGTCCCTTTTAGAGATAACCACTTTGTCTTTATTTTCCAAAAACATAATGGCGAAGTAACCTCTTGCTATGCTGATCGCATCAAAAGATAATCGCAACTTCTTATTTTCAGGGTCCTAGCTTAAAATTGTTTCATAAGTTGCTAGATTCCCATGAACCTACAAACCAACCCCTTATAATGCAACTCCCAATGTTTTTTTAACCAGGGAGTCCTATTTCAAAATTTATTGCTCCCCTGGTCTCAGTTTTCCTTTATTCTTAACAAAATCATGGAGATCATTGATTTTTCAAGGGTTGTGATTAGGGCCTCCTCACCCCTATGGAGGGATCTCGAAACATCAATGTGAACCCTCACAATTTCGCAACAAGTCTCACAAATCAAACCACTTATAAAGGTTTTGGAACAAATAGGCCTAAGTAGCACCCTTTGTGTTGTAACTCAATTATTGCTAATAGTCATAGAAGCCTTGTGAAGTCCTAATTGGCATCTCAACCATCCTTCAATCCATTATCGTTATTACTAATTTTATATATATTTTGAATGTCCACTTTCATTGAAACAACATAGTAGACTAACATAATAGTTTAGTCCATGCTTTGTACTACCTTGTACTTTAGGGGATCTCGATCATTAACTTCCTAAGTTTGTTTAGTTTTTTGGTTGTTGAACTTTGCTAGAGAGAGTTGCTTTTTGTTACTGTATATAGGTAGGGCTTTGTAGAAGTAGGCATCAGGGATATCTTTTCTCGATGTATAATTCTAATGGGTATTATTATCAGGGTCTATGCAAGGTTTTACACTGACATGGCATAGAATTCCATGATGTGTTTGCATTGGTGGCAAGGTAGTTATGGTTTCTCCCATAGCATCCCCTTTCGTGCATGTTGTAGAGTGCATGTTGGGCTTAGAGGTGGTGTTACTTTGGTGTTTGCATTGATGACACATAGGTGTATCTTTATTCTACGCAAAAATGTTGGGGATCAGTTGTGTAAATTGATGATGTTAGGTTCTAGAGAGAATTCATTGTGTAAAGTACAATGATGCATAGAATTCAGGTACATCCATTATTGATAATATGATATATGACCTAATTATGGATGTAGAGAGGTGAGTTGTTCTTAAACTTGTGGTACAGGTTCATCTTCATGTCCATATTTATCTATCTATTATTTTAATTATTGTATGTCCATATTGTAGCATCCAATTGTTTTGACATACGAGTTCTACTGTATAGAAGGTGCGACTTATATATTGAAGGTAGGACCTATAAGGGCCTTACCATTTTACCATGGTGTAAGATCTTTTAGGAGCTTCCCTTCTAACGAAGGTGAGACCTCTCAAGATGTATATTTTGAAACATCCAACATTATCTTTACAAAATCACGTGTTTGATGTTCCAACGCAATGAATGTAAAAACAATAAACTTAATTATGTAATGTGTATAGTAATATTAAAATGGGGGAGATATCTTTATAAGGTTTATGCTACAACTCATTGTTTGATATAAATAAGAGGACAAATAAAATGTTAGAAATGTTGAGATCGACAATTGTTCAAGCAATTTGAATGGCTTTGAAACATCTATGTAGAATGTCATGGCCAAATCAAATCAAAGCAATAGGTTGTTGTTAATTATCGCCACGTTTAGTGCATCAATACATCTTGCATGGTTGGCTACACACTTAACTGACTCATATACCTATGTTGCGTGAGTTTTTGCAATGCGGGAATCTATGGAATGCAGGAATGGTTGTCCAGAATGATTGGAAGCTTCATCAAAACTTACAGATAAAGATGAGTTGGGAGCAACAATAATATATATTAACAAATATAAAACAATCCAAAAATAGGGAAAAATGAGGGAAAATTGAAGAATTGGAAAACACATAGGGACATAACATAACCATGATACATACATTATTAGTAATTACATACTAATACCATTTGTGATTCAATGACCATCAATCGAGGATAACATTTGAAATTTAATCCTCAAATTGGCCTCGACATTTATTTATTAATCATAAAAGGTAGCTGTTACATTAATTCCAAAATGCTAGAATGGGTAAATTTTCAAAACAATAGTAAAGTATGGCAAGTCACAATATATTTGATTGTTTGCTTGATGATGAACTTACATATTTCTTGGCGTTGCTCTTCATAATAATGACATACTTGAATTTTGTGCTTAGTCATTCCTAATATGTGGGCAACTACCCTCGTATAGTGGCCCCTTATATTTCAGTTCGCATAGATTGTAGGAGTATCTTGGTACACCACCATTGTCAACTTTGGTCGCATATTGCAAAAATTGTTTGTTGATTGGATCCATTTAATGGAAGGCTTGCAAAGTAATTATAAAACAAAAAATTGGTACATGAATCTTAAATGATGACACAATTTACACGTACTTAGTACATAGATGGTAAAATTAATGATTTAATTCCACAAGAAACATATATCCAATTGACAAAGTGAAATTCAAAATGAGTCAAGAGATAACGTAAAAAATGTAAACCAGTGGTCCAATACTTGACATATTGATTATTCATATTATTATTGGCAAATGCCCAAGTACATAGTACGTAGTCTAAAGTTGGCAACATGCCCAAAGTAATACATACTACATAGTTGAAAAATGCCCAAGGGCCAAAGATAGGATGAAGGCTATAGTTGATCATAAATGATCTTTTAATTCAAGGCTTCCCACATATACCTAAGCTTAGGTGCGTCATCACCATCATTAGGATGAAACACAATGTCATGCAAGGGTATGCCAACCAAGCTTGTATGTGAAGAAGAAGTACTCTAACCATCATCATCATCAATTTTTCCTCATAGGTGAAGAGGATCAGCGTTGAGAAGAATCCTTATGGGAATTCGGGAGTAGGGAGTTTCCTCCTTCATTTTTATAGAGGTGGTACTCCTCTTTGTGGATGATGATTATTGTTACTACTTTTTCCTCATAGGTGAAGATGATCAGCATTGAGAAGAATCCTTATGGGGATTCGGGAGTAGGGAGATTCCTCCTTCATTTTTATAGTGGCGGTACTCCTCTTTGTGGATGATGATTATTGTTACTAACTTACTACATATCTTGACAACTTATGAAATGGAGAAAGTACAAAAAATTAAGCCTCCACATAGTCTTTGAACCTCAATGAATACAACAAGGATCGAGGTTCTTAAACATAACCAAATAATCATTTACACATGTACAACTTCTCGAGAAAGGACCAACCAAATTTATTTTTTATAAAGTATGAAAAGAAGAAAATCTTTATAATTGATAGATTTGCTTAAAACTCACATATTCCAGCCCCCAACATTTAATATGTAAGTGTTACACCTCATATTGTACGAGGTTTCACATTGTTATTTTCATCGCATTGATGGGGTTTGCAGTTGGTACCTTTGGAGCATTAGATGGACTTGGGGGAATATACATCTTCATGGACCCTCTTCTCTTCTTGATAGTGGATTACTTAATGGTGATCTTTGGTGGGGAGGAGATTCACTTCTCTATGGTGAATGGTCATGGTTGATGGTCATCTTGTGTTTTGGTGCTACTTTTATGCCTTCGCTTGATGGATTCTTTGTCTTGACATATCGATGCTTGCTACTTCATGTGTCATATTTTTCTTGGAGCATCCTAGTGATTATGTATGACTGTGCTATGGTATTGGTTTGTCACTAGGATAGGCTCTTCTACATGGCACCCTTTTGTTGTGTTAATCATATTTCATGTGTGGTTAGGACACATTTGATATATCACTAGCAGAACACATTTCTTATGTCTTTCCTATGGTGTTGGATGCCTTGTGGTGATACACCTTTTCTTTGGTGGGATTTCCCAAGGTGATGTAATTTTATAACATTGTAAACTTGCTAGACATCACCTAGGGGGGATGTGTATTTGATGATGTGAGTACCCTTGTAGATGTATATTATCTCCTAAGTTTGAGTTAGGAGGATATTGCATGTCTTTCCATGGTGATCTAGCCTTTTCTAAGGCTTCCCAAGGTGATGTAACTTTATAACATTGTAACCTTGCTAGACATCACCTAGGGGGATGTGTATTTGATGATGTGAGTACCCTTGTAGATGTATATTATCTCCTAAATTTGAGTTAGGAGGATACTGCATGTCTTTCCATAGTGATCTAGCCTTTTCTAAGGCTTAACAATGTATTAATCCCTTGGTGGTGTGGTGCACTAGGTTCAAGCCTAGGTTGAGCTTATATTTTATTATTACCTTGGTATGATGGTGGGGCTTTGCTAGGGAGAGCAACTTTATGTCACATGGTATAACACTTTGATGGAGTGCACCCCTTCTTTGGCACACCTGTTGAAACTTGAGGCATACGATCATATTATATTATTATTTGTTTGAGTGGAGGGGCCATGCCCTTGGTCTTGGAATTTGTTAGGTTGACTTGGTGGGTGGATAAGGTTTATCTCCATTTGATCTATCCACTTGCACATTATTTATTGAGTTGTAACCACCTTGGAGTATTTTATTATTATTCTAAGGGACATGGTCAAACACCTTGAGAATGAGGTGGTTACACATTGGAAAGCACCTTCTTATTTTGGCAGGTTGTTCAAGGTCCTAAGACCTTTGACCAACTTTACATGTGAAGTGCTCTACCTATTTGTCACCATTGCACACTTTTCTATGGATTTAGTTGGAGTGACCTACTTTGGGTCCACATGTGGCTAAGTCACAAGGTTCGTGTTCGAGTTCAGGTTTGGCAACCATTAAGTTTGATTCGGGTTCGAATTTCTGATGAAGTTCATATTAGGTTCGTCTATACACACACTCACACACACAATGGAATTGCAAATTACAAAAGAAAATAAAATAGATCTTTCAAACTTCAAAATTTAAATGAATTTCCATTATGTCAAATACTTAGCATTAAGTTAGTATTAATGGAGTAAACTTAGCAATATCATTAATAAATAGTTTATTTTAATATTATTTAAAACAAAATATTTATTTATAGATATGGAACAAATTTATTTATAATGCGTAAAGTTATTGTGAGCTCCAAATAAAGATTACAAAGAAAAGATTAAGAAAGACAACTTATTTATTATGCGTAAATTTATGTTAAATATTAAAAAAAGATTACAAAAAAAATGACAAAATTATAGCTTAAGACTTCAGGGTTCCAATTTTTGGTTGGGTTGTAAGTTATAACGTGTGTCTACCACAGACACCAAGCAGAATGGTAAGTGTCGGAAAATTGCAATCTGTGTTGTGGGTTGCATGAACATTGTGGTCCATCACACCATCTCCCTCTTCAAGTTCTGGTTTCGAGCAATTACATCCATTGGATGTCACACCATCCCCTTCGATTGGTTTCTGGTGTCAACTGGCAATTGCTCTCAGAACTTAATATCATCTGTGGTTGACACTCAAACATGGACATGAATCATCTACAAAGTAAAGCAAGGGTTGATTTTCAACTGTGACTGTGGGTGAAATGAGTGACTCAAGCTGTCGATCGGTATAGGATTAGGTTTTATGAAATGAAAGTTAATAACCCTTATAATTTTGAATTTGGCCGTTGCTTAGGGTTCGACAAGATAATTTTTACTTGGGTTCACTGAACTTGAACGAACCAATTCAGCGAACTAGTTCGTCTTCAAGTTCGCCAATAGGTTTACTTATAAGGTTCGACGAATTCAAATGAATTTTTAAATTTTTTTATGGTTCACTGAACTTCGAACCTCAAGGTTCAAGTTTGGTGAACCCTGTGACTTAGCATGTGGGAAGCAGATCCTCATTGACATGGTCTTTGCACAGCTTTCCACACCTTTTCACATGTGATGATGGGATGTACCACTCAAGGAAATCCATACATGTTTCATGTGGGATAATTAATTAATGCACACATGTTCATGCACCTTATGGACCACACTTGCTATTTGGCCATTGCTTAGGGTTCGACAAGATAGTTTTTACTTGAGTTCACTGAACTTGAACAGACCCATTTAACGAACTAGTTTGTCTTCAGGTTCGCCATTAGGTTTACCTATCAGGTTCGGCGAACCTAAATGAATTTTTAATTTTTTTTAAGGTTCGCCGAACTTCGAACCTCAAGGTTCAAGTTTGGCGAACCCCGTGACTTAGCATGTGGGAAGGAGATCCTCATTGACATTGTATTTGCACACCTTTCCACACCTTTTCACATGTGATGATGGGATGTGCCTCTCAAAGAAATCCACACATGCTTCATGAAGGGTAATTAATTAATGCACACATGTTCATGCACCTTATGGACCACACTTGCTATTTTGAGGAGGTGGTCGAGGAGCGCTCTTCTAAGGGGGACATTTTATTGTTTTCTTCATGCAGGGCATTTTGGAGGTTGCACATGGAGACTTCTTCTATGGACCGTTACCCTCTATTTTGCTTGGGTATCCACCAATGATTTTTATCATGGTTTTTCATGGGGGTGACATGTTGATGGTCTCCTTAGATGGTTATTGATGATTTTTTGGGTGGTGCTGAGCTCTTGGCATGCTGTTTCTTGGGCGAACTGTGCAAAACAGGACCTCAACTTCAAACCCCTATATCTCCAACACCCTAGCTTAGATGGTGGCTTGTGATACATGGTTGGAGAGCTCTTTTCGCGACCTTTCTAGTGACGTAGATGTTAGTGGTTTTACTTATAGCAGCATAAATTCAATATATAAGCAATAAAATGATCACTGAAAGAACAACTATGCACAGAAACAATAGACACAACAGTTTACCCTGGGAAAACCCAAACTCAGGAAAAACCCAACAACCCTTTCTTACTCTGAGATTTAGTACAATGAAGTTAAAAAGTACAATAAGAATAGATGCCCAAGAAATCAGCTAGAAAAAGTCTTCTACTACCCAGAGATGCGAACTTCTCCTCTTGTACGAACTTGCTTGAGATGAATGATGAAAAATGAGGGAGGTAGCACTTTCTATTTATACATTACTTTTTAGAAAATTCCCTTACTGGGCCGACTTGTCCTTTTGCAATATAAAAAACACATTTAATGTTTATTTTGCTTCTTTAGGTCGGTTGGGTAAGTGAGGATGCTTCACATAGCTATAACAACAACACTCCCTCTTAGCTAGAGAGGTATCATCATGTTGGAACTCATCAAGCATCATTTGGTCGTCACATTTGGATTGGTACATCTTCTGATCGTCACGGCTGGACTCGTACATCTCTTCATCATAAGAAAAGGGTCAACATCGTCTATACAGGACGGCATCCCATACAGGGATCAAATATACTCTGTACAAGATTCCTCTCCATACTGGAGAAAAATTACTCACAGGAACAACAGTCCTAACTGGACTATGCTCATTATGGTCTACAAGGACCACCTGTCCTAACTGGACTGAGCTCTTTGTCGGTCTACAAGGACCGCCTATTCTAACTGGACTGAACTCCTTTTCGGTCTACGAGGATTGCCTATTCAAACTGGACTGAACTCATTATTGGTCTACATGGACCGCTTGTCCAAACTGGACTGAGTTCATTTTCAATCTACAAAGGATCGCTTGTCCTAAATAGAGTTCATTTTCGGTCTACAAAGGACGGCCTGTCCTGAACAGAGTTCATTGTCGGTCTACAAAGGATCGCCTGTCCTACCTGGACTATGAGCACTCCCTCTTACTGAGGGAAGCATTCTCCAATACTCCAAGTCTTTCACGGAAGTACGCAAACTTCACTCTGGAAAGAGGCTTGGTGAGAATGTCTGCAATCTGTTCATTCGTCGGGATATACTGGAGCTGAACTGCTCCTCTTTGTATCATATCTCTAATATAGTGGTACTTGATTTCCACATGCTTTGATCTGTCATGAGATACAAGATTCACTGAAAGCTTCACAAAGCTTTGATTGTCACAGTGAATCACGGTAGGCTCAAGTGTCTGCTCGGACAATCCTGCAAAGAGCTTCCGAAGCCATATTGCTTCTCATGCTGCTACACTTGCTGCAATATACTCTGCTTCTGCAGTGCTCAATGCTGTTGAGCGCTGCTTCCTGCTGCACCAGGAAATCACTACAAAACCCAAACTGAAGCAACACCCGGAGGTGCTCTTCCTTTCCACAACACTTCCTGCCCAATCTAAATCTGTATATCCATACAATCTCATGTCACTCCTAGAAGTATATCTCAGTCCATATTTCACAGTGCCATGCAAATATCTTAGCACATGTTTTGCAGCAACCTAATGTACCTGCCTCGATTCACACATAAACTGACTGAGAGCACTTACTGCAAAGCAAATATCTGGTCTAGTGTTAACTAGATACATTAGTGAACTGATCATCTGTCTGTACATGGTAGGATCTATCAATTCTGACTCGAAAGCTGAGTGACTCAACTTCTTAAGGTTTATCTCCATGGGTGTATTCATGGACTTACAGTCCATGATACCAAATCTTTTCAAGATATCAATGGTATATTTTCCTTGGCTTAGGAAAATCTCATCCCGTCTCTGCCACACCTCCAAACCTAAGAAGTAATGCATCGGACCAAGATCCTTCATCTCAAACTCAGAGGCTAGCATCTTCTTGCACCACTCGGTAAGTTTCTCATCTCTGGTGAGAAGCAGATCATCAGCATACAATACTAGTATCAATGGTCTGCCATCCCCAACCGTGTAGTAAAGGTTAGAGTATACCTCACTCTTGGTGAATCCCAAGCTCACCAAGTACCCATCAATCCTGGCATACCATGCTCGTGGTGCCTGCTTGAGTCCATACAGGGCCTTCTTCAGTCTGCACACATGGGATTCCTTCCCATGAATCTTGAAACCCTCCGGCTGTTCGATGTAGACTTCTTCCTCAATTACTCTATTGAGGAAAGTAGTTTTAACATCCATTTGATGTAACTTCCATCCCATAGCTAAAGATAGAGCTATGATTGATCTGATGGTCGTGTATTGTGCAACTGGAGCAAATATCTCGTCATAATCGACTCCCTCTTTCTGAGAGAACCCTCTAGCCACAAATCTTGCTTTGTGCTTCTGAATGCTCCCATCTGTTGCATGCTTAATCTTGTAGATCCACTTGGAAGTCACTACTGACTTTCCTTCAGGTCTCGGAACAACTTCCCATACGTCATTCTTGATGATGGATTGATATTCTTTCATCATGGCATCTTTCCAAACCTATTGGTTGGCAACCTCCTCGTAATTGGAAGGCTTAGAATCAATAATGTGGGACATCAGTGCTACGTATCCTGAATATCTTCGAGGTTTCTTGCTCTCCCTGAATGTACCTGGGGGAGCAACATGCTTCTCTGCATCCTCTAAAGTCTGTCAAGCCCAATTAGGCCTTTTCTTGCCAATAGCAAAATCTCTAGGAACATCTGTGGGCTCTATTGGATCAATTAGATCCATCGGATCTACAGAACCTACTGGATCTATCAGCTCCCTCTGTCATGAAAGCCATCCCGCCATCTGAGCTTGAGAGTCAATTCTGAGCATCATGCTCCCTCTCAAATATCGAGTATCAACGAGATCTTAATCTGGATGACTATACATCCATCACTTGCTCTTCAGAACAAGTCCCATCTTCCTTCTCTTGTAGGCCATAGTCATATGGTCTTTCCCTACAAGTTAGATTTCATCAAATAGTCAACAACATTGCATAATCACGAAAAATTAAATCATATTTTAATGAAAATAGTTCACACAGTCATGTAAGCATCTGAGCCAATGCTTCAGCACAACGTCCATCCATATCCCAAACATACTTGGTCACTATGTAGATGCCTTCCATCTCTACCAGAACATACTGTCAGGAGTGTGCACTGCTCCAGTATGTCAGCAAAGAGGTTTCATCCTAGACTAGTTCCATCTAGGGTTCATGGAGTGTTGTACAACACTACAGGCTACTTACTCAACACATGCACAATATGAGCCTATTGCTAGTCAATCTCAATCATATAAACATGCTATATCATAACATGCATAATACACTTCCTGATTCTAAGAATACAAATATGCATATAACTGTTATTCAGATTGATCTACAAGAGCAATAATTAGAAATGATAATCAAAATACTTATCTTTTATTGTTTTGTGTGGGCTCCCTCTTGATCTCCGCCTCCTTGCAGTGATCACTGGAGTCCTTAGAACTTTATCTTCTTACTTGGAAGCTAACTGCAGCCTAGATCTTCATACAACACTAATGACAATCTCCTTATCTAGAGATAATACAGTCATTGGTGTACTAGAAGAAGAACTCCTTTCGATGGTCATCATCTTTTGCATTCCTTGACCTCTTTGGTGGAGTTTCTTCATCTACATCAGCTGTGGAAGCATGTTCTTTCCTCTTTTCTGATGTACATTGATTCTTGTAGTGGCCAAACTTTCTGCACTTGTAGCATTGAACCTTTGAGATGTCCCTCTTCTTCCTTTGATTAGGATCTAGACTTGATCTTTTGACTTTGTCTTTTCGTCCAAAGTTCCTCTTTCCTCTCTTCTTGGTATGTGTAATGAGGGCTTGATCTTCTTCATGAGGGGCTTGTATGTTGCCTCTAGCCACAAGTTTGGTTTCTTCTTGTGTATAGTCTGCTCACAGCCTTTCAAAATTTGGTAGTTCTGATCTTCTCGATATGCTTCAGATGAAAAGTTCCCAAGATTGAGGGAGATCGTTCAAAGTCATCATGGCTAACTCTCTATCTGCAATAATTTCATCAATTGTTTCCAATTTATCTTAAATCTTTGTGATCTTCATGAAGTATGAAGCTATGGTGTCTGATTTAGACATCTTGATGCTTGATAGTTGTTGTCTTAGGGCAAGAGCCCTATTAATGTTTGTATTCTCAAACAATTTCTTCAAGGAGTCAAACATTGCCTTTGCCATCTTCTTCTGAGAAATCTGAGGAATCGAATGATTCTTCACTGAATCTATTTAGGATCCTCCTTGCCTTGGCATCATTCTTCTTCCATTCAGTCTTCTTTGAATCTCCTTCAGGTTTTGACACTCCTTCTGTAGCAAAATTTAGTAGATCATTTTCTTCTAGAGCAATAAGCACTCTAGACTTCCATGAGTAGTAATTTGAAGCTCCATCAAGCCTATCTTCAACCTTGATGCTTGACATTTTGACTGGGTAGTAGATCTGCAATCTGGATCAGAAACCCTGGCAGGAGCTAGGTCAAAATTGAATTTTGGATTCTTGGAAAACCACTTCCACAGATGAATTCGCCCTCCTAAGGCAAGTTGAATGAACCTTCTTTTCTTCTTGATCTGTGCTCAGAACACTGAGAACCAACAAACCCTAATTCTTGACTAGCTGCAACAACTGCAGTAATTAGGTCAAAAATTGAAAATTGTCAGAATGAAATTCTATTTGCACAGAAAAATTTGCCTTATTGAGAGGCGAGCTCAATGAAGGTAAGATCAAACCAATTTGATGGTTGGAAGTTGGAGAAACTCCAAACCCTAGTTCCTGCCAATAGTCACTTTCAGTACAACTCTGAAACCATGTTAGTGTTTTACTTATAGCAACATAAATTCAATATATAAGCAATAAAAGGATCACTGAAAGAACAACTATGCACAGAAACAATAGACACAATAGTTTACCCTGGGAAAACCCAAACTCGGGAAAAACCCAACAACCCTTTCTTACTCTGAGATTTAGTACAATGAAGATAAAAAGTACAATAAGAATAGATGCCCAAGAAATCAGCTAGAAAAAGTCTTCTACTACCCAGAGATGCGAACTTCTCGTCTTGTATGAACATGCTTGAGATGAATGATGAAAAATGAGGGAGGTAACACTTCTATTTATACATTACTTTTTAGAAAATACCCTTACTGGGCCGACTTGTCCTTTTGCAATATAAAAAATACATTTAATGTTTATTTTGCTTCTTTAGGTCGGCTGGGTTAGTGAGGATGCCTCACATAGCTATAACAACAACAATAGAACGCTCCTTCTCATTCCTCAAAGCGTTGGATAAATTAGACATTTTTTGGTCATTAGATTTTGGTTTATGAACCATTTTCAGCAGTTTTTGTAGCCTGTCTTTAGAAGGGTCGTTCCCTCACACCATAGCTTTGTTGGAGGTGTATAATATATGGATGGAAAGCTTATTTCCTGAGCTTTCTAGTGGTACAAAATGCTGCCCCTGGTTCCCCAAGAGTGTTGGAGCTATGTCAACTTCTTTATGGACGTCCAATTTTGATTTTTGGGGCCATGTCGCTACTTATTTTTATGTGTGATGGTTGTTACCACTAGCCCTTTGCAAATCAAAGCAATGTACACCTAATGCTAGTGCATGTAAGCTTGGGAGAGAGTTAAACCCAATGTCACCACAGTTTAACCTCTCGACACTTCGGGTAACTCCAAAACCCAGGGGGAGACCCTAATTAGTGAAAGATACCTGCAACCATTAACAAGACACAAATACCTTCCATGAAACCTTAATAACTATGATTAGTGCCTTATCGGAGTCAAACAATATCAAATCTAGACACAAGAATCATATATAAATGGAGCTATTCACTTTATCAAACAAATCACGCCTTTTGAGGCAATTTCATGTTTCCCAAGGCAATGTCACACTTCCCAAGGCAAGCACTTCAAATGTGCACCCTCAAGGGAAAGAGGGCAATTGGAGTAGGGCGAACTTGAAGGATACAACAAAAATACCAAATACCCTTCAATTCATGATTTATGAGGGTTTCACAGATCCCAATGCACTTCCTCAAATGAGGATGCCCCTCTAAGGTTTGTGGCCAAAACCCTAGGGCGAATTTTTAGGTTGGACCAAAAAAACAAATTCATGACTATTTTTGGAGTTTTGAATTTATTTAAATTTTTAGAGTTTTTTCCAGTAGTAAAATATTTCTATGCATAAAATAAAATAAAATGTGTAAAATTTGATAAAAAGGAAGAGAGTTGAAGGATAGGGTATTAGATTCTTGTCTCAAACCTTAGGGCTATAAGAGATTGAGGCAAATGTCCCTCCTCTTAAGACGGTTTCCACTACTAGCAACTGCGACAAAGCTAACAACCTCTAGGGTTAGGTAGCGAAACCCTAATTAGGGAAAATAGAGAATTCCAAGGCCCAATAGAACTATGGAGAGCTCCTTGATAGGAAGGTTTCCTCAAGCAAGTAGACAAAATGCTAGCAAACAAGCCCAACCCTAGTCTAAAGCACTTCAAGAATGACATTACACTAGGGTTAGGAGATAAACTTACCAACATTAATCATGGAATGAGTAAGGAAATCCACCTTAGGTCACCCTTGAGCATGAGTAATCAAACTATTCTTAGCATCCACTTAACATGGGACTATCAAACCCTAAAAATCCTTCCACTCACCATTCATGCAAGAGAAAAAGACATCCCAAGAGAAGTGCGCCTAGCTTCAAATGCTCTCATAAACCAGTAGGAAAAGAAAAGAATACATAATTTGAACCCTTGTACATGATTTACAAATGAGGTGAGGATGTCTCATTTATATGAGACAACCCTCAACCTTTTACAAATATGAGCCTACAGGTTAATGACAAAATATAAAATTTTAGGTTAGTGCACCCAGAAACTTGGGGACTAAACCATACAATGACATAAAATAGGAAGATAGGAAGGTGTAGTAGATCTGAATGTAAGGTGTAGTAGAAGTGTGTAGCATGAGAAAAACGTCTAGATAGGAAGATAGATGCCTAGATGGACTGATCACGCCCACTGTGGTGTCTGCAACCCACTAGAATGAGATCACGACTCCTTTAATGCTCTATATGTCCTCTAGAGATGAAAACTTGATCCCTTCACGAATTGCAATCTCTAAACAGTATACGCTTGTCCCCAATATCGATCTGGCCTCCAAAGAGTGTGTTGCTGCTAGGATAAAGGATTAGGGCCAATAGTGATGGAATGTTGATGTAATTCAGAGATCACATGCCCTTATATCATATCATAGACAAATCATAAGCTCCATAGATGGCCACGACTTCCTTGATGCTAGATCTAGCCATATGCAGCTATCACGTGAGGGAGGTAGCTGCCTTTGCTGCCCACGATTTCTACACAGTTCCACGCAAGTCTGATAAGGAAGGAGATTGCCTCTCCATTTTGGTTAATGCGCCCTTCTCCCAATAGGTATGATGCTCACGACTTCAATACTTAAAACCAAGTAGCGTTTGTGAAGAGGATTGCTGGTCCAATACAGGATGAGGGGTTCTCCACCCTAAATGCTAGATGACTGCGCGCTTGTTAGTACAAAGAGTCGCTGCCCACAAACCATGAATACTCCCTGCTGCCAATAAACTCTAACTTTATACTAATAATCCAGCATTCTTTGTTGTCTTTGAAGCACGATGATAAGTCTGGATAACTTACCCTCAGTATTGACTAGGACGGATAGATTTCACCGCGGAAATCAATGTTGGCTAGGGCAATCCGCCCTTAACCCTAAATCAGCTATCAGAGCTCTCAAACCGAATCTCAATGATCAATAATAATAATAGATACTGAGTAACTCACTTTATCTTTCCTTTATAGCCTTGACATTGCATGCCCTATACCTAAGTCACTTTTCTCTTCTATTTCTCCGTTGAGTTGCATGCTTGCATGCATTTCACTTTTGCATGCATGCATCTTACTTTTGCATGCATGCTTGCATGCTCTGCATGTCCCTTGTTCCAGTTTTACCCAAAACGGAACATTACATGGTGGAACATGTATGGCTCTGGAGCCTCATATTTGCATAAATTGGTGGTCAGGGTGCTTTCACAGGTTGTTAATAGTTGTTCTGCATAGAGGTGTTGGAGCGCCTACAACTTCATCCATAGTGTCAAGAGAAATAGTTTGAATGTAGAACGCGTAGAATGCTTGGTTTATGTGCACTACAACTTGAGGTTGTTGTCCCATTATTGTGAGGCGGCCAAGAATGATAGAACATTTTTGACTTGGGACAACAATCCAGAAGAGGCTAATGTGGAGGATGGATCCATAGCATTAGAGCGCTAGGAGGCTGAACTATTGGGTGATCATGATGGTGATCCAATTCATACTACATAGATGCCACCTCCAACCAGCAACAAGTTTCCAGATTGTAGGAGTTTCGCCTTTAGCTTCACAACGTCCAACAATCCGTGGGGGCCATTTATCTTCTTCTCATGTTCCACGATCACCTCCAACAACTCCTATTCCACCTAGATCACGAGAAAAGAAATTGGAAGTTTCTTGTGGCAAGCGAAAAGCTTAGTAGATACTAGATAGTATCATAGTACGTTGTATTTCATGTTTATTACGGCCTATTTTGTAAACATTATGGCCTAGTTTGAAGTTTGAACTTTAGTCTTTGACCTTTGAATCTTGAACGGTTGAAACTACCTTTGAAGTTTAAACTTGAAATTTTTGATTGCATCCTACTGTCTACAATTCTTTGGTATTGAATATGATATTATGATGCTTTGTTTCATTTCATGGTTGATGTTATCTGTTAGAGTTTGTTGATGGCAAATATTATATGTTGAAATTTGAAGGTTGATGTTGTTAATGATTGATCATTTAATGACAATGTTATAAGTTATAGCTCCTAGATGATTGATTTTATGTCAATATGTGTACTAAAAGTCTAAATGGTTATATGAATATCTATGTTTTCATGTTTTCTATAGCTAATTGGCATAATACATTTTTTTGTAATATATATGCATCAAAATATATTAAAATATATATTATATAAAAAACGCTCCCAAAACAGAAGCTTTTGAAAATTTCGCTTTTTGCTCCCGCTCCCGTTACCCTCTCCCGCTCTTGCTACCCTCTCCCGCTCCACGCTCCCAACAGCCTTGCTTTTGAGTCAGCAAGAAGCAGATTATTTCTACTCGAATGAAAAAACCAATGTTATCAGAACCGGACCGGTCATCGAATTGGTCAATCCCATAATTTTGAACCAACCTAGAACCGGAAAAAAACCGGACCAAAAAATTGGTTGACCAAGAAATACATAAAATATTTAAATTTTGAAAAAAAAACATATATATTCATGTGCATCCATATGAATCCAAACCATTGTACACAAATATGCAAATTTTCTCATGTATGTTAAATATAGCAAGCAAGGGTGCATATAACTAAAATAGCATAAAGTGCAGTTCATATCTGACCCAAAATACATAAACAAAGAGGCTCTAAGACTCTAATGGGGCTCTAGAGTCCAAAAAACTTCATGCTACAACAAATAACTACATGTCATCAAAAGCAATGCCTATATTGGGATCCTATTCATCAATAACACCATGTGCCCCCTCCTCTAGGCTCTAGCCCTTGTCTCTACCTCGAATCTTGAAGTTGATCCTCCAAGGACATTAGTCAACACCCTACAATTTTGATGAAACTTCCTAATCCAAGCGTTGAAATAAGGTAGAAAAAGCTTCCCATTCTTAAGTGATTTTGCTTGAGTGAAGGGTTACCTTTTTATTAAGGTCATGACAGACGAGTTCAACAATCAGCACCACCAACATCAAGGTACATAGAGGGGTTGATGTGCTTGATTAAATGTCGATCCCATACCCTCATACATGAAAGAATCCAGTGGAAACGTTGCAATCCTGAAATCCTGAAAACTGTTTAGTTTGTTGAATTCTGAATGGGATCTAAAATTCTACTTTTTGCATATAAAGTTTGATGAAGTTGGAACCATCTCAATCCTCATGAAACAATTAATGGCAATGTTAAAAATTTTAAATTGACATTCTCCTTATCTTTCATTTAAGGAGAATGACACTTTTACTTTAAGAATTTAATATTACTATTTAATATTACCTATGATTACTAGGGTCTAGGGTTCATCCTTTTTTTTCTTTCTAAAAATTTCATGTTCAAAACCATGGCATACGGACTTGTACAAAACCCGCTGGTTCAGTACGGAACTGGCCATTTCTGGTCAGAAACAGTGAACTGGCTATTTCAATCTTCAGTTGGATTCAAACCTATAGACATTGCATGAAGGATGTTGATTAGGACTGTGAGGGGAATCCAATGTAGGTTAATTAAGTAAAGATGTTTACCAGGACACCTAATAATCCGAGGTGGCTTAAAAACCATGTAGACTGGGGAACCAAAGTAGAGATCTGTCATATGAATGGGGATGCACCTGATCACACCTTGAATATTAGGGTGCTCCAACCACATTAAAGTTCAAACATGTAATGTGAATTAAATAACTTTTGTTGTTACTTGTTTCTGTCCTGCAAGTTGCAGCATCTCATACTATAACTGAAGTTAAAATATTTTTAAAGTAGAAATGCATGGCTGTAGAAGAAATACGTGCAATGGTCCTATTAATTTGGTCTTTCACTTTTATGGGTTAATAAATATAGCTAAATTTATATCTTATTTTCTTGGGTTCTGCTCACAATGTAGGTAAGGATGAGGATCTGTCTCAGAAATTCTGGAGGTAAGTTTTTTGATACCCATATTTTATTTTTTATTTTTTTACCATTAAAATAGAATATATAACTTTGCTAAGTTTAGGTATAATCACAAATGTGTATTCTAATTCTATATTGTAAGAATTTTAGTGTTGTCATTCATTGTTGTTCTTTGTTTCTTCCACAGCACAAAAGATCCAGGACAGAAGCCCTTCACATTCACAATAGGGCAGGGGAAAGTTATCAAAGGTAACATCCCTTTCCATTCCTTGTTCTTATTCAAGGAATAATTGTGCAAAAGCGGTTGGCAGCGAAGTTATTTTCTACTCTAATTCTTATAAGTAAAATCTCAATCTGCCCAAGCATTAAGACGTAAGGATAAATTCTATAGGAGCAATGACAAAGAAATTGATGTAAAGTTTTACTATACTCATTCAATCAAATTGCTTTTTGAAGTTTGAACATATTGTTTGTAAAAATTTCCCATGACAGGACCTGTGAGGCTTTATTTCTTGATGATTGAAATTGCAATGTGCATGGCTAACATGGTTTGTGTAGAGAACACTAATGATTTCCAGTTTTCTGTTAGGCTTCAAATAACAGTCTGATGTTGCCCTTAATTTTGGTTCTTCACCACTTGCATATGTATAGTATATACTATATATTACAAGCATCTTGCATTGACAAACATAGTACAATCTGGCATTCTATCCATCATTCATTTTAAGCAATGTAAAGTGAAGAAGAGAGAACCTGTATTTTTCCAATAACTAAATGGACTAAACTGGACTGATCAAAGCCAATGAGTGGCAATAAGAGGCTCCTTTTAACCCATTTCTCATCTGGGTCTCCAATGCTGTCCACTTTCTCTTCACATGGTTCCCAAAGTGGAAAGATAGGTTGCAAGTATCATGAGGGCTTTGCCCCATACATTTATTCGATGTCAAGTCTATCGGTTCTACTTAATGCTCCTATCTCTTGGCAGAGATTGTTTTGGTATGCAGATATTCCTTGGATGTTTCACCCTCCATAGAATATAAAAGTTGGCTTCTGTTTCTCTCTAGTGCTTTTGCTTTATATGTCCTACACATAAGGGAGGATCTAGTAGGTTCTAGCCCCTTCTAACATTCATGATATCCTCTAGTTGTAGATACATTGAGGCTAGTGTCTTTAGTACAATATATCTCATGTTGCTGTTGTTGTCATATTCAATGTTCACTTGGTAATCTTTCGATCACTCTAGGTCTTTGCAGTAACTACCTCTAGAAGAAACGATGGATTTTATATTAAGACTCTGCATTTGCCCTTCTAAACAATCAATATAATGTAGCTCTTGAAGAGTTTTGTACTCAAATCAGTTTCTTTGTGCCTCTAGCCATGTAGGCACTAGTGTTCCCCCTAAATAATTGTAAATGTGAGTCTCCTTGTATGCAGTGTTAGCTTTTGGGGTTACTTCGAAAGTGCTTACACCATGTTTTGGGGTGCTTCATGAGATGTGAGGTGCATGGTTTTGTTAAAATTTTCTAAACCCCAGATCTAGATAAACAAATTCCTAGAGATTTTGCAGCTCACTGATTTGTCTATGCTGTTGGGATTAATTAACAGAATTTAATAGTGGAAGCAATATCAATAGAAAACAGATCTACTCAATAAAAACACATGCACATAATTTCTACCCTTCAAATCAAGTTTTCATTCAAATAACTTCCAAGTTTACAAGAGCTTCCTTATTGGGAAAATGGCGCGAGAAAAATACAATCTGCAAACCTGGCAAATTCTGCTCCACAGAGAAAATGCTCCAACTGCAAAACTGCCCCAGAAAAACTCCTGCTGACTGCTGCTTCCCTGTACGACTGCTGTACAGCTCCTGTATGGCCCGTGCGACTGTACGGTTGTCTGTGAGCTGCTGTATGGTTGCTGTACGGTTCTGTTGTGCAGCTGTGGTTGTACGGATCACTATATGGCTGTACGGCCTGCTTCTGCAAGAACCCTCCTGCCCAGCTGTACGGCCTGCCCCTGCAAAAGACCTCTGTCAGCTGCTTTTCTCTCTCTGCCAAATCTGGAAATAGAAAGTCCTTCTTCCCTCTCTAGAAAGTCTCCCACTCAATGCTTGAGTTTCTATTGTGTCCTTCTTTTACCTTGGCTGTCTTTTATCTTTTTGAGATGAACCAAAACCCTAATTTCAATGGCTGAGATTAGATCTCACTCATTTGAGATCAAGGGCTAAGATTCATTTAATTAACTTAAGCACTTTATTAAATTAATCCTCGATTAATCTAAAACGACATTCACTTTAATAATTGATTTTAATAAAGAGTGATTTTTCAAAGTTCCTGAGTGGTATTAATGACGATTTCCATAGGTAGATACAAACCCATGTAGAAATGCCTGTTTGAGCTACAAACATCAACACTCCCTCTTAGTGAGGAAGGTATTCTCCACTACTCCTAGTTTATTTCTGAAGAAGACAAACTTCCCTTTTACTAAGGGTTTGGTGAGAATGCCTGCAACTTGCTCATCTGTGGAAATATACTAGAGCTTGATTGCTCCTTTTGGATCCTGTCTCGGATGAAATGATATCTGATCTCAATATGTTTGGATTTATCATGGAATACTGGATTCTCAAACAGTTTGATACCACTCTGATTGTCACAGTATATTATCGTGGGCTCCGACTGTTGATCAAATAATCCTATAAGCAGTTTGCGAAGCCAAATAGCTTCACAACTCGCCATACTCGCTGCCATGTTCTCTGTGTCTGCTGAATTGAGTGCTACGGAAGTTTGCTTCCTGCTGAACTTAAGAAATCACTGCTGAGCCCAAGCTGAAGCAACACCCTGAGGTGCTCTTCCAATCGACTGCACTCTCTGCCCATTCTGAGTCTGGATATCCCTGTAGCCTCACTTTATCACCTCAATCCATACTCCACTGTGCCTCTCAAATACCTGAGCACATGCTTCATTGTTACCTGCCTCGACTCCACCATGAACTGACTCAAGGTATTCACAGCAAAAACTATATCTAGCCTGGTGTTGACCAAATACATCAAGGATCCTATCAGCTGCCTATATACTTTGGAATCCACCAACTCTGAATCTGCAGAGTCAACCTTCTTCAGGTTGGTAACCGTAGGTGTAGCCATCGGTCTACTGTCCTCCCTCTTGAATCTCTTCAGGATCTCCACTGTGTACTTACCCTGACCAAGGAAGATTTCACCCAATCTCTGCCATATCTCTAGCCCCAAGAAATAATGCTTTGTGGTCCACATAAATGTATGATCCTGTGAGCTTCACTGGATGGCTATTGGTGGTGGCATTTGACTTCTGTCTACCGTACATCACGATCTCAGTCAGTAAGGTTTCGAAAGATGAAGACAGCCTCTAATAACTTTCAGTTGCAACATGATATCTGTGCTAATGTTACATCAGCTGCTGATGTGTAACTTAATAATTGACAGCCGCTTTATTCTCTTTTGACCAAGAATGGTAGGTACTCACGGTGGCAGGCAATTTCCATTTGCCCAATTAGTTTCTGTGCTGTCACTCTTCTTATTATATTGTAGTCAGTGGTTCCTGGGGTTTGATAGTTTGCTACGGTCCCTACTACAATTTCTGAATTTTTGCTGCTTTAGATGCATTTTTGTTTAATGGTATTATCTTTTCTGGCCACTTCTGGATTCCTGTGATGTTGACAGGTTTTTCTTTTGATTGTCTGGTTTTGACCTTCCTTCAGTTTTCCTTGTCAGCGGAGTAATTATTTTTTAACAAAATTTTGAATTTTTAATGGCCAAAGAGAAACTCTGGTAACATATGGCCAAAGGCCGAATAAGACAAGGTCTGAAAAGAGTGTGGCCAAAGGCTGCAATCAGAAACAAAGCTCGGATACTAATGAAATGAACAAATGTTCATTTACTAGCAAATATCCAACATAAGGACAATAGGTAGAAATCCATACAGGACAGTGATAAATATTTTCTAAAAGAATAGAATAGGATGAATGATTACTGACCTCTGTCATTGTATATATATATATATATATACAATGACCTCTCACATGGTCATGTCCTTTCATTAGGATGTGACACTTCATTAATTATTTATTATTTATGTCTATTTATATATATTTATTTTTGTTCATTAGACCAAACAATTGTGTTCCAATATAACTCAGCCCTGGCAAAGATGGTGCACCAAGAGAAAAATATGCCAATTATAAGAAGATGCCAAACCCACCCTAGCATTCCAAGAGAAAATATGCCAATCATGAAAAAGGAGACACACAATGCGTGTTCCGTTGGCTTACACTTTTTAGATTTAAGAATGATGTCCATAGGCTAAAGAATGATCTCTTGCCTTAACAAGATCACTCAAGATATATTTTACAGATGAGCTCGACCGCTTATTTATAGGAGGGTTAATGGGTCCACAACAAGTTTGACTAGGTTGGGCTTAACCATAACCAAGTCATTACAATAAATGCACACAAGGGGTGCTTAGCCTTAGTCAGCCTTAGCCTAATAACCTAGAAAGACCAAATAGAGTAGGTTGTAGCCCTATGTGAAGATTACACCATTCTCAGCAACTGCCATGGGAGAATGGGTGTGGGGGTGGGAAGCTGGCCAGTTTTGGAAAGGACACTAGGAGGGTCTAGAAATTCAGATTTCAGGATGGAATTCCTTGCTAAAGCATGCACAAACCAACCCTTATTTCCTCTCCTCTATTGCTCTGAGACAGAACTTGTAACAATGTCTTAAATAGGAAAATGACATTTCATGAATAGGAAATTGTTTTGATGCAGTTTTGTCCTTGTTTTGTCCTCTGAAATGTGCCGTCCTTTGGTGCTTTTGGACAACATAAAATTGGCTATATGCAAGTATATAAAAAACCTGAAGGTTATGAACTAGGTGTAAATATCAGCTTCATGAGTCATATTTCTTCTTTCCATTGTGGTTTCATATATTTTGTTGAAGTTGATTTGCTGTCAGTTTTTCAAATGATGCATCCTTGTTGTTGTTACTTGTCCACATCTGTGTGGAATGACAATTTTACCTTGAAGTGCTTTGTTAATATTTTCTTATATGCGATTATGTTGGTCAATATGATGTTCATCTAGTATTGCCTCCAGTGTTATTGTTCCTAACAGTGAGATTGTTGCTTGAGCTTTTTCTGCTATAGGTTGGGATGAGGGTGTTTTGGACATGCAACTGGGAGAGATTTCTAGACTTCGGGTAACATCTATATTCATATTGTACTGTTTTTTCAATTTTATATGTGTGCAAGTCTAAGTTTCTAATATTAAATTGATTAATAAAGACCTAGATGTATGCTGTTGTTGCTCTCAAGATAGCAATGTGTTGCTGCTTTTGGATATTTTCTAATGACATATGCAGTCAGTATGTACAAATTTCAGACCAAAAAAATGGTCCTTAATTGCCAGATTAGAGGTTATCCATTTTAACCTAAACAAAAGGATTGTTACTACGAATCATCAATCTATCATCCCAAGCAAAATTTAAAAAAAAAGATAAACACAATACACAAGTAAAACATCATCATACGAGTAAATGACAGTCAGGTCCAATCCTGCATCTGGCAGCATCAGTTGAGTTGCCAAGGCATGAATAAGGTGTACTGTCTACTACTCTATAGTCGGATGGTTAAGATGAGGCTGCTTAAACTTACCTTTTTCAGGCACTTGGTTTTGTTAATTGGGGGTCATCCTCAGTTATTTTTCTGTTTCCTGAGTATCATTTTGTTGCATTATTGCAAATTTTTTATTGGATTTTCTATTGTTACAGATTTATCTTGAGCAAGGCTACAAATTTGTGTGACAAATCTGCTAAGCTATTAGAAATGCTGCATCTCTTCTTCCAACTACATTAGGTTGATCCCATCTCTTCTTCCAACTTCTTTTACTTGCCTGCTGCACCACATCCATAGATATACAGAGCTGTTTCAAGCCTTCTACGACCTCCCATAAGTTATTACCTAACCCTTTTGGGCCTTTCCTCCCATTTTAAAATCTGCATACTTCTTAAACCACTGCTGTGCTGATCATCTTCTGCAGAATCCTTGACTGATAACCTGTGTGAACAAATTGTCATATTTAACAAGCATTGAACTTGCTGAACCTTTGAATTAATTTATATGGTGGCTTGTATTAAAGTAAAATTCTCGGTGGCATTTTATGTAGTGCCCATATCCTTTCTATTTCTTGTACTTTGTACAGATCCACATCCTCTTGGCCATATGCTCCTGTGCGGTGATCTCTTGAACAAACTAGCATCAGAAATCTTTCTGTGGTGTGGCTGAAATTCAGTTTTGGGCAAGTTTGTGTTTATCTAGTCTTGCTTCATTTGAATTTGTCATTGAGTTTCACTCAATTGATTCATGTGGAATTAAACTGAAATTCTATTAAACTAGACTGTTTGGAAAAGTTTGCCCATGCTAAGTTGTAGCTAGTTTTATTAGTCAAGAATGTATCTTTAGCAACCTTCTTGCATGATAGAGGATATACATAGGATGTGGCTTTTGCATGCTCTTTTTTAGTGTTTTATTTTAAATTAGGAGCTGTAGGAACTTCATAGTGTAAGGGGAAATCTTTTAGATGAAATTTATGTTCTTGGATTATTGTTTTGGATGAAACTATCGGGATTCTTGGAAATGTTTCCAACTTTCCACTATAGTGTGTATTGCCTGTTAGGCACAAATTATTGGCGACTGTTACCAGATCTGACCTGCCAGGGTCAAGGATCCATGCTACTGCAGATCAGATCTGGATCCAGATATGGAAGGATCTGACCAGGATCCTTTTGCAGTGTAGCAATGTCGGAATATTGACTTTGGATCCATATCTGGATTCACAGATACATCATGCTGGCATTTACTCCGGGAAAACCAAATTTCTGTAGAAGAACTCAAAAGGAAATTAAAAATTTAAAAAAACTAAAAATGAATGGTGAGGGCCCCAGATCCTAAGTTGTGTGGAAATGGATATGGATCCACTGGATTTTTGAAAAGTCAGGATCTGGATACAAGGAAATGACACACATGCACACATATCATTGAAAACCCATGAACTCGAAACATAGAAAATTCAGTTCTCTGAATATATTTCACTCCAAATTGCTCTCACAAACACAGAAATGTAGATTGCTATGAAAAACTGAAATTTGTGCGTTTTAGGATGGCTGGTGGGAATCACTATTCTATAGGAAAAAGTTAGGGTTTTAGTGCCCTACACTTAGCCTTTTTTTATTTGTAGGATCTATGGGCTTGATATTTTGTACAAGTTGGAAACAAATCTCACGGTGATCCACCAGGTGCTTCAACACCGGAAGCATATCCTGCTGGATTCGACTCTGGATCTGGATCAGTGGAGACATGGATATTGGGATCCTCCATAGGCAGATGTGGGCCCTGAAACCCTAGTTGTGCCTATAAAACAACCCCTCTCCCATTCTGAAACACACAAATATGAGTTTTTCACAGTAATCTGCATTTCTAAGTTTGTGATATTGCCATATTGTAGCTCTCCTTTTGGTTATCGTCCCGAGTCTGCAGGCTAATATTATTGGGAACACTCTTTTGGGCTGTATTTTCAAAGTTATGAATGGAATTGATTCTTGAAATCTGCATTTTCTATGTTTCTCATATGGTCTTGAGTCTTGACACTTCATTTTGATGTTATACATGTGTGTGTGGGATTTCCCTGTATCTGAATCCCAACTTTTCAAAAAATTTGGTGGAACTGTATATGTTTCCATGCAACATAGCTTGGTGAATTCACAGAGCAATCTTTGTCTGAAACTTGATTTACTCTTTGTTAATTGCTATAGTGACAGTATCTGTGGGGGCCTCCTAGGGTTTTCAGGTTTGGTGATTTCAATTCTATTTAGTTTTTTCAATTCTATTTAGTTTTGGTGAGTCTGAGGCATCCAGAATAACCCAATGAAGGTTGGGAAAGAATTGAGTCTTCCTAAGGATTATTTTAATGCCTTTTGTTGGTTTTTCGGTCATTGTTTTGAAAATTTCAGATTTGAACTTACTGAGCATATTTAGTGGTCCAGGCAAATGTTTGGAAGTGATTTTGTGAAGATCTGGATGGGTTTCTATTGGTGCTTGTGCTATATTTCTAATTTGCATGAAAAGGGGTAATTTAGCTTGGTTTCACAGCTGAGATACTACCCCCATGAAAGAAAAAATCAAGTCTTCATCAAAGAGAAAAATCTGAGATCAAGAAGAAGCCTTGACAAGGGCTGTTGAGAGAATCGTAGATCTTCCTATGCGAGCAATGGATAAAATGGGTTTTTGGTTACTCTGAGGGTGTAGCTATTCAAATATGGTGTCAGGTGACTGTATGAAGGTATCTGTTCAAATATGGGCACCAATTTTGAAGATGGTCAACTGGCAGCATTGGACATTTGATTCAAAGCCAAACTCAACTGCAAGGATCCAATTATTCTTATGGCTTCCTGGTTTCATCAACCTTTCACATCTAAGGGTGCATTTAATGCTAGACAATATAGTCTCCAATGCAAGAAAGCCTTCCACACTCCCCAAGACAGGTTAGAGATCAGAGAATGAAAACCCAAGATTGAAGTGATGATATTGTCAGAAGGAATATTAATGATTAATGAAGATGGGCAGCATCATGAATATTGGGATTTGATTATAATGGAGACAAGGCCTCCCTTAGATGCAGACTTGAGGTCCATTAAGGGCCACTATTATAAAATTGACAATCCAAGTTTAATGGTGGAGATAAAATTAGCCCTAGATCATAGATTCATAAGCTTGCAAATTATTAATTTATTTTAATGTGAATCCTATTGTGACTTCGAATGAAATTACTCACTTGGACAGTGGTGCCGACAATTCATCTCACAAGTTAGATGTGCATGTTCAAGAAACTGTGCGGCCAGATATATTTCAATGGCAAGACTTTGTTGATACTTTCCTTGAGGCATTTAATTGTAAACACGTGATGATTATTTTGTAAAACATAAACTTCTTAAGCAGTCAGAAGTGTGTTGCAATACATGTCTGATTTTAGGAGGTTGAGCATGAAAGTTAGAGGAGTTTCTTTTCCTAAACAAGTTTTTATTTTTGTAGATGGCTTGAGGGATTCTCTTGAGGGTTTTCTAAGGGCTTTGAAGCATGTGACCTCGACTCAATAATTCAACAAGTGTTATCCCATGAAGAAGAAACAAAATTTAGGTTTGCAGCTTGTTCCTCTAGCCCCAATTTTATGATTGCTGTTCTTTCTCATGGGTGTTGATTTACAACCCAAGAAATTGCAAGGAGAGTGGAGAGGCCAATGGAAAGCACCCCATGAATGCTGCTTTGATTGCTGGTTTATGAAGAAAAGTAGTGATTTAATTATAGAAAATGTTGGCAGATGGGGCGGATTTGTAGAGGTAAGGCACGTAGGCATTTGATGGAACTTATATTCAAATAGGATGAGTAGTACAAGGATGTTGAGGGGGCAGCAATTGAAGAGGAACAAGAAAACAAGGTTTTGAATGGGAGGGACCTCATTTGGTTGGTTGCTATCATGGGTGTATTATAGCTTATAAACTGAGAACCAAAGGATTCATAAAGAAGAAAGGTATATCAACAATACACGGATTACCCATTATTTCATTGCATCGAGAATAGGGAGGTGCGCTATAGCCTAGTATGGGGGAGATGTTGTCATGTTATGTCACGCTACATAATGCTCTCAAAAATAAAAAGTAAATAAAAAAATTCATGTCGGCTCATAAAATAAAAAAATTAAAACAAGCATAGATCCATCTTAAACTGGGATCTATTAAGCATTGAGAAGGATCCAATTTCTTGAGGTGAGGTGTAATTTCTTTTTATCTTAAATTTTTTACACAGAAAAAATTTACACCTCAAGAAATTGGACCCCTGTCAGTGCTTAATAGATCCTGGTTTAAGATGGATCTATATTGGTTAATAATAAATCGATCTTGGTTCTTGATTTGGATGTTGGAAGTTTAAGTATATTTATTATTAAGGTTTCATATATGGTGTGTTTGGGTTGTGTAAAGGCATTATTTATTTAGTGAGGGGACTGCTCTTTGACATATGATTTCCTTTTGTGCCTCTTAGGGTAGCTGATATTGTTTGAATGCAATGGTCACAAACTCTTGGAGATATTGCAAGATTGTATCACATATTTATCCAATATAAGGTGTATGCTATTAGGGAATTTGAACCCTTTGCGTTGTTTGGTTGTAGCCTATTAGATGGCAAGATACATCTGGAAGGCATTGGTTTCATTGTTCAAAGTATTGTTGTTGAAGGCCTTGCCTTATCAAAAGTAAGAAAGTTGGTTTGCCTATTTGTGGAGTGGTAAGAGAGGCCCTTGTCATAGTGAATCAGTGATAGTCATGTTCAAAACCTGGTAGACAGTGCCTCAAACTAAAGCAACAAGGCTGGTTGCAAATTCTAGACTATTTTGATGGAACAAAAATCTTCAAGCATGACTTCTAAGATTAAGGAAATGCTTTATCTCCTGTTGAGGTGCACTTAGAGGAGTGTTATTTCTCTCTAAAAGCTTTCTGGCAAAGATTGAAAGAAATCCAAAGAGAAAACCCAACAAAACCAAATGTTGTATGAATGTTAGATGAAATTTTACTTGTTTCAAGTGATCTTCCTTATTATCTTTCACTTGATGGTGGTTAAGAAAATATTATTGAGCTAGAGGGAGGCACTAAGCTTACTATGTATTGCATGTATCATATATGTGCTCATGTACTTTGAAAGATGAAATTAAGAAGATAGTGGAAGAGATTATTATATAGGTCATGGTATTGTTCGTAGCAAAAGTTTGCCTATAGCTCTTGTAGTACTTTCTGGGAAGAAGATGGATAGTTATGAATGTGTATTGGTTATTAGGCCTTAAGAAAACTATCAAGAACAGGTTCTTATCCCTTTGGTCAGTTGATTGATTTATTGATTGTAGTGCATTAGTCTTTGCCAACATTAATTTGAGATCCATTCACGACCAAATTTGAGTATTGGCATAATATACTCGTATTATAGAATTCAAAACCCGCTATGGTCAAATATGATTTCTAATTTTTGTAATTTGGTCTCACTAATCTCCCATCCACATTATAGTCTATATGATGAATAGAATTTTCCAACCCTTTCTTTGAAAGTTTGTGCATGTTTTTTGATGATATATTTTTTCCTAGTAAGAATTTGCAGGAGCATGTTCAGCAACTTAAGAATACATTGGAAAAATAAAGAGCTAAGTTGCTAACCACTCTTTTCTAGAATCCAAGCTTGAGTTTGCTATGGAGGGGTTGGTATATTAGGGACATGTGATCGGCAAAGAAAATATGAAAGTACCTAGGTCGAAGATAAAGGCAATCTAGGAGTGCCTAGTTCTAAAACAATTGGCTCAGTTGAGGTTTCTAGGCCTCGTAGTTATGATCACCATTATGTCAGAGAGAGTTTTCACAATATGCAATGACATTCATTGATTTGAGGAAGAAGGATATGTTTGCTTGGAGTAAGTTTAATGACCTTCTTTGAGAGGTAGCATGGAGAGACATAATTAGGTTTATGCACCCTCACTACATCAAATTATAACCTATTTTTTAAGATAAGAAGAAAAGTTTTATGAGAAATCATAGACATAAACATAGAAGTGTGATATGGAGGGGCTGTTATATTATGGACACATAATTAGCTAAGAATGTACGAAAGTATGCAAGTCGAAGATCAATGCTATCTAGGATTGAAAAGTTAGAATGGCTTATTTACCAGTGTGCAAATTCCAAAATTAGTATGCTGCTGTCCTAAAGCATTTCCAGCCACATAAACAAGAAGAAAAGCAAAAACTTGAAATTTTCAGATTTCTACCCAGAAATTAATTGCAGAATTTTTTTAGCCCAGGAATCTGAAAATATGTGCTAGATATGGTCCTAAAATAATTTCCAAAATTATGCTATTTGCTGTTATAATTTCCAGAATTTAAAAATCAACAATTTTAGCCATGAAACACTACTGAAAAATAACAGAAATGTTAAGAATTAATGCCCAGAAATTTCCAGCAGTCTAATCTAGCACAAAAACCCTTGAAAATAGATGAGCAATGATGTATTTAGGGTTGATTTTTCAGAAAATGAAATGCAGAAAGTTAGACTAGGAATGAAAACAAAATTAAGCTACTTTAACCCAAAGAAATTTGCCAAAACTAATCTAGAATTTCCAGAAAATATTTTTTGAATTTTCTAGATTACCTTATGCATAAATTAGAACATGATCAACCACACACCATAGATCCACACACTGATTTGCCCCCAAAGCCTTTTATTCATTAACAAAATTCCAAAAGATATACAATGCTTGAGCAGAGGTTCCACCTTCTCATGAAAAACAATGGAGAAGGGACATGCTTATATAGAAAAACTAAGAGAGAGGGCGCACTTGTCATGGAGAGGGAGGGCGCACATGTGAAGGGAATCAAGCCATAGATTGTGGCTTGATGGGAGGGGGCTGAATCCTCTTTTTGGGCTGCCAAAAATCATTCAAAGTGATGCCTTAAATCAAGCTGCCCATTCCTTCATTTATGGGCCCCCCTCCTTGGGAAATGTGCCCCTTTTGTGGGGAAAAGATTCCTTGATTAATGCTGCCGACAAATTGCCAAAATTGCTCCCTACATCCCTCTCAATTAATTCCGACCTTGATCTCTTACAAATCCCACCGAATTAGGAATTGGATTTTTCTCACTTTTTCAATTGTTTTGGCATTTCTCCACACTTTTTTGACTTTTTTTGGGAAAAGTAAAAAATATGAAAAATTAAGTGCAGGAATACTTAGGAAGGTGGGTCTTGGGGTAAAGTAGGTGCTCTAAGCTTGAAAATGAGCACCCCCTTGGCCGAATTGACCCGTAGACGACACTTTTACAACATTTTTAATTTTTTTAATTAAACCATTAAAAATGGCTTAATTTACTAGAAATATATTTTTTCTCAGAATATAAAAAAAACCTAGGTGGACCTAGCACATGTCCATACGACTCAACTCTAGTGTCTAGCATGTTCATATACATTGACCCATGGACCTTAATAACCTCCCAAGGCCTAACCACCACGCCAGGCATTCTAGCTTTGGAGGAGTAGGAGAAAAACTCAAAAGTTATGTCTTGCTAAAACACAAGACACAATTAATAAGTGAAAAAACTCCTTGGAATACCTGACTTGATTGACAAGTCCTAGGAAGCCAAGTCCGTTACATAAAAAGACCATGCTAGCACACTTTATTAGAAACCCCGCAGGGCATGGACATGTGAAAAAAAAAGGGCCCTGAAAAAGGCCCGATGGACTTCAGAGCACTGATAATGAAAATGTAAAATGTCCAGACTTTTCCTGCTCACTTGAAAGTCCAACTAAGTACAACTTAGCTGGTAACATCTGGCTCCAACTGCGGGACGTGTGATCGATCTGGTCTTCAGGCAAGGAATCATACGAGAACACTTGAATCTCCGGTTTCTATGACCTACAAAAATATCTCAACTTGACAAGAAAACCCTTCAGTAGCACAAGCTCTTATAAGAAGCCAATGAACCATAAGTTGCATTGTTCAAAAAAGCGAAACTAACTTATGAAAAATTTCAAAGTACAAAAAGCAAATACTGAAAAAAGATATGCAAAAAGTAAATGCTCATTTTGATGAGCTTATTTTCCTACTCTAAGCATAACATAATCAAAATGTTAAGTAAAATGAAAAATCCAATGTATCCATCTTAACATTTTATCAATTTTGAAGTTTTTGGCCTTGTCTTTGGTTACCAGCCAAAACAAGGCTACCTTATTCATGAAATGCAAACCTGCGTAATAATTTTAGATTGGAGGGCTGGATGGGAGATCATAGGTGTGAACAATGTCATTGCACTGCTTCCCAAATTGACAAGTCCTCCTGCAGGCTTCTTCTATCCAAGATTGGATAGGACTGATGTATAAATCTGTATGATAGGGTAGATCAACCACACCACCATAATGCTTCAAAGGGCTTATCAGATGAAAATATTTTGTTGTAATATAAGCCCCAGGCTGCTCCAAATCATAAGAGAAATCTGAATGTGCTGATGAAGGCTAAAATTGACATTCCACTGATTGCATCATATCCAACTCTTCATTATACTGTTGATCCAAGTCTTTATTACTAATACTCATGCATGACTCTGATTTATCATAAGAAGTATCTGCATGCTCCTCTTCCATATCGAGATTCCCCAAGGTCTCAGAATCAATACTCCCTTCTCTTGATATATCAAAAATGGGTTTTTCTAAATCCATCCAATAATCATCATGCCCATCCTTGTAAATGAAGGGGGAGTCTTTGTTTATTGCATCACAACGCTGGCCATACCCATCCTCATGTTCACAATAATTATCCTCAGAAGGTTCGGTTTGAAAGATATTACAAGGTGTAAAGCTATCCAAGACTTCACCACTATGTGGAGAAAATGGAGGAGTGTCATCATAAACCATACATAATTCATCACAAGTTTCTTTATAGGCTTTTGTAATGGTTTCTTCCTGAGGTGAATCTGGAGTGCAAATGTCATCATTTTCACTGAAGTAATCCTGAAATCCCAAATCTTCAATGGCAAAATGAGGAAGCTCTTCTGAAACATCTTCAATTGAAGACCCTTCATGAATTTCTTTGTCAACTTCTATAATGGCTTCCTCTTTAGGCAAATATGGAAAAATGTTATCATTATACACCTAAGGACACTTCAATTCTTCAGTGTTGCATATCAAGTCCATATGAGGAATGTATCTGACCATGTCTTCGATCAAGGGCTCCTCATGTGTTTCTTTATAATGCATAGCAGGAGTACACGTATCATCGTCTTTACCGAAGTATTGTAGAAGTAACTCCAAATCTTCAATATTTTTAACCATGGTAATATGAAGATGATATTCATGATACTCTGTCTTTGACAAGTAGTGGGTAAACATTGTTTTAAGTAACCTTTCCAGACCTTTCATACTACTCCCATTATTATGCCATTGCTTCAAAAATATGCGAAGCAAACTTGAAAAGGAGGAAATACATTTTCTAGGAAGGCTATAGGAAAACCAGTAACAAGCATCTCCTTGAAGAGTACTAACAAAAATCTGCATCATATTATCTTCACAACTAATGTTGAAGTCAACCAGAAATTGGAGGAAAGACTTGATATGCCAGATGGCTGAGTCACCATTTCCATGAAAGACCGGAAGCCATTTATACGCATCCTCACTGCCATGAACAATATTAAGGAAACCAAGGATGCTTGAAAAGTCAATAGGATGAAACTATTTGGCAATCTGAGCACCAAACAGTTCCCTTAACTAGTCCATATCAGAATTTAGTCAGCATGCATTTGATATAACCATGAAATATGCCTTGTGCTGAATCATGTGAGCTGTCAAATAAAGAGCTTTAAAGATTTTACTGTATTGCATGGGCTCATCTACACACAAGCAGTCTCATTAAATGATGAGAAATAGGGTTTTACCCCTTCAATGGAGTCGCTGTGTGAGAATAAAAATATGCATTTATAAAACTCTCAATTTTTTTTTTTGCTTTTCTTTGTTAATTTAAAAAAGAAAAAGGTCAGTGGAGTTGTCAGATGAAAAATAAAAAATCTAATCGAAAGATTCATCAAACAAAGCAAAAACAAAAAAGGAGAAAACAAAAGTCGTATTCCGGGAATAAAAAGATTTATCCTCGGCAGTGACGCCAAAATGTTGCTGCCTAGATGCACACCTGGAAAAACATGGCAAAAATCTTCAAGCCGCTCTGTGTGGCCTTGGGGGCAAGCTAGAGTCAAGTGCTGTCACCTGAAACTCGACTCCTTTGTCTAGGCCTTCTCCTAGCCAAGCCAAGGGTGGTAGACCCTAAAAAAGAAAAATCTAAGGTGTTTAATCTAAAAAGCTAAAAAAAATCTAGGAGTTAGAAATTTGATCACAAGAACAATGCAATATTAAAACATGATATCATTTGTTATCCAACATTATCATTGAAACATTAACATCCAACATCATAAAATATTCAATAATAAGACCAATGTCGAAAATAAATACTTGAATAAAAAAAGACAATGTTTTGCAAGTGTTTTTGGTAAATTTTATTATTTTTGTGGTGATGAGTAGATTATTAGGGAGGGGGATTTCCAATATACCATGAGGTACTGGAAATATGTTCGGAATATGACAAAGGTGGCTCATCACTTGGAAATGTGTGCTGGATCGGAGTCTCTGGGTGGTGTTCAACACTAACCAAATGAGGGGGCAGTCTAACGGTATCCCTAGGTCACTACCCAATGGTTCCTACTTCCTTTGAAGAATTAACCCACACAGTGTCAATAAACGATTACATTAGATTTTCATAAATAGGAGGTTAATTAGGAAAAATGAGACTAATTACTAGTCACTTAGTTCCTTTATGGTATGATCAACATGTTCAGTTGAGGCTGCAGCGATCTAGAGCATACGGGGACGAAGCCTTGTTAATTTTAAGAATTTTTGAACAATGTTTTCTTGTTTATTAAAACCCCAAGAGTCTCTTTTCTGGCTAGTACTCGGGTAATCCCTTGTCCTGAAATTCGTACTTCGGAAAAGCAAGGGGGTTAATTAAAAGTAAAATTTAAAAAAAAGGTGAAAAAGCTAGGTCCTGAGTGAACTTGTGGCTCGTCGATGGAATGGATCAACAAGGTAAATTTTAGTCCTAATTAAATTTTATTAAGTGCGGAAAATGAAATCTAAACTAAAAAAATTTCAAACCACAAAATTTGAGTCGACACAGTTCCCCCCTTGGGGGGATGGGGTGTGGGTGCTGGGTAGTCTGCTTGCTCTCGTTTAATTTTCTTTTTACAATGCGAAGAGAAGTGCCTTGGTCCTTGAAAATTGACTCAAAGGCTTACAAAATTCATAGAACAAGTTTCCGGTTGAAGGGGAATGGTTCTTGGGTGCTCTGGATGGCTCAATCTACCGAAAAACGACCAGAGTTCCCTCCTACCTGTTCATTAAATGCTGCAAAACAGTGAGCAAATGTTAGTAACCAACACCCAAAAAACACTTTAAAGTGTCTTGGGACTTACCAAAAAATTACTAAAAGAAAATCTAAGTAAAAATGCAAAAATTGAACTAAGTGGGACATGCTGTAAAGCTTGTCTCCTTAGGTTCTTTGCATACTCAAAGAGCAGCAAATTAAAAGCTCTTGAATCAGCCAAATAAACTTTTAAACCGATCTAAACATACTACTTGTTCAAGCCTTGAAATATGCAGAAATCAACTTGTAACAAAAATATGCTTATACTAGATTTATATTTAAGATTTTTACTTTGAAAATAACTAAGATCTATTTATAATATTGCAAAAAAAGTAGATGTGAGATACACAAACCGAGAGAACCGAGAAAAATTTGAATTTTTGGTGACGAGAAGAAAGAAGAGGAAAATGCCTTCGAACTTGGGCAATGGGGTCCTCGAGAGTGGGGATCAGAGGGACTAGTTCTCCTTTGATCTATCCTAAAGGAACATGGACGCAAACAAGCTCCATAAACTCTTTAGATTGGCAACCTGTAGTCGCAAAAAACAACTCACACAAGAAAGATCAAGAGCAATTGTGTAGACTAATATAGAGATTTAGATACAAGCATTTAAACAAAAATAACTTTGTAAATCTAACTTCTCTATAATAACCTGACAGAGAAATAGTGGATTAGATCACACTACTTTACCTTACTAATATGTACATCTCCTTCAAAGGCCAGTCTTTGATCAACAAACAAATGCAAATAAAAATGTAAAGACACAAATTACCTTATGTATAAATTAGAACATGATCATCCACACACCATAGAGTCACACACTGATTTGCCTCCAAAGCCTTTTATTCATTAACAAAATTCCAAAAGATATACAATGCTTGAGCAGAGGTTCCACCTTCTCATGAAAAGCAATGGAAAAGGGACATGCTTATATAGAAAAACTAAGAGAGAGGACACACTTGTCATGGAGAGGGAGGGTGCACATGTGAAGGGAATCAAGCCATAGATTGTGGCTTGATGGGAGGGGGCTGAATTCTCTTTTTGGGCTGCCAAAAATCAGCCAAAGTGATGTCTTAAATCAAGCTGCCCATTCCTTCATTTATGGGCCCCCCTCCTTGGGAAATGCACCCCCCTTTTGTGGGGAAAAGATTCCTTGATTAATGCTGCCCAAAACTTGCCAAAATTGCTCCCTACATCCTTTCAATCAATTCTGACCTCGATCTCTTACAAATCCCACCGAATTAGGAATTGGATTTTTCTCATATTTTCAATTTTTTTGGCATTTTTTCACACTTTTTTGACTTGTTTTTGGGAAAAGTAAAAAATACGAAAAATAAAGTGCAAGAATACTTAGGAAAGTGGGTCATGGGGTAAAGTAGGTGCTCTAAGCTTGAAAATGAGCACCCCCTTGGCATAATTGCCCCCTAGACCACACTTCCACAACTTTTTTATTTTTTTTAATTAAACTATTAAAAAATGGCTTAATTTTACGGGAAAAATATTTTTTCACAGAACATAAAATAAAACCTAGGGGGACCTAGCACATCTCCATACGACTCAACTCTAGTGTCTAGCATGTTCATATACATTGACCCATGGACTTTAATAACCTCCTAAGGCCTAACCACCACGTCAGACATTCTAGCTTTGGAGGAGCAGGAGAAAAATTCAAAAATTATGTCTTGCTAAAACGCAAGACACAATTAATAAGTGAAAAAACTCGTTGGAATACTTGACTTGATTGACAAGTCCTAGGAAGCTAAGTCCTTTACATAAAAATACTATCCTAGCACACTTTATTACAAACACCGTAGGGTATGGACATGTAAAGAAAAAATAAAAAAGGGCCCTGAAAAAGGCCTGATGGACTTCAGATCACTGATAATGAACATGTAACATGTTCAGACTTTGCCTGCTCACTTAAAAGTCCAACTAAGTACAACTTAGTTGATAACAATAGTCACATGACAAGGAGGCAAGATGCATTGCTCACTTTAGCGACAAGTCTAGATCAACTTGTACAGAGTGTTGAGGGCATAGTGTATGTAGTTAAAGGAGTGGGAAGAGTAAGGTTCCTACATGAGTTTGGAGAGCTTCTGAGGAGTGGGAAGAGTAAGGTTCCTACATGAGTTTGGAGAGCTTCTGAGGAGTGGGAAGAGTAAGGTTCCTACTTGAGTTTGGAGATCTTCTGGAGGTATCGGGAGTACTCTATGTTCTAGGGTTGAGGGAAAACTGACTCTTAGTTTCAGCCTTGGAGGATGCAGGATATGCGGTGTTGTTCAAGAGCAGACAGATCTTTATCTATGTATTGGGAGTGGATCCAATTGATCCAGTGTTGGTGGGTCATTAGGTGGATCAGGAGTATGTAGTGCGTGGCTAGCGTACATCAGGAGATTTTGAGTGGATATCGGAATTTACATCAGAGTTTGAGATAGACAGAGAGCGAGAGGCTGCAAGGGTTGAAGTGACGTTGAGAAATCATCTGCAATTCAGAAAACTGAGGGAGCATCCTCAGTTCAGGGGAGTCAGGGAGTGGCTACTTCTTCCAGTTTTGGCAAGAGGGTCAGCTGGTACGATTTGACTTTGAGAGAGGCTCAAGAGCGAGATGAGACATCTCGAAGCAAGAGAGTTAGGCACAGGATGGTGGATCAGCCCGTGTACAGCTTCAGAGGGAGTTTAAAGCAGAGATCCAGAGGGAGTCTGGAGCATGGATCAATGTCAGTGAAAGTGGGAGAGCATGAGGTTTTCCTAGAGGGGGACATTGATGGAGGAGGTTCATAGATTATCAATTCAGAGTGCAGCAGATGCAACCAGTTCAAAGGGACCAGTTGCAGTAGTAGAGAGAGTGATAGATCTATGTGCTAGGAGGACTTCCCTCGCTAAGAGGGAGTCTTGAGATTTTTATCTCGGGATGTTTTTCATGCACTCATGCTTGGACATTAGTAGAGTAGGCATGGATGTAAGGTATGAGAAACACTCTACTAGTCAGCATGGCTTTAGTGGTAGAAGCATGCAAAGGTTCCGGAGACTTTTGTCTTGTGCATGCAATATTTTTTAATGCGGAATGTTATTTTTGCATGCACTCAAATTAGGGATTTGGAAACCCTAATTGGTCATTGAGTTATTAAAAGGAGGCAAGGGGCAAAGGAAAAGGTTACTCAAACATTTCTTCATAGATTGAACAAAGAGAGAGTGAGGGTGCATTCCAGAGAGAGGAGGGTGCAAGTCTTGTGGAAGGGCGCATTTCTAGGATAGAGAGGGCCATTTCCAGGTAGAGTGAGGGTGCACTTCCTTATGAAATTGAGGGGTGTTACCGGGCAAATTAGTAGGGCTAATTCCCAGTAAGCACAACTAAGAATGGTGACCCAATGTCACCTCTGTCATTGTTCTAACTTCTTCGGAAGTTGAAACCTCCAAGGAGAAGTATCCTCGTGAAAATCCTGTAAAGACACTAGAACAACGATATTCTCTATGCTATTTATGGTTAGACCAGTGCCTAATGGAGTCAATCATGCTATAATCAATTACTCGACTCCAATGGATACAAGAGATAATGATTAGAATTACCGATAATATCACCAAAAGATTAGTAGCCTAATTAGCTTGTTCAACGAAATGCATAAATGTGCAAGCATGAGATGATAATAATCAATATTGGATCAAAATACTATATTGCCAAAACACTGACCAATAACCGAATATGCATTCAATTGTAAATCAAAGTTATTAAATTGCAAGTATAACAATGTTGCAATAAATATCATTCAACGTGTGAACAAGATCGTATTTAAATACGGCAACGAAATATCGGCTTTGTTCATCAGTTGGACATATTAACTAAGAGTGCAAAGATGTGTCATTTGCATGTTATTGTAAGTCAAATGCTAGCATGTTCAGCCCAAGGTATGTAGCACTTAGGGTAATAAAGTGTAAGTTCATAACATGAGTCATATATGTTCGATATTTCAAATAATCATTGGTTAATATTCCACAAATCGAAATACACCATTAGTCAAGTGAAAAGGAGAGTCCAAACTCATTCGATCATTAACTAATTGATATATAAATGACTGCTAACAAATGATAATATCATATAAAAGGAAATACTTTGGAGCCGCGGGTTTGGAAAAGGCTTGGACAAGGTGCGGATTTGGATGTGGGCAACAGCAAGAAGAGGGAACCGTGGGTTAGCAAGGAAGAACGGGCTTGGGAGAGAAAAGACCGTGGATACGAGGATGCAAGGGAAGGTTCGAGTTAGAGCATGCAAGAAGAAAGGGTAGCCGCAGAAGAGAGCTGTGAGGGCGAGATATGGCCACGGATGGAGGATGCTGCAGCAGAGGTAAAGGAACAAGTCGCGGCGAGTATTAGGTATAGGACAAGGTAGCAGGTCCGAAAATTGGAGGAGGAGGCAACGAAGGAGGATTGATGGAGGCGGAGGGCTTGAAGGGGTGAAATGGAGGAGGCCGAACTGCTGGGGAAGGTGAGCGAAGGCAGGATGATGGGGGAAAGAGAAAAGGGCAGTCCCAGGTTTGTAAATTAGGGCCTTTTACAAAGAAATCAGACTTCTACTAACTCCAAAAATAATTAATAAGTTAATAACTCAAAAGTTTATCCTAAAACATCAAAATAATTTTAAACTAAAGAAATATAATATTTACAAAATAATTATAAACTCATAAATTTAGGTTTTAGAAGTAGAATGAACAACCTAGGGCTTTCATTAATGAAAACTAGCTACCAAACCCTAGGGCATCAATGAGAGGAGGTACTCTCCTTGAGATGGTACTTGACAAGCTTGTCAACTAGGGCTAACCTCAATAATCTCTAGGATTCATTGAGGAAACCTAGTCTTAGCAAGATTTGAAGACCTGAAGCTCAAGTTTGAATGCTAGGGTGACCAATGACAAAAATGAATTGCAAATCAAGACAAATTGAAGCAACAATGGCTTCCATTCAACCCTAACAAGCATCACTTTCATACATTTGACATAGAGACATCAAACAAAAAAGTATAGATACCTCCAAGTGCATGTGTTAAGCAAATAACTCTAGCTTCACCTTAGCAATGGCATGAACAAAAGAGAAACTTCCAAGAAATGCTTCAAACTTGCAAAATATCCTTCATCAAGGAGAGCCTTCCTTCAAAGAGCCCTAGTTAGGGAAAATAGCAGACATAATGATCTTATCCCCAAAAGTTGATGTCTAAAAATGAAGTGAGGAGATCTTATTTATATGATCTCACACTCACTTTACACAAAATAAGGTCAATTTAATATTTAAAAATGTCAACTTAAAAATACAACAAAATAATATAAAATAATCTAAAGATGGCCTATTGTAGGCTACCTGGGGTATTTTACACCCTAGGTGCTAAAATATGCTAAACAAGGCCAAATTTGACGAGTCTGAAGGCCAGATTGCGCAATGGGGGAAGGTCGTCATGGCCCAACTCTCCCCAACAGTGATGAAAACCCTCAACACCCCCTCCCTTTTAGCAAGCAAACAATCTGCCAGGAAGATGACGTCATCCTCTGAAGGAGGGCGCTGCTGAACTGGAGAACCAGGAGGGTGCTGGATGTGCTCTGGGAGATAAGAGTGGGTCTCAGTGCTGGAAAAATTGCCGTTGGAGTGTTGAAACCAGGTGGCGGTCATGTGACCCAGTGACCCACCCCTGGAAGACCCAGACACCAACCTCAGGGTTTCAAACCCTTTCATGAGGCAGTCAACAATGCCATTAAGCCATAGTACTTCCAGAAGAGAAAGCTAGAGGGTCTGGCCATGACCCTACCTTAGAATGAGTTGGATAAACACCCCTCTTGGTTAGAAAAAGGACACCCTCTCCCTTGGGCACCTCCACATGTATGCTGGTGCTAGTACCATCGTAAAACTGGCTCCAACTGCGGGACGAGTACTCCTCCTGAGGGTGCTTGAGAATCTAAGAATCATCTGGGTAACTGTAGGCCTACACACACATCAAATGATCGAGGACATCAAAATACCCAGAGGAAGACACTTCCGTCCTGCCTTGTTCGTCGAATAAGACTAAATGCAAAAACAAATGACTAACCTATGACAACTTGAAGAACGTCAAATGCAATGCATGAATAACAGTATATCCTAACCTACCTAGCTATGCTAACATAAGAGGCATAAAAGAGTAGGTAAAATCATACCACCAATGCAACCACTTGGGTAAGCAATTCATACCTGTTTCCTTACCTTTGTCTTTAGATAGAATCCACGATAAAACTTGATCGATCACGAAGCAAATACATACCAAGGTCTTCATCATGAAATTAGATGAGGATTGGATGGCTACGGGGATCTGGGAGCTAAAATACTGTTGCCATGGCGTGAAATTTCTTTTACAAGCTCCTTTTATCCAAGCTTCCACCGGACTAATGTATGGACCATCTTGATGATAGATTGGCAGTGAAGAAAATTTTTGCTTGAAAATTGCTTGATTGTCCATTCGAGAAATCATTTGCGGAGGTGGGTCTTGCAAATCTTCACATGTCAGCTGCAACTTGCTTGGATAATCCTTTGGAAATATATGCATATTGTTCTTCTTTATATTTATCGTGTTAGTATTCCTAACGATCCTTATCATTTCAAAATTGTCAACTACATAATTCCAGCCTTCACATTTCAATCGAAAAGATAAACAATATAAAACATGACAATGTGAAAATAAGATCATACCTGTCCATATACCTGTATTGTCTTCATTGGAAAGTATTGTTGACCACTTATCGATACTGGACAAGAGGGATTGAAAACTTCTTGTAGAATGTAGTTAATTGAGGCTTACCATGAACTGAGAGAAACTGGAGAAATTTTGCACAAGAGCATTGTCAATAGGTATCACATCTTGCACCACTGCATCCTTTAGCAAAGAAAAGGGATTGATCCATTCTTCATCGGAGAGAGAGCAAGCTTCTTCATCCATATATATGCTTGGGGGGCGATCTATTATAATGCTACAAGGCCTTGAAGAATTGTACATTGGTGGGCCAATGAATTTCCAATAATCATCGTTTTCCGCATACCTGTAACTTTCTTCCAAGAGAGCCAACATATCATAAGAAACTGTAACTTGAAGATACAGAGCACTTACAATTTCTGTACATTCTTAAGGTTCTTCAATTGAGGCCTCTTGTTCTTCATCTTCTGTAATTACTTCATTTTCCTGGTCCTGAACAATAGTTTCTTCAAGTAAAACTTCTGAGAATTGATCTCATGGATTTCTTCACCGAACAGCTTCTTTGCATCTTCAACATAAGGCATCCATCTATCACGGTCGTCAAGATCCCAGTGGCTACAAAAGGCTTCTATCAATTCTGCGAACGATGATATTGTTGCTTTTTCTTAAGCCCACGAAGCAAGCAAGAGGCTTTCCTCCCAGTTGATGAATAAATGTTCTCATGTAAAGGTTTTCTTCCTTTTTGACGCGATTTTCCTCAGCCATCGTTATAAACCATTGAACATGATCCCAGGTCTTACCATGACTGCAATTGAATGGGAACCAAAAAATCTTTGGTAGCTCATCCGAATGTCCAGGAAATTTTGACAAATCAAGAGGAGCAAAAGCTATTTTGTTTTCTGCGTCTGTAGGATAATCAGGATCCTTAAATTCAAATGGAACATCCTCTTTGCAAGAAGAAGCCATGTTACCTGGTTTAGAGTACTACTGTTATTTTTCTTTAGTCGGAGTTGCCAGGAGAGACCTGCCAAGTTAGCTTAACAAATCTCACCAAAGTACCAAACACAAGGGCGTACCTGAGATGATCGGGACTGAGTTCTGAATCGACCAGTGGAGTCCCTTTAAATGAGTGGAGTCGCTAGGTAAGATCTGCAAGATTAGTCCTTAACAATATTTTCAAAATACCAATCAAAGGCTTACCTCAATCTTCTTACCAAATGTCGTTTTGCCAAGGATGTCAATGACTCCGAATAAACCACTTCCTTCAATTTACGAAACGTCCCTGGCAATGGCGCCAAAAATGTTATCGGGCAAATTAGCAGGGCTAATTCCCAGCAAGCACAACTAAGAATAGTGACCCAATGTCACCTTGGTCACCGTTCTAACTTCTTCGGAAGTCGAAACCTCCAAGGAGAAGTGTCCTCGTGAATATCCTGTAAAGACACTAGAACAACCAACAACGATATTCGCTATGCTATTTATGGTTAGACCAATGCCTAATGGAGTCAATCATGCTATAATCAATTACTCGATGCCAATGGATACAAGAGATAATGATTAGAATTACCGATAATATCACCAAAAGATTAGTAGCCTAATTAGCTCGTTCAACGAAATGCATAAATGTGTAAGCATGAGATGATAATAATCAATATTGGATCAAAAGACTATATTGCCAAAACACTAACCAATAACCGAATATGCATTCAATTGTAAATCAAAGTTATTAAATTGCAAGTATAACAATGTTGCAATAAATATCATTCAACGTGTGAACAAGATCGTATTTAAATACGGCAACGAAATATCGGCTTTGTTCATCAGTTGGACATATTAATTAAGAGTGCAAAGATGTGTCATTAGCATGTTATTGTAAGTCAAATGCTAGCATGTTCAACCCAAGGTATGTAGCACTTACGGTAATAAAGTGTAAGTTCATAACATGAGTCGTATACGTTCGATATTTCAAATAATCATTGGTTAATAGATATTCCACAAATCGAAATACACCATTAGTCAAGTGAAAAGTATAGTCCAAACTCATTCGATCATTAACTAATTGATGATAATATCATATAAAAGAAAATACTGAGTAAGTATCCAACAATGTCACCCACTTTAACTTTCAATGGAATGAAGTAAAAGACCTTCAAAAGTTCACCCACCAACATTTAAGGTGTAAACTCAACCCATCGACTAAATATAAACATTGTCATTGATCAAACATAAGCCAGTCAGATTTATAATGGTAGAAAAGTTAATAATACATGTATAAACGAAACTGGATATAATATAGTATTGAAATATATTTGTTTTATTCTTGAATTAGAAGTATTTATTAGGCATCCAAAAGTAACGTTATCCTAACATTATTATTGACTAAACTATTGTAGTTTCAATTTGTAACTCAAAATTAATAAACACACCACTAACTTAAATTCGAATTTGTTGTTTGTGTTTATGCAGAAAAAGGATAAAGGGAGAGGGGCACACGAGGGTTGCCCAAAGGCAAACCCGTGTAGAGGATGAGAGAAGGTGGAGGTAGCGAATTCGGGGGGAGGCGAGCAGCTAGAAATGGCGGTGTGGGAGGCCTGTGAGGATAAAGCTGGGAGGTCGCGGGAAGCAGAGGAGGGAGTGGCCATGAGGTTTTGGAGCAGGCCGCGTGAAGGAGGGAGGAGCCGGGGTTTGGAAAAGGCTTGGACGAGGCGCGGAATTGGACGCGGTCAACAGCAAAAAGAGGGAGCCGCGGGTTAGCAAGGAAGAACGGGCTCGGGAGAGAAAAAGCCGCGGATATGAGGATGCAAGGGGAGGTTCGGGTTAGAGCAGGCAAGAAGAAAGGGTAGCCGCGGAAGAGGGCTGCAAAGGCGAGATATGCTTGCAGATGGAGGATGCTGCAGCAGAGGTAAAGGAACAGGTCGTGGGGAGTATTAGGTATAGGACAAGGTAGCAGGTCCGAAAATTGGAGGAGGAGGCAGCGAAGGAGGATTGATGGAGGCCGAGGGCTTGAAGGGGTGAAATGGAGGAGGCCAAACTGCTGGGGAAGGTGAGCGAAGGCAGGAGATGATGGGGGAAAGAGAAAAGGGAAGTCCTAGGTCTGTAAATTAGGGCCTTTTACAAAGAAATCAGACTTCTACGAACTCCAAAAATAATTACTAAGTTAATAACTCATAAATTTATCCTAAAACATGAAAATAATTTTAAACTAAAGAAATATAATATTTACAAAATAATTACAAACTCATAAATTTAGGTTTTAGAAGTAGAATGAACAACCTAGGGCTTTCATTAATGAAAACTAGCTACCAAACCCTAGGGATCAATGAGAGGAGGTACTCTCCTTGAGATGGTACTTGGCAAGCTTGTCAACTAGGGCTAACCTCAATGATCTCTAGGATTCATTGAGGAAACCTAGTCTTAGCAAGACTTGAAGACCTAAAGCTCAAGCTTGAATGCTAGGGTGACCAATGACAAAAATGAATTGCAAATCAAGACAAAATGAAGCAACAATGGCTTCCATTCAACCCTAACAAGCATCACTTTCATACATTTGACATAGAGACATCAAACAAAAAAGTATAGATACCTCCAAGTGCATGTGTTAAGTAGACAATTCTAGCTTCACCTTAGCAATGGCATGAACAAAAGAAAAACTTCCAAGAAATGCTTCAAACTTGCAAAATATCCTTCATCAAGGAGAGCCTTCCTTCAAAGAGCCCAAGTTAGGGCAAATAGCATACATAATGATCTTAACCCCAAAAGTTGATGTCTAAAAATGAAGTGAGGAGATCTTATTTATATGATTTCACACTCACTTTACACAAAATAAGGTCAATTTAATATTTAAAAATGTCAACTTAAAATAATAACAAAAATAATATAAAATAATCTAAAGATGGCCTATTGTAGACTAACTGGGATATTTTACCCCCTAGGTGCTAAAATATGCTAAACAAGGCCAAATTTGATGAAACTGAATGCCAGACTGCGCAAGGTGGGGGTCGTCATGCCCTAACTAACCCCAACAGTGATGAAAACCCTCAACGCCCTCCCCCTTTTAGCAAGCAAACAATCTGCCAGGAAGATGACGTCATCCTCTGAAGGAGGGCCTAGAGGGAGGGCACTGCTGAACTGGAGGACCGGGAGGGTGCTGGATGTGCTCTGGGAGATAAGAGTAGGTCTCAGTGCTGGAACTGCCGCTGGAGTGTTGAAACTAGGTGGGGTCATGTGACCCAGTGACCCACCCCTGGAAGACCCGGACACCAACCTCAGGGTTTCAAACCCTTTCATGAGGCAGTCAACAATGCCATTAAGCCATAGTACTTCCGGAAGAGAAATCCAAAGGGTCTGGCCATGCCCCTACCTCAGAATGAGCTGGCTAAACACCCCTCCTGGTCATAAAAAAAGACACCCTCTCCCTTGGTTACCTCTGCAGGTACGTTGGTGCTAGTACCATCGTAACAAGGGGGAACATCATTCCAGTTGTGTGAGAGATCATTACATAGGATCTCTTTAGACATTAAGGAGCAAAGATAGAGAGGCACATCCTTGAGAGAGGGGCGCACTTCTCTAGAGGGGGCACACTTCTGAGACAATGGGCGTAGATCTTGAAGTTGTGAGAGCTGAGAGGGTGAGGGTCTTCCATCAGAGACTAAGGAGGGCACTTGAGATCTCAATCAGAGATTGACTAAGATACAGAGAGGGGCACACTACTGAGCAGAGAGGGCGCACTTCAGAGATTGAGGGTGCATTTCTTCATCAGTTGAGCAGATCAGAGTAGAGAGACTGAGGGAGTCCTTCTTCCAGAGATTTTGCTGAGGCAGTTATCAGAGATTCAGACATAGTAGAGCAGAGAGCACATTCCTCAGAGCAACAGTCGCAGCTGCATGCAGATCTTGTGGTTGTCCGACCAGGTTTCTCTACTTGTATAATTTCTGATTGGATTACTCTCTATATTTTGCTCTGGCTTGAAATTGAAGAAAGCCCATGGTTGCTGGTTTTTACCCATTGGGATTTTCTAGGGCATATCAGTGTGTTTATGCGTGTTTGATTTCCAGTTCTGCTGTGCATTTAGAGACGAGTAGATTGGGTTTATTGTATTGCTGCTTACAGATCAGATCTGATTTATTTAGTATGTATCTGAGATTCTATTGAAAGTAGTATATCAGAGTTAATCCCAGCTGTTGTGATAAGAGTGTTAAAATCTACATCCTGCACCCTCATTACTGCTGTATTGAATTGCTGAAGGAGGGTTGTACGGAGTTGCTGTAGTATGTACTGCTGCACGGAACTCTGCTGGTGGAGGGTTGTTTCACTGCTGTGTACAGAGTCACAGACCTGCATACATGTCACACATGCCTTCTCTGTATGCACCCAGGTCTCCTCTACTCGCTGCTGCCATTAATGGCACTCTGCTGTAGACTTTCTGAGGTAATAAATGTCCAACAGAAATTAAAATGCAAGACTCAAGTCTCAAATTCAAGTTGTTACCTCCATTTGATGTGCAAGATACATGTGACTTTTCCTATTGGCACAGATGTGCAATGGCTGTCCTTTGCCTCTGGAGCCATGCGATTTTTCCTTAAAACAATTAAAAAGTAAATACAAGACTCAAGCCTCAAATTCAAGTTGTTATCTCCGTTTGATGTTTAAGATCAGAATCATCAGATAGCACCAACTTTTTAGATTCCCTGAAATATGCGTTCAGTGGCTTGTGAACCTGTGTATTGCTCCATTATTACTTTACCACGATGGATTGATGCGACCTTTACTATTGACACAAATGTGCAATGGCCCATGCAAATGCCCTCCTTTGCCTCTAGAGCTATGTTATTTTTCCTTAAATCAATTAAAAAGTAAATACAAGACTGGAATATCAAATTCACAGTGCTACCTCCAACTCTAATCTGAATGGCACGAACTCTACAAATGCGTTCTTCAATCTGCAAGCAGCTGGCTAGACGACAATCAGCAATGTATTCCCTTTTGAAATTACCTCCAAGTCAGTGCCAAATCAACTCCAAATCTACATGCAGGGTTTACTAAGCAAATCGGCTCCAATCTCATCAAATGCAAACAATGACAAGTGAAATGAGGTAAGGAAACCTTAGGTGGGCAACCTTTTGACAAGATAAGTAGAGGTTCAAGTGGTTTTGTGTTCCTTCTTATTTTCTTCCATTATTCATTTGATTTTTTTGTGCTTGTGTCTAGTTATCAGGCTCTGTGTCAGAGTCATGAAATGGAATGACATTATATTAATGTCCTTAAATGGCCAAAATAGGTCAATGGGACTAGGAAGAACAATATTTGGCAACTAGAGTAAGGAGTTCCTAGAGCATGTCCTTCGCAGTTCTAAAATCTTAGGTTAAGGAAACTCTAGAAGAAAGAAAGAGTAGGACAATAAAATGGAAAAAAGGAGGGAACCCAACAAGGTAACTATAGAAAGTGAAATATATAATAATCTGGGAGGGAGAAAACATCCTAGCAACAGTGATGCTATGACAGGTCCTCCAGAAAGTAGCCATCTAGACTGTGGTAGCAAAGGAAGAGAAACTTCATGGCCAGTATCCAAATCAAAAGAGGAGCCACCACCATCCACCACTACAATTGTGCCAAGAATTAGCTTGATAATCTCCTCCAGGCAATGGCTAGGGCTGAGAAGTCTTTGTTGAAACTTGAACTATCCCGGAGGGAAAGAAGTTGGGGACCCCGTAATCGTATTGTACCTCCCTTGACATCCAAGGCCGACGAATTCCTTTGAGTGGTAAGAAACTCTGTGATGGGCATCTGTCTGCAAGCTCTGTGCTGAGATAGAGGAAAGGTGGAAGCCATTATATGCAGTGTAAAGTGTAGTAGGATGAGGTGGCCTCATGGTCTCTTTTCTAGGGTGTGCTGTTTCATTAATCTATTACTGTTCGTGCTTGAGCCTCAGGCCCTAAACTGGCCCTCAAATCTGAGCCATATAGTACAATAGGTTTTATGATCACGTCAAAAAGATGCATTTTTTATTGGGTGGGCTGAAACTGTATCTGGAAAAGCTTACACTCAAGCATAGAAAGAGAGGCACACCCCTTACAAAGTCAGGATCGAGAGGACCTTCATTTCATTTGCCCATCATCATCATTCTGGCATACAAATCCTGTGTTATCATCTCCCGAGGTAATGTTTTAGATGATGCAAAAGTCTTCTTTGCAAACCCATTTGGGGTCAACCATAAAAGTGGTTTCAAAAACATGGAAACCTCAAGCTCTTTTCTGCCTATTGTCTTTGTATTGGTCATTACCTGCAATTAAACCCCCTTTTTATGAACTGTTAATAATCATCGTAATGAGGATTCTCATCGTAGGAGCTTCTGTTCTTTTATATAATGCTTGGGAAACAAAACTTGACTGCATAAATTTATAGTCACAATGCATGCATGGAGAAAACTAATTTCAACATAGGTTTTCATTCATAGTTCTTGTGTCAGGTTTAACATATTTTCTCTTTAGTTGGCCATTCACATGTTAGTCATGTCTGTTGCATAGGGACCAGGGGAATTGCAGAAAACATTTTGTTCTTATAAACTACATTGTTTCTCTGGGATTTTAATGAACAACCCTTTTGACTTTATTGCAGTGTTCACCGGATTATGGATATGGGCCAAGTGGATTTGCAGCTTGGGGTATACGACCAAATTCTGTTTTGGTTTTTGAGATTGAAGTTCTAAGTGTAAACTAGAATATTATATCATTATAGAACATATGATATATGAGATATTGGCAGCAAACTATTCGACTGGCTATTGAATAAAGTGTGCTACATTTTCATTGTATACTGATTAAGATTTCTAAGGTATGGTAGATGTTTGTGGTAACCACTGCAGGTTGTTTGGATTCCTACCCTTGTGGTTTCATTTGTGATTGTTTTCAGTTATTAATAACCATTGAAATGTGCCGCACAAAGCCTCCTTTTATTTTTGAAAATGCATGAAAGCCTTATATGCTATATTAGTAATTCATCACCTCAGTAATGCCAAGAGACATGTGATCAATAATTGTCAAATATATATTTTTAAGTTGATATCCAGCAGTTTTCATACAAAGCATCACACCATGTAAAGTAGTCATTTTGCTCTTAAATGCATTTTTGGCAATTGCATTACCAGTCTAGCTGTGAATTATCCTATTGAACTTAATTGGTGGACTCCAGGCAAGATTAAAGAAATGGTGAGAAACACATCATGAGAGAAAGATTAGTAGATTACTTATAATCCATTTATATTGATGTCTTAATGTCAAATCTTGATTAATTCTGGGACAAGATGTTAACAGTGATAACACTGACATGGCAAATAGGCATAATTCTAGCATAAATATTTTTATGGGAGACTATAAATAAGCTTGTTTAGATGAAGTTTAAAAGATATCCATGTTAGGAGCACTATTTGACAAAGTTTACTGCACCGACTGATGATTTAATAAGTTGTGTTCAATCAAACCATGTGAATGCATTCAATCAAATCTCCTCATAGACAGCTGTATATTTATTTATATTTTTTTGAAAAATGCAACCTACATTATAGTTATTTAGAGTTTTTGAAAAATGCAACTTACATTATAGTTATTTAGAGTTTTTGAAAAATGCAACTTATATTAACAAAATGTATAGTACAAGAATAGGACACATGGGCCTCCACCTAAATGGAAAGAGGAAGATCTTCGAGTTAGATCCTGTTTTTGGGGACTCTTTTGGGCCACACCCCTGTGGAATGAGAAAGGCCAATCAAATCTTAATCATCCCAGAAAGCTACCATCTATGGGATCTTACAAAAAAGCTTTGGCTCCAATTGACCCCAACAAAATTCCAGCCTTCACGTGCAGAGTTGCAATCCCAAAATAATCGTTAGAGGAGTTACAATATAAGCACAATGATGACATGCATCATCTGTGAATTTTGCGGGATAAACACCCTATAGAAGGCAGTGCGTTACAATATAAGCACAATGATGACATGCATCATCTGTGAATTTTGCGGGATAAACACCCTATAGAAGGCAGTGCTTCATACACTGTAAGCCAAACAAAACTCTGCATCTTAAAAGAGATTGTATGGCATTTTGCTTCTGCATCACCAAGTCCCCACTGCTTATTCAACTTTTCTTGGAAGAAGAAAGGGACTTAAAAGTTAAAAGTTTTGATATAAATATGTGGGGTAATAAATCTAGATAGGCTTATCACGAACTTATAAATTCAGTGAGGTTTCTCTTATCTCCATAAGCTATCCCCGCTAATCTGTCGTGGAGTATATAGATTGAGCTTATACAAATCCTCAAATTGAATAAATTTCTGAATTTCTTGAATTGCTCCACGGTCTGGATGAATTACTCCAAAGTTCTATGAAAGCTCTTGCCAAGTCTTCCATTTCCTGGTCTCATCCTTGCTCGCCGTTGGCTCGGTGAGTAAATAAAAAGAAAAGGCGGGGGAACAAACAAACACACGTTCCAAAGATCTCTTCAGTGAAAGATCGTTTTTTGGTGAGTCTTTCTGGAAAGTATATAGGCAAGTGCTATAAAAGATTGATTTTCCTTCCACGTCCAAATTGAATGAAAAACCAAATCAAAACCTCTCCCAAAGTCATTCGAACACCTAATATGAGTATGCACAATGTTTTTCCAAGCTTCCCAAATTCTTTGAAGAACAAGAGAGCCATCTATTTTAAAAGACTGCAGAACAACCATGACATCACTGAGGAGGAAATACCCTTCGACTCTGTTTACATGTTTTGCAATAGAAACCTGTCTTGGAGTTTCCACGACTTGTCTCCAACAAGACATTGAACGATCCAATCACTGATAAAACAACCCCCTGCAATTTGATATCTGTAAGACCTAGTCCACCTTTTGCTTGGACAAGTTGCAATTTCTAGCGAACCAAGGGGAGTTCTCATACACCTCCAAATTTAGACCATAGTAAACCTCTTAAAGCCAACCTTCTCCAGCGGACCAAAATTTGAAGATGTAGAAACCAAAAGGAGAAATAATAAACATGAAGAGCTTGCAGGATTTTCCCAAACACTATAATTTTGCTAGCGAGATGGGTTTGTAAACATCCAACCATGGATTTTACCCTGAATTCTGCTCTTATACAAGAGAAGAAGAAACATTCACCCCAAATGGAACTCCCAAATAACCGATGATCTCTTTGACATGTTGCCAAGGTCTAGTTAGCCAAGAGATTTTATCTTTAACACATCAATGCAAGATTGTGCTTTGAATCATTTCACTATTGCCCCATGCACGATATGAAATTTATCTAAGCATTATGGAGTTCCATAAACTGAATCATGAGAGAGCTCACTGGAAATGATTCATTTGTGAAGTGATTATTGATCATATCCCTTCCCCTTGGAATATAAATACCTTTAATCCAGCCCCAGGCTGTGACAACATCCAAAAGCATCAACAATTAAAACATAAAGATAGGGTGCAAGAGTGCACCCTTGGATGATGGACTTTTGTAAAGTGATTTTATCTGACATCACACCATCCACTGAGACAAACACTGAAGGATTAGAGAAAAAAGACTCCACCATGGAAATGAAGCATTGACCAAACCCGAGCTAGGGTAGCATATTATTGATAAATGACCAATCCTCTCTGTCATATGCTTTGTCAAAACAATTTTCAGCAAAAGGGTGCTTCTTCTATGCTGACTAATATCCTCGCCCACTTTATACTCTCCCCAGATGCCAAAATTGTGTCCAAAATGCAGTTTCCTTTAATAAACCTCGTTTGTTCTGCCCCAATAACTCGTGCCATGACCTGTTGGATCCTAGCTAAAATTCTATGAATTATGACACATCTAGCAAGGTGATTGGATGCCAAGCACTGATAGTGTTTTTGGTTGAATTTTTGGGAACACGCTTGGACAAATCCTTGATTTTGAATGTTGCACATTCTCCTTGAACTAAAAACTTCCTTCCTTGGCTGCACAACATCATATCATGTCCAATAACCTTCTATATCTTAAAAAATCCACAGGGAAGACCATCAGGCCAGGAAATTTTCCATTTTACATCTTTCCAAGTGCTCTGAAAAGTGCTTCAATGACCTAAACTCTAAGCTTCCTACCAAAAAATCCACAGGGAAGACCATCAAGCCAGGGGATTTTTCATTTTACATTTCTTAGCGCTTTGAAAAGTGTGTCAATGACCTAAACCCTAAGCTTCCTACCAAAATTTACGGATATGGTGTCTATTGATGCTTTCATAATGATCCATCTAGGATTATCAAGAAAACGCTGCCCACTCTAGCTATGCTATCCTCTTGCTTCTACATCATTGATAAGCTTTTAGAATTTTTAAAAATAATCCACTGTTGGCAAGGAGGTATCTTTGTAGTTTGCATAATAATATTTAAATTATGGTCTAGCTATTTTAAAAATACCCCAAGATTTAAGAGAGTAAACAAGCTCGGTTTGTTTTTATGATTGTATTAAACTATAGGGACCCATGGCTAAATAAATAGCTTAGTTTGTCCTGCATGATCAGTGAAATGACGGGTTCCGGTGGGTGGCTTTGTAGTGTGTTGCCTTTGGCACAAGCTCCGTATCTTTGAAATCTCCCATTATCTGGTCTACGCCCTCGTTGTCGTTGCAATATGATTCTCTAGAGTTGCTACTTTTCTTCATAAAGGTACCATAACATTGCTATTAAAGGATAGCCCTCAGTGAGTGGAGTCCTTGTTGAATAATAATTCTGACGTAGAGTCTCTATAATAATGGGATAAAGGGTCTCAGGACTTTTGGGCCCCTGCTGAGTCACAAGTTATTGGTATATCTGGCTTGCGGGCTGTTGGATATACTCTTGAGAGGTTGCTGTTCCCATGTTACAAAAAAAAATATATCTGATGTAAAGTTTCCAGGTTGCCGTTAATGTATCCCATAAAGCCAACTAAGAAATCCTTAATTATGCATTGCAAATGTATGAGGGCTTTGAATACTATTTTCGTCATGCCAGTATTTGGAGACAACCAAGGATGCCCAAACTTGTTCCCATGCCTCCTTGCTCGTATTGGGCTCTTCTTTCTTTCCGACATATCGCTATTTTCTCAGGAATTGGTTAGGGTGCCTTATTCCAAATGTCCAAGAACGACTCCTCTCTACATCTGCATACTAGTAATGAACTTGCCTCTTTGTTGCTTCCTTCTCATGAATTGGGCTAAAGGCTCAATAATGGCTCTCTACATCTTCATACTAGTAATGAACTTGCCTCTTTGTTGCTTTCTTCTTTGTTCCAGAGTTTCCATCCTTTTTCCTCTTGCCTCAGTTTGAAAAGGAAGCTTGACCCATGTCGCTTCCTTTCCTTCCTCCACCACATGAACCTTTAAAATTGTGTGCGTTGGGGGCATATTTTCTGATAGTAAAGTAAGGCTTTGCAGGGGCCTTCAGTGACCTGGTTTGTGTTCCAGCATAATGGAGATCTTAAGGTCTCCCATCTCGATAAATATTTTATGGACTTTCAAAATAAGTAGACGTCCCATCCATTTTCAGTTCGACTCTTTTGCATCAAAATATGTGTTCGTTGGGGTTGACCAATATTTGTATATGTATGCATGACTTTAGCCTTAGTGTGTACATGAGATAATATGCCTATGTTATGTAGTGAGTTTAAGAAATTAATCACGTTATATGAGTATCAATTATTAACAAGAGCTAAAGCTACAAAGTGACAATTTCCCTGCACAATTGTTAACATGGTTTTTTTGAAATTTAGAAATTGTTATTATAAAACATAAATACAATACAAAGTAACAACAATTACAATAAACAAGATTATTACATGGAAATAAGAAAATTATAAGAGAGTTTCTTATTTATTAGTATTTAATAATTTTGATCACTCTCCTTTTTATAATTTTTATTTTTATAAACTATATTAAATTTTTTATAATTTTTATTTTTATAAACTATATTAAATTTCAAACAAATAACACCAAAGCTTGTCAACATGCCGTAGGTTTTCAACCTTGAATTCAAAGCAAGCAAAAGTAACAGCCTATAAACCCATTATACTCTATGATAAACAAGTTAAGAGAACACATCTTTAGCAATACTAAGTTAAGCCATCATTTTTTCAAGAATCGAAGATTGTGAAGTTACTTCTATTAATAGTTCTAATAACTAAAATAGCAAAGAATAACACTATATATGGACTTAATACCAAAAGCTAGGTTGACTTATGAATCAAATAAACAGGTCTTTGTCCATACTTACATAAACATGAGTATACAATAGTGAATTATACAACTATCAGTAAATATGGTACACAACACAACTCTTTTTCTTAATATGAAAGGGGAAACAAAACCATGTTACTTAGTATGAAAGGGGAAACAAATATTTCAGTACTTGTAAAAACACAAAAATAGTAAATTTCAATAAAAACACAAAAATAGTAAATTTATCCCAAGTAGGGTAAAAATGCCCTTAATAGCTAACTATAAATAAACATGGACTTTTGTGGTATCTCTACAAACTAAGTATATGGATGCCATAGTTGTTTATTGAAGTAATGAAATCATTATACAAAAACCCCAAATACGAATAAGTAGCAGTGAGACTGTAAGATTCTCCTGTCTTGATAAATAAGAAATGTCGAGTGGAATAGGCATATCGATGAGATGCAACAATAACAAAGAGAAATCACAATATATTGCTACATGAGAAATTTCAAGAAGTTGTGGATAACACGAACATTCCAATTTAATAACTATAGATCCATTCATACCTTATTATTTAAATATATAGCTAACAAACAGATTAGACAAAATATATGAAGTCCATATCAATAAGTATTTATTAAATATTAAACGAGAAAGTATGGTCTACAATCTTGGGAAAAACCCCAAATTACAAAAGTGCTCAGTATGTAGCCGGGTGCTTTGTATTTACATATTGTACATTAACAGCTAAAGAACCTATCTAAAGGTTGTCCATCATTTGAGGATGAATTGTAGGTACTACTATAATATACAATGAATGTTACTGCTATTTAAACAAGAGAAACATATATGTATCGGTGTACCTATGGCTAATAACCCAACTTAGAAATCACATGGTTGCACTAATGAATATCCTTCCATAGCGCCATGATACTTTCACCATAGTAGGTCTTTGTAACTTGTACAGAAGTTGTATGTAAGCAACACTATGACATGTTAAGGCTATAAGTTAATGAGATTAAGTAGAGGGCTAATAAATAAAATCACTTGAGATAAGAGATAAGACTTCAGATGCAAGCTTGGAGTCAAGTTTTGTATAAAATCGCTATATATTATACTTGCAATAAAATCAAGAGATCAATATTAGTGACCATAAAAATCAAGAAGAGCAGAGGATTCATAAACCCATGAAATAACAAACTAGCTTGAAAGATAATGCAACTATAGAGTTACGTAAACGATGGAGATGACCCATTAAGCCGATAGGGTAAGTTTCCAACTTTCTCTCTTCTAAACCAATTTCATATAGAAGTATGGTGGACAGAGAAGAGTATTTTTTTTATTCCAAAATCTAAAGATGCATAAGTAACTATTACCAACAATAATACTGTTCAAGTGCGCTAAGTAGAGTATTTATATGGTAGCACTCCAACCGTCCTATAACGATAATGGAAAACTAACCAAAAGGAAGCCTCAAGATTGGAACTCCATACCTGTGGCTAGTTGTCTAGAACTCAGGTTCATAGGCAAAACCCTAAAGACAACCGAGTGCAATATATCAAAAGGAATAAGTAAGAACCGAGTGCTTCACCATTCACTGCAAGAAGAGGTATATCTCTAGGAGAATTGTACAGAAGAAGATTCAAGAATGAAGTAACAATAAACACTAGGAACCCATGCTAAATTTGGTAAAGTACCTTTGCATAACCATCATTCTCCAACTCCAGAATAAACCCTAGAACTATGACGTTACAATTGACTGAATGAACACAAGAGCAATAGGTAGTTACCTTGTCATGAAAAATGAGAAAAGTGTTAAGGCCAACGTACATGAATCTAGGTGGTAGCCAAATACAATAACACGATATTCGAGTCATTAAATATCCAAGAACCACAATTAAATTTGTTACCATACGATTGTTCGTTTGCCAGGTCAACTATAGTAGTAATTTTGGGTAAATATCAGATATGAAAACACCCATATATGTTACACCAAAATCATATAATGTACATTAATAACAAGATCCATCAAATCAAACATGGCAAGTAATCCAAGCTCCATGCATGTAGAGGGAAACCTTGCGTTAGCCATAGTCCCTAGTGTAAACATATTGCAAGTATGGGAATCAGACATTGTGTAAAGCTCCAAGAGATTTGAGATAAAATATTGACTATCCAGGCCTGAAAATGTCTAGGCATCTGTAAAACAAATTAAATTTATGATTATGCTGTGAAGGTTATCAACTGGTATGGGAGTGAGTACGTGTGGCTTTTTCCTTAAATACATGGTGACATGAATAAAACAAATTAAATTTATGATTATGCTGCGAAGGTTATCAACTGGTATGGGGGTGAGTACGTGTGGCTTTTTCCTCAAATATAGGGTGACATGAGCGCACAGTCTATGTGCTGGCACAATTTACAAAGCTTACGTCATTCACTGATCTACCAATTATACATCAGATAAATATATAATTAAGAAATATAGTTTAATACTTTATTTTAAAACTAATCTTTAACATTGTCCATTGAAAAATTGGTCCCCAAGATGAACATAATAATGCATTGGAGTGATTCATACATGTCCCCTACAGGGACATAATAATATTACATGCAAATAAAGGACCAAGGTCAGAATCAAAAGGTTAACATATACATTTCTAGTTTAAAAGTTATGAGATTCAAACTTGAACATTTATTTGAAGCGTAATCTAAAAGTACGACGATTTCGAATGGAAAAAATTGATTTTTCTGGCACGATTTTGAAAAATCCAGTAGAAATTTTTAAAATCCTGGTTACAACAGCCAAACTCTGAAATTTTGGGTGCCATAGGGGTTTTGATGGTGTTGAAGCCATTTCTACCATCAAAATCGCCATTAAAACACATTTAAATTCAGATTTTGCAAAATAAAAAACACCGTTCGGGCCAAATTGTCAAATATTTAGACGACTTCTTTATTTGATATGTGCTTGATGTGCATATGTAGGTTTATATATTTATTATGTGCCAATTGTGGCCTATTGGGCATACAATGCACATAAGGAAGCATGAGACATAAAACTCATAGTTTATTTAAAGAAACATGTAAATAACTAAAGCTTTGATAAGTTGGTGTGGTGACACTACTTTACCCACCGGTATTGGTGGGCAGAAGAGAAAATGAGATGCCTAAATAATCCTTGAGAAAGAAACAATAATTAGGGGTATTAAAAATTAGGCGTTATGTCAGTTAATATGTCATACTCTGGAATGATACACAAGTGAATATGTTGTGCCCACGGAAAAAAAAAGTTGGGAGATGTGAGTTATATTATAAAAGAATACAAAATATAATATATTATAAAATGGTTATCACACTGCTTAGAATTTAGGAGAAGTCTAATTTAATATGTATATACATTATTTAGAATTTAGGATAAGTGAGTGAAAAGAAAAACTAGAGGACGTAATTAATTTGAAGGGAAGATTACAAAATAAGGTAATTAATTGAAAGGGAAGAAGAGAGGACGAGGTTATGAGAAGAGCCTCCCCATGGCACTTTTAGAGATGAGAAATATATGAAGTCCAGAGATGGAGAAATAGATGAGGTTACCGGAAAAGCCTCCCCATGTCACTTTAGGAGATGGAAAATAGATGATGAATAAATAAAACAAAAATGAGGGATAAGGGATTATGCATTCACAAGAAACATAGGAGAATAAAGGGATATTGAGAAATTTTTAAAGAGAGAGACATGGGTAACTTATCTAACGAGAGAGGATTTTGCTTCATCCATTCAAATAGTTGTATTTGGTAAAAGCTTGTTTTAATCACTTGATTGCAAAGGGAAAATTGTGTGAGTTAGGCATGCTAAAATACTTGGAAAGGGAAACTAAGCAGATGTTCAATTATGTAATATTTCAAACTTCATGGAAATTGACCAAAGGTATAAACAAATGGAGGGAAGTTAAAGTTTTAACTGTCCATAAATCTATTTGGACTCTCCCCTTAGCGAGTGGCATGTAGCAAGGTGGGCTCTAAGGCTTGGAGAACAATTGGCCCCATCTAAGCAAGGATTAGAAAAGGCAAGCCATAATTTAATTCATTTCTAGGTAATGTTTAGTTATTATTTTTAATCATTATAATGCACATGAGGCTCAAAATCTTTGCGAAAGTCCCTTTTGTTGCACACTATGTGTGTATATATATTTGTTTTAATTTCTAAAATTTGGAGACATATATAACCTAATGGAGAGAGAATTGAAATCAAGAATATGAAATTACATGTACATAAATGCAAAATAGAGATCTCAAGAGATGGAAATTGTTATTTACAAACATTCAAGAGTATTCTTGGTTTCCTTTTGATTAGGTGGGTTGTTTAAGGTGAACCTTACATGTGATCTTCGATCCTTAGGTTATAATGCTATATCTAAGGGCGATCACCATATTATCAATGTTATGAAAACTTCAAAACATTTCAGATCCTTGATATTTCTCTTGAGAAATATATGATTCTTTAAATATAAAGTATATGCTTCAATCATCTTTAAGAAGATTTATAACCAACATTTCTTTCCAAGGGGAAAAATGTATTTTCTATTCAGGTAGAACACAAAATGCAAACTCTAGGTGCTCAGGGCACGACATAAAATATATTTTCTAAAATTTCTAGGCATAAGCCTTTAAATCTCTACTTCTATAATAAGGGATTGCTTATATATAAAAAACAGTTTGACATGTCAAAGGTGTAATAGTATTCATATACTGACGTATTATAGACTACTTTAATAGAAAATTACATTAGAAATAACAGAGAACACACTACCTAAATACTAATGTATGGCCATCTTGAAATTCCTCCAGAGAAATCACATTTTACTGAAGAAGAAGGCCCTCCTTGGAAAGTTTATCAGCAAACTTATTAATCTCTCTAAACACATGTTTATGCCTGATAAACTGAAAATGCCCTGTAATTAATTTCAACTGAACTGTACGTGGAAGGAGAAGATTGTTTTGAATTTTAAGTTGATAGCAAGAGACGAGTCTCCAAATACCTATAGATTGCATATTCCCCTAACTAAATCAAACGTCAACAGAAGGCACAATGCCTTAATCTCTCCAAGGTTGTGGTTTCTCTACAAATGTTAGCTTTTGCATGAAAGAAGTGTGATTTTGAATAGAAAAGAACAAACCCTAAAACACATGTCGATTTTAGACCTTGATAGGTCCCATCAAAGAAACCCCATGCAATAGTTTTGTCCACCTGAAGCTCCCCTAAGGGCCTTGGAGGCTTGTCTTTTAGAGTATACTTGTAGTAAGCAAGCAATACATTTATTTGAACAATTACCTGAAAAGTAGGTATAAACTTCCCTTCAAACAATATGGGATTTGTAGCTAGCCAAATACATCACATAACCAAAAAAGGCACCACCTTGTAGCACATCAACTACCTTAAAGTGAACCATTCTAAAAAATCTTCAATAGAATCACCTCTCCATAAGTTGAGTACACCCAACAAAGATTCTAATTTTATTTAAACCTTTGAGATTCTCATTGTATTTAAAAAACATACAAATATCAAGCCTTGCTCTGTTCCTCTTACGTAGAATTTGACAACTTAAAACTTTAGTGTTTAGCACAAGCCACATAAACAACTTACTTTTAGGAGCCCTAACCTTCCACAGTTTCCTCCATCACCATTTTACCTCTCCTCCACCAGGATCAAGCAAAGAAACACATCCAAGTGTAGCAATGTAAGCACCCCTGCCTCATTTAAATCCCAAATTAGTTCAAGTGGAACATTGTTGAGCTTGGTATGAGTACTCTTCAGTTCAACTAACAATATTTCCCAGTCATGTGCCTAGTTCCTCTCCATGCCAATATCCTCAACCTTCAACCACCCTTGGCTCCACAAGGAGGTCTCAATAGGATCGTCAAACAGATTGAGACTAAATTTACCTATCACCTGCAGATGTTTTATTAGAGATTCTAGGATGAAACTACCTCTGTCACATCCTGTCACTGCATCATCTCCAATTCTCACTTAAGACTAATCTCTAGCCATCCAAGCCAAATAAGAGCCAATTACTGGAAACACAAGGTTCATTGCCTTCCATTGCTGAGAGACATTTTGAATGATTTTCTCTCTTTTCTCTCTTCCCTTATGCAATCCAACAAGGAACCTGGAGAAATATACTTCTGAATTAGTATCCTCTTCCATGGATTAAATTTTGTTATCACATTCCATCAGACTTTGTTGCTAGAGACTATCCAAATAGGTGAATGTTTCTTAGTCCCCAACTTCTTAGTCCTTTTGGGGATGCCATCCTTTTCCATTTGATCAAATGTGTACCCTTATATTCATTATTAACTTGCAACAAGACAATTTAAAGTAGTACTTCCTAATTTTTTCCAGTATTCCCTTGGGAGTGTGGACCAAGGTATGTCGGTGAATTGGAATTGCCTCCAAGACAATCTTAACCAAGACTAGTCTATCTCCCTAAGATATCCATCTATTGCATCCAAGTGAAATGCATTTCTTAATTTTGGACACTAGCCAAAGCCAATATGCTTTCCTAGAGTATTTGACCCCATCATTCAAGTCCAAGGGCTGAAAAGGGAAGCATCTTTGCAAGTCAGAAGTATGTTCCTCATTCAAACCAAAGGAATACCATACATAATTTCTATCATTGATCTCCATACCAATTGTTTTATTATAGAGACATAGAATATTTTCAAAGATAGCCCCTTCTTTTCTAGACCCAAAACAAAAAATAAGAGCATCATCAACAAAGAGTAGGTGGGTGAGGGCTTCCCTCCTTCCTATGTTTATCCCTTGGATAGTTGTTAGCCTCTTTTCTTGATTAATATATTTTTTTCGTCCTTCTACAACTAGTAAAAATAGATACAGGGACAGAGGGAAACCCTGTCTAAGTCCCCTTGATGACTTTAATTTTTTTAAAGTTTAACCATTTATGAGCAGAGTAAAATATGTAGTGGTCACACAACCATAATCCATCTAGCTAGAGGAAGAGAAATACCAATATGAATCAACAATAAACAAAGATATAACCAAGAAACTTTGTCATAGGCCTTTGACAAATCTAATTCGGCCATTGCAACAAGTGAGGTGAAGTATTTATGGTATGGATACCTTCTTGAATAGTTCCTATGGCATCATGGATTTGCGTCCCCTCCAAGAAACCGAATTGATTTGCTAAGATAAAACTAGATAGAAAAGGTTTCATCCTAACTGGAATTACCATGGATATTATCTTGTATAAGCAATTGCAAAATGAAATGGGCCTAAACCCATAATAAGCCTCTTCGTAATAAACTTTTGGAATTAGGGCAATGAAGGTAGCACTGAAACTTCCAGGAACCATCCCTGTTGTTCTCACTTCCTTTTCTACACTTAGCGGATCGTCTCTTAAAATCTCAAAGAAGTCAAGGAAAAATTCCATAGTCCACCCATATGGACCTGGGTTTCTATTGTTCTCAAAATTAGTTTAAAATAAATAGTAACTCTTCATTTGTGACAGTCCTGAACAATATCACATTATCTTTTTCATTAACTAGCCTAGGGAAATAAGAGACCACTTTGAGAATTTCCGGGCCAGTGTTGGGCCTGTCAGCTTCCTTGAAAATGCCCTCAAATTGTTGCACTCCTAACTTTGCCAAATCCTGAAAACTACTTACTCTTATGTCCTCCCTATTAGTCATCTCCCAAACAATGTTGATATTCCTTCTATGAGTAGCAAACCTATGAAAAAAATTGGTGTTTTGATCCCCTAACGCTATCCAGGTAGCCCTACTTTTAATCCTCCAATTATTCTCCTTGTCCAATAGGAGCTTTGTCTTCTTTGCTTCCGGTTGCTTCAAACCATTCAAAGCCTCCTCACTAAATACACCCTCCTCATTGGATGCAACAAGCGTCTCCAAATTCTTTTAAACCTATGTTATTTGAGAGCATAATATAATCCATTGTACACAACAAATTATTATACCCCTTTGTTGTTTTACGACTTTATGGATTTGTGTTATCGTTGGCATGATAAGATATATATATATATATTATAGTTTGATAGGAAACTTACATGATTCCTTGTTTTTAAAATTTTTTGGAGGCATTACCAAAATGTATTGGGAGTTTTCTTATGTGAGTGTTTTCATTCCCAAGAGAAGGAGATATGAATTTGTGGCATATCTAATCTAGCGTAAACAAAACCTCTAAAATTGTTGTTTTCCTCTAAAATACTATAGTTATACTACATTTTTTGTGCTGTGCTTCCTTTGGTTCAACCAACCCATGGTGATTCACTCACTTTCTTGGATTAAGGGGAAGTATATCTCAAGTTAGCAAGTAAAGGCACCCCCAGATATATAAGGCTTTGGCTTGCTTGCGTGCCTCTCTAGCTTGTGCGGTGCTACAGGAAAGGCATTGACGCACATAAAAGAAACACTTATTTCCAATTTCTTTATGTTAGCCCATGTTAGTGTGTTGGCAAAATCAACACAATTCATTTATCTTTGGTTTCCTCTATTGTTTAGAGCCATCCTGCGCTATTACCTTTTTTTTAATGAGATACAATACCCATGTGATCTAAATTTGGGAATCCTTTCTAAATTATATCTAACAAATATGGGGAGTGGTTAATTCATATGACTCTTTTCCTATTGCTCACAATGAACTCTTACCAAAATAGAGATTACCTACAAATAAAACAACACAAGCATGCATTTAAAGCCTAGGGTCCTTTGCTGTTTCCTAATCTTGGTTTGGTTAGGTATAGGGGATGTCGGTCTTTAAATTTGATACCTTGGTAATGAAGCAAAGTTTAGTGTTTTGCGGTATAATTTATACTATGTTTGAATGGTCAACATTCACATTGAGTGGGATAAGTAGCAAGGGAAGAAGAACTAGGAGTGAGTTATTTGTTTTTATATTATCTATGCGTCCTCTCTCCAAAGGATTTGAATGTAAGTCCCTCCTTGAATGACATTGCATTCTCACATTCTAGTTCTTTATATGAAAATAAGTTGGGAGAAGCATGCTCATGGGCATTGATCGTGGAACTTGTACAATGTTTGTGAAGTTCTCTTGGATGGTCACCTTCTCATTTATATTTGTTTAGACCCAATGTCTAACCTTCTCATTTGTGTTTAGTTTGTTTAGAGATTGCAATAGCTTTAGTGGCCCAAACACGTTAACTTTCATCTCAATATGTTGTTTGTGCAACCCTTAGGGATGCTCACACCCTCATTAACACTTTTTAAACCATTCCTAGAGAAGAGTTAAAGATGAAGCAATTGTAGAAGATTACAATTGTCAAATCATTGAATGGTTTGAGTGCCACCCAATACTATTGTAAGGCTTTGTTGAAAAGAAAGCAATGGACCAATATGATTTTGATCGTTATCCATTCATGAAATTAACCTGAAACTTATAGAGCATTGCCAAAATGAATTTGGTGTGAAAATATCTAATGAAGGAATGCTAGAATGGGTGAAAGCTCTTTATTCAACATTGGATGATGTCGTTTTTCCTATTAATATATGCTTATGTATAGAACAAATTATCTCCAATGGTGTTTGCTTCTTTTTACACCAATTGGTTTCATAGGGGTGTGTGTGTGTGTACACACAAAAAAAATAGTAATTGGTTTGCACATTCTTTTAGTTGAACAATCTTTCTTTCTTATATCCCTTTATCTTCTATTCCTCTAACATTTCCAATCATTGGTATCATAGCAAAGGCAGACTTGACTCTCCAAGAGAATATGTTAGAAGTTGAGTTTGGGAGATGCTAAAAATGGTGATTATGGTAAATATAAGAGAATAATAATGCACACTTGTAGTAAAGCAACATGTGCATATAAGCACAAGACTTTGGACAATAAAGTGTAGCCTTTTTCGAGAGAAAGGTACATTCAATTAATGGGAGTGCATCAATCCAAAAAGGTTTGCATATATGTATGCATATAGCAAAATGTTGACATCAATAATATACACATATTGAATCCAAAAAGCATATCTGACGATTTCCACACCATAGAAGCTAGAAACATAAAATATTTGTTGTTTTTGGTTTGCGAATCAATGTTAAGTGATGATTCGTGTGTCAAATTTAATTTTATAGGAATTTGAAAATCACGAGGCTTTCCTTGCAAACATGGAAATATTCAATCCTTGACATGGAGATTCCCATTCTTCACTTGATGATTATTATTATAGGTCACCCAATATATGGGAGGACTTAAATCTTAATCCCTTTGCATCTTTAGAGGCACCAAATAAATGCTCATATGAATTCACTCTAGTAAACCTTCATGCCACACATGATGATTCTTAAATAACATGAAATCCTTCCATTTCTTGAAAAATCGAGGGAAGGCATAATGCAATTCGATAGTAAAAAAGTGAGGAGAATCATTGAGAATTAATTCCCATTCTCCATTTGATACACAAAGTAGAGATTTTTTTAGCTTTGGATTTATCGACACCATGTTTAGTCTAAGGAGCTTGTATCCAGCCACTGAAAAGATCTTGAAGATTCAATTTCATCCTACACATCCACGGGTCATCCTTGCAAACTTGTCCCATAACATTGCCTAGAGGTGCATGCTAGTGAATGTATGCATTGAAGGTAGACAAGGTAGATGAAAAGTGTCTCGTGAGATTCAAGTTAGAGAAGCTTGCAGAGGAAGACATTAATATATTTATATTGAATTTACTAATATATTATAGAAATTTGTCCTCTAAATAATTGTTTAGTGATAACATTGTAAAACACATTGAGTATGCTTCATTAATACCATTATCACGTAACACATCACATGTTGATCTTAAAATTATAAAGAAAATGACTTTACAACATACATAATCTTAGTCAATTGGTCACTAATTCTAATGCACAATATATGTACTATGTATAAGCTTTAGTGCATATATGTTTGAATCATTGTTTCTCAAAAGAACCCATGCTATAGTTCGTTTTCTATATTCTATGGGGCAATGCCCTAAGTCATTGCATTATCTCAATTGTTTTTGAAAGACTTTAAACACACCTTTGTTAAAACCTTCGATAGTTCACCCTTTAATATCATAAATATAAACCTTCCTAAAAACCAAAAGTTGAGATGAGCTTGCAACATGTTTACAAATAGCATTCAACGAACTAGGAAACCATGTGTTAAAAGAGCACAACTTATGGTTGCAATAACGATAATTTATCATAATACTAGAGTATAGAGGTTAACCAAAAAAACAGAAAACGGAGAGAAAAAAGAGAGAGGCATGCACTTAGAAATAAATGAATATTTATGTTAATTAACCTCCATTATGATTATTTAGGTGTAGATAGTGGTAATGGCTTGGTTTTGGTTGTGAAATCAATTCCTTACCCATGAAGGATTGTGATACCCTACACAATGAATAAAAAAACTATAGACTCATCTTATGTTTAGAGTAAGTAAGCTAGATTCAAGATAGTGTTTTGGTTTAGTTAACATTAATCATTAGTTAATCAAAGTTCAATAAAATATTTAATATTTTTTCATTTAGATTTATGGTTATATTGAAATTTATACATATATGCATATACGTTGGCGATGTGTGATTATGATTATTGATGTTTACAATATATATTGTTTAGATGATTATTAAGTTGATCGTATAATTTCCATGACTATGTTGATGGATATGATCCTAGCCAGTTATGACACTCATGATATTTCCTTTTGTTATTTTCATGAATTTGCATTTAGTGTTTTTAATATGTGTGCTATCTAGGGTTTATGGAGATTCATATGTAACCATGTTTTTTATTACAAGATAGTTGTGCTTCTCATGATCAAATATTGCATGACGATGTGTAGATATCTATATGTATGTTGGTTAGTGTTTAGCTTTTGGGTTGCTCTGAAATTGTTTGCACCATGCCAGGGGTGCCTTCAGTGCTGTGGGGTGCATGGTGAAACACTAGAAATTAGTTGTATCTTATAATTTTTGGTTGATGACATTTCGAGAGATTTTTATAGGTTGGTTGACCTTGTACTTGGTGCTAAATGTGGTACACTCCTTAATGAGGTAGTTATCTTATGTGGCATTGATATATTCTACATGGTGCACATGTTGAGGATGATGGTTGCTTGCATGGATTTTAGATCCACCCACCTTAGAGGAGGAGCAGTGGGTACTAGGAGCTAGGGTGCTTATCCCTAGGAGCATCGAGACCACTTGGCATACCTTAGGAGGATGAGCACTTGACTTGAGGATGCTTGGGTTTGTTAAAGAAATGTAACTAGGGAAGATATTCTAAATGCACTTGTCTATTGTATTATTGTATTCCTCCTTCGGGAGATGTCATTGATGTAATTGATAATGTAAGAGTCATTGAAAGAGTCAATGTAAACCCTAATTGCTAGGTTGGCCTGGAATAACTAGAAAATAATATTTTATTGTAAAGAGTATAGGTCGGCCCAGTTAGGTGAGTCAAGACGACCTAGTTAGTGAAAAGGTCAAGTCAATTGTAAAGTATAAATAGGAGATTGAGTTGCTCATTTGTAACACTCATCTCACTCACACAAGTTCGCATAGGAGAGAGAGAAGTTCGCACAAGTGAAGGAGAGAAGTTGTTTTGTCTTGGGGTTTTATCTTGTACTTGGTGAATTCTATATTGAGGAAGTTTTGCCGAGGTTTCATCCCTTGTGGTTTCCCCGAGAGAAATTTTATGCTCTTTGTGTTTGTTGTGCTTGTCTTTCTTTCAGTGATTATGTTGTTTAATTTTATTATGCTAAACAAGTAAAAACTTAACATGGTATCAGAGCTGTCCTGAAAGAGAACATTGTGCAGCTGTTACCTAGGGTTTCCATTTCCAGAAACTAGTCATCTTGTAATTTTCGCTATAAATAACGTTTGGTGTAGGTTCAGGATATGAAACTTGTAGAGGCCAAATATGAAATTTTCATGTACCTTGTGTGCGAATTTCAGCCTCATATTCTCTGTACTTTAGGAGATATGATCCATGGAAATTAGGGTTCCAGCCTCCTCCAAAATTCAGTTTTGAAAAGGAGACCTAGGGAGAAATGCTATATCTCGGGATAGGAAGATCCAAATAGAATTGCGTAAGATGTTCCAGAAATTGAAGGGACTGTAGTTTCTCTAGTGCAAGTTTTAGAACCCGAAGATGAAACAGTGACACGTGGAAGTCTGTACAAGTTCGCTATACTGAAACAATCCATAAACAAGTCATCTTGGGAAACTTAGCATAAGTTCCACTTGGTGAATCCAATACTGCTCTAAGCTGTGGGGTTGGATAGAGGAAATATCAGAATATCATAGGACAACGTTTCAGACCTTGAGGAGCAGAAAGTTCGGAGATACATCTGAATTAAGACCGGATAAATCTACAATAGAAATTGAAGAAACTAGGGCATCAAATATTTTGCAGTCATGTCCATAGATTTGGGAAAAGGAGTACTTTTCCTAACTCACCTTGGGGAGGCACATATTTTACTCCAATCAGTTTCTCAAGATATCAAAGTTGAAAAATTAGGGTTTCTCTATCAAACCCTAAGTTAAGCCAAAAGCAGTTCTTGGAGAAGTAGTTTCACAAGTAAGCACTATCTCTATTCTATTTCCATTTGAGGTTCTCATATTATCGAAATGACAAACACTACTAATCTTGATGAGAAGCTTGAGGGAGTTGATAACTTTAGGGCATGGAAATATAGGGTCATGCTCATTCTTGAAGAACATGACCTAGAAGGCTTCATAAAAGAAGAAGTTAAAGAACCAGAGGGAGATGAGGCCAAAGCAAAACACAAGAAGAATATGATCAAGGCTAAGAGGATCATAGATGACTCTATCAAATATCACTTGATCCCTCAAATGTCATCAAAGAAGACCCCAAAATAAATGTTTGATGCCTTGACTAGTCTATTTGAAGAAAATAATATTAACAAAAAGATGACCTTGCGAAATCAACTCAAGGGTGTGAAGGTTCAGAAGTCTAAGACTATGCATTCATATTTCACCAGAGTATCTCAAATCAAAGAACAATTAGAAGATATTGGAGACATGATAGAAGAAGATGAAGTTGTGATGACTACCCTGAATGGTATCCCAAGAGATTGGGGACCTTTCATTTTTCGCATATGCTCTAGGAAGAAATTGGTCAAGTTTAGACAACTATGGGAAGAGTGTGTGCAAGAAGAAGAAAGGATAGCAGTAAGAGAAGAGAAGTTAAATGCTGATGAAGATCAAGATTTGGAAACCCATGCCAAAGGAATGAACAAAATGAAGAATCATGAACATTATCATGCCACTCTCCTAGAATATCTCAAAGATTTCAAACGGACAAAAGGATCAATAAATACTTCTCATCCTTTGAATGCTTTACTTGTCACAAGATGGGACACATTGCAAGCAATTGTCCTCTTAGAGCTGAACAATTCAAGAAGTAGAATAATTTTTTTTAGCCCATGTAGCTGAACATGATGATGGAAGGAAGGCCAAAGAAGCTTCCTCCAATGATGAGGAATATGTACTTTAATCCAAGCCAGGAAGATAGAAGAACCTCTTATCTATATCAACATTGGATAAGAGGGGATGCAATTGTGATTGAAATTGAAGGAGGACTCTACAAATTGAAGGGAAATGCAGACTCACCTCTAATAGCTAGGACCATGAGTCCTTGTGATTTGTAGTATAGAATACTTGTTCAACATTGTCGGTCATAAGAAAGAAAGGAACAAGTCCTTGAAATCAGATGATGGAGCGGAGCACACTGTCAGAGACTCCTGCAAGGAGACTAGGATCAAGAGAGATCCTACCAAACAAACAAAGATAAGTATTTGAATTGTCATTTTCTGTATTGTCCCGTTGTTCACATATTTATGTTCCTAGATTTAGTATGTGTATTATGCATATTAGAATGTTTGCATTGATGAACATAATACTACTAATATGCATGTGATGGGTAAGTAGCCTATGGTGCTGTACAACATTCCATTGCTACTTATCTAGAATGAAACCTCTTTGCTAACATATTGGGAGTAGTGCACGCCCTTAATAATGTTCTGGTAGAGATGGAAGGCATCTAGAAAGTTACTGTATGAATACGGGATATGGATGAATGTTGTGTTGAAACATTGACTAAGATAGTTGCATGACTGTGTGACCTATGTATAAGAATTTGTTTTGGAAACCATGAAATGTTTCTAATTATGCAACTGAATTTTGACTTGTAGGAAATATTGTGCACGATCACCTACAAATGAAGAATGATGAGATTCGTTTCGTAAAACAAGTAACGATGGACTTATGAAATCAAGTACAAAGCAAGGGTTCTCTCAGAAAGAGGGAGTCGACTATGACGAGATGTTTCTCTAGTAGCCAGACACACTTCCTCAGTGGTGGATATTACACTAGATAGATGGTGTAATCGAAGTAGAAGATGATATCGAGCAACCTACAAGACTCAAGACTCTCTACAGAGAATCACATGTGTGCACATTGAAGAAGACTTTGTACGGTCTCAGAAGGCACCGATGGGATAGGATGATAACCTGAGTGATGATGATGATTGGAGATCCTTCGGAAGAAGGAGTGTGGTCTGAAAGGATCTCCCTAGAAAGAGGGAGTGATGATGATAGTGATTCCGGTCCTTTCCGACTGAATATCAATACTTGCCGACTGATAGAGATTCCATTCCTTTCCGACTGAAGATCAATACTTGCCGACTGATAGAGATTCCATTCCTTTCCAACTGAAGATAATTACTTGCCGACTAATAGAGATGCTAGTCCTTTCCAACTGAAGATAAATACTTTCCGACTGATAGAGATTCCAATCCTTGTCGATTGAATATTAGTACTTGCCGATTGATATAGATGTCAGTCCTTGTAGGCTGAAGATCAGTACTTGCTGACTAATAGAGATGCCAGTCCTTGTAGGCCGAAGTTCAATACTTGATGACTGATAGAGATGCCAGTCCTTGCCGAATGATAGTGTTGCTCCAGTATTTGTTTACTGATGATTGTTGTTGTTGTTGTTGTTGTTCCAGTATTTACTTATTGATGATTATTGTTCTAGTACTTTCCGACTAATGATTGATGTTGTTCCGGTGTTCAAACATTGATGATGATGCTGATGGTGATATTCCAGCAGACGATGATGATGGTGATATTCCAACAGGTGATGATGATGATGGTGATGGTGATATTCCAACAAACGATGATGATGATGGTGATATTCCAGCAGACGATGATGTTGTTGATCGTGATATTCTAGTAGACGATGATGATGATGCTGATGGTGATATTCCAACAAATGATGATGATGTTGTTGATGGTGATGTTCCAACAGATAATGATGATGTTGTTGATAGTGATATTCCAGCAGATGATGACGACGACGCTGATGGTGATATTCCAACAGATGATGATGATGTTGATGGTGATATTCCAACAGATGATGATGATGCTGATGGTGATATTCCAACATATGACATTGATGTTCCAACAAATTCTTGCTGACGATGATGATGATGATGTTCCAACATATGAAGTTGATGTTACCCCATACATATGATGATGTTCCAAAAAATTCCTACGACATATAGAGATTCACAAGTCAGTTGGACAGTTGTTGATGATGTTGATGTTGCCTGCAGAATACCTTTCTAGTTAAGAGGGAGTGTTAAAGAAATGTAGCCGCAGAAGATATTCTAAATGTACTTGTCTATTGTATTATTGTATTCCTCCTTCGGGAGATGTCATTGATGTAATTGATAATGTAAGAGTCATTGAAAGAGTCAATGTAAACCCTAACTGTTAGGTCGGCCTGGAATAACTAGAAAAGAATATTTTATTGTAAAGAGTGCAGGTTGGCCCAGTTAGGTGAGTTAAGCCGACCTTGCTAGTGAAAAGGTCAAGTCAATTGTAAAGTATAAATAGGAGATTGAGTTGCTAATTTGTAACACTCATCTCACTCACACAAGTTCATGTAGGAGAGATAGAAGTTCGCACAAGTGAAGGAGAGAAGTTGTTTTGTCTTGGGGTTTTATGTTGTACTTACTGAATTCTATATTGAGGAAGTTTTGCCAGGGTTTTCTCCCTTGTGGTTTCCCTGAGAGAAATTTTGTGTTCTTTGTGTTTGCTGTGCTTGTCTTTCTTTCAGTGATTATGTTGTTTACTGTTATTATGCTAAACAAGTAAAAACTTAACAGGTTTGAGTGTACATTGCTTGGGGTTGTATGTGGACCTGGGACACACGTTGAGGAGGAGCATTGGAACATTAGATTCTTGTCTTGGAGAGTAAGGAGTGCTTGATGCTTGGATTCCATGCTTGGAGAGTGCACCACATAAGGAGCCTTGTCTTGATATGTGTACACCTTGGAAATAGAGTATTTCTCTTGGAGACCTTACATTGAGGATTATATTAGTTTTCCTGTAGACCTATTCCACTTTACTATTGTTCTCCTCCCTCACATATTATATACAAATGGAGGAGATGGTCATCAGTTGTAGTAATAATGTAGTTAGTATGTGAGAGGAGAGCCCATTAGGTCATTTGTATCATGAAGATGAACTTGTCTTAAGTCTTTGTACTTGTCACACAATGGAGGAAAGTGCTAGGGTTTTAGTCCTTATGCAAGAACGACCTAGGGTTTGTGGCAAAGAAACACCTGGGGAGACTTGGAGTGCTTTGCTTGGAGTTCATGTGTGGGGAAAGATTGGAGAAATATCAAGGGTTGAATTGTTTGTGTTTATGCTAGCTTTTTGTGGAGCCTTTGGTGTGACTAGATGGATTGGTGGGATGCTTTGCTAGGCCTTTTTATTGTTTGTTTGGTTTTGCTATAGATGGTGGATTCCCTAGCTAGTGTTTGAAGGTATTGGAGAGTTATAGCTTGTGATAATATTGAAGGACTATCTTCTACCAACTTGTGATAAGATATTGGTATGTACTTGTGACTTTATTCTTATGTATATATGAAGTGTACTTTGATGTCAAAAATTTGTGTACTTATAGAATTTATTTTCAACTTATTTTCTTATGGTGTTTAAGTAGTTTCAAGTGTTGTTTGGTATGTCGATTTATCATGAACAATTAGTAGATTTTGTTGAGTATCTTGAAAAGTATATAGATAGCTAAGAGGGTTAATTTGTGGTTGTAATTTTTTATATATTAATAAGTAATTTTGTATTTGTTATATGTTGTGACTTGTGCTTGAGCATAGGAAACATAGTTCCCTTGAAGTACAATTGTTCAATGTTTATTTTCTTAGGATGCCTTGTGTATTTGGTTGGACAAAAGTGAATTATATATTACTATAATTTATATTTGAGTTTTATCTTTATCCCGAAGGATAAAAGTGGATAAAAGTTCACAAGAAATAAATTTGGGGAACCTCAAGGTTGAGGTGAAATTTTGAATTTGAACTAAACAATGGCTTCTAGAAGTTTCCACATGGTATCAATGCTAATTTGATTGATAGGTCTCTCTTGATGAAGGTGGAAATGGATATTTTAGTGGTTTTATATATGGGAGAGGTTATTTACATTTCATATTTTGTTGGGTGTAAAACCCTAGTGTGCTTGGGAAGAAGTGCTTACCCTAGAAGGGAATTCTACTTGATTTTTTGTAGATTTTGCTTTAAGGTTGCTTCAAATTTGCAGGATGAATTCTCTTGGTCTTAGAGAGTGTGATAGCTTGGAATGTGCTTCCAATTTTACACCTTGGAAGTGTAGGTTGAAAATGCTATAAGAGGGTGAGCTTTGAGAGCATGTAGAGAAATATCACTACACCTATTAATATGAAAATGTTGGTTGAGCATAATAGGGAGGCCAAGGGAAAGAATCATTTTGATTTAGTGAAGGATCCTTTGATCACTCACGTTGCATAGAGAAGATTATATTGAGAAACACTATTTTATCCATCCACATGAGTGACGGTAATACAATGGTTAGATGCATGGCCAAGATCACATAGTTGAAAGATTAATTTGCTGCAATAGGGACAAAAATGGAGGATGAAGAATTGGTGCCCATTTCCTTGAATGGGTTTGCTTTGTCTAGGAAACACTTCTTCCAAGGTGTTTGTGCTCATGAGAAGTTACCTACTTTTGATAAAATTTGGGATGACTTTGCATAAGAAGAGATAATGTTATAATATTGTTAATATAAGCACAAAGATATAGAGGATGAGGTAGTAAAACAAGAAATAACACAAGAATGGTAACATGAAATAATTAAGCTAAGGTAGGAAGGATTTGAGTAAATGTGAAATGTTTAGGTGTCACTAGAAGGGACATTATTCCAACCAATGTTTGGGAAATAAGAAAGGAAACACCAAGCAACATATATAGGTTGCAAAGAGTGCAGGTATTGTAGCAGGATTGGATGAGTTAGCATCCTAGCTTAAGATAGACTTCTCTGTGGCCTCTTGCTTATCTTCTAACACTATGTCAAGTGTTGGATGTTATGTGGATAGTGGGCATCAATACATATGAATTATGATGGAAAAATATTCAGCGGGCTTCTGGATCAAGAGAGAAGAATGAGTGTGGACTTGGGTGACGATGTTACTTATTCTATGAAAGGATTTGGCTCCATTTCCTTCAAGATGCCATCAGGTGATGTTCTTGAGTTGGATGACAATTTGTTTGTTCTTGGATTGAAGAAAAATATCCCTTTAGTTTATTATATTATATATTTTCAATATAGAGTTTCATTTAAAGGATACTAATACACTATAAATGATTGTAGTCAAGCAAGTTCAAGGAATTGATTAGAGTGTGTGATATGGTGTCCTTTACACATTAATCGTTGAAACCATGGAAATTATACATAACCCTAGGAAGATAGGCGAGCCTTCTAATTTTGAGAAGACATATGCAAAGCATGTATGGAGGGATGCAAAGGAGATAGTTTCAAAACTTATTGGATTATGTTGTACCCTTGTGTTGTACCCTTGGAATTTCCATTACTTAATTATGAACTTAATTCTTTTGAGGCTGATTATTCCCTCATGTGGAAATATTCTCAAAGTTAAAGAAAACCCCTATTTTTAACATAACCCAATATGAATGGCTATCCTTCTTCCACCTTAAAAAAATACACAACCCATATCAATGCACAATATTCACTAGTCATGGAAAAATTTTCAAGGAGAAAAGCTGAGAATGACTGGGATCTCACTCTTTCATCATATTGAGTTGCACGAGTCACCAAAATGGAGCATGATATATATGAGAATACCCATGAATGGTTGAGTGTTGACCCCACTCTTTCGATCTGTGACTTACATCTCATCATTGGTGATGGTACAAAAGGGGAGAGTAATGAGGAGAAGAGCCGTGAACAATTGGGATTGGGCTCGATTTTTTCGATCTATAACAGAAATTACATTATGAGTGGTTGAATAACAAAGGAAAGTTGAAAAGGAAAATTCACCAATGACTAAGATTTATTCTATATCCCCAATCAATGGTTGTGAATAGTTTGCGACATTTAGGAAAGGAGAATGGTCAAATGCACGAAATTTATATGAAGGTCTAGATCTATTTTGGCCTTCAGTGCAATGGTTGACAATCCCCTGTGGGATCCTTCTCTCTTTTGTGTTAAATATTGCAGTGACAAGGTCTCAAATATTCTGCAAAGAATTAAAGGTGGACCTACCGTAGGATCTCCCTAATGTAAGATAGAAATTGGGTTCAGGTCTGATTTCGAGTAAGAAATCATTTTCTACCATCTCTCATCAATTTTATCTTCTTTGTAAATTTATCTACCATACCGAGAAAATCCAAAGCCTCCTGTCAAGAGTCTTCTACTAAATCTAGTAATGTCTGCTCATACACGAGTGATGCTTCCTCTTTTTCTACTCTTCCTTCCATTGCCTGTTTGGATAAAGTAGAGGCTCGCCATACTCTAAACTCAACCACTACCAAAAAAATTATCGATGTCCGCTATGAAAAATTCTTGAATGGACATGGTATGAGTTTTCATTGGTCCTTTGGTCTAGACCAAGACATAGTCCTCACGAATTTTACCTTTCCCGAATTTGTTGAGTTATGTGTCAACTGTTATCACCCTAACACCTCTACAATCATCACTTTTGGCGAGAAACACAATTTCCTTTCCAACACCGCCAATACTGTCTCCACAATGCTAAAGAAAACCATTGGATTTGAAGTCATATCCCTTGACGACTATAGAAATAGATACATCAATTTGAATGAGGAAAAGAGGAAACATAAACTGGCCAGGCTAGTTCCCAAAGAGAGTTGACTTCTCAAGTGATCTCCCCCCTTCAAAACCAATGATTTCTTTCCATGGATCCAAGATACTATAGCCATGTTTACCTTCATATTGGGAAGAGATGATGATTCTTCAGTTGTTGAAGCAATGCTAATCCTTTTATATTGCCTCCATGATTTCTCCATACGATATTTTAGATATGTTGAGGGTATTCCAAAAAGCATGAGGGAACAATGGGCTTGCTCTGAAAAATATTTTCATCTATCCTTCCTATTTTTGGTACCTTTCCATGTAGTTTCAAAAAATCTCCTTTGCACACCTAGGCCTAGAATTATAGAAAGAGGGACAACCTACCTAGGTTTTTGATTGGTATCTTGGGGTTATAAAGAAATGAAATGACAGGGGAAACAGGTGTCGGGGGGGGGGGGGGGGTGATATCTAACCCTAAGGGACATCTAATCAAATGATTCGCATGGGGTCTTAGATACAAAACTAATAACTAAGAATAATCTCTTTCCCTCCTTCAAGGTTGCAAAATTATTTGCAAAGCAGGGATCTCCTTTGTTATTATCCTCAGAGACTCTTCTTTAATCATTCGATATGTGATCCTTAACACTAGGCCGCAAGACCTCCTCCTTCAAAGGCTAATTGACATAAGCAAGTAGGAAATTGGGCACATGTCCGAAGTTCAATTCATCCACATATTTTATCATTTTATTGAAGAAGATGACACATCAACTAAACTTGCATCTTGCTTACCTGAGCATCATCTCCAAGTTGATCAACATGCCTCTAGGTGGGATCCTATCCCATGATTTGGGTGAATGGAGGAGCTCGATGCGTGGGGGGGATCTCATTGTGCATGTCCTCACTCTTCATGCGAATAAAGAACAGTGGTCTTCCCCCCAGAATTATACCCAAATCAAGGTACTCAGTGCGATATAAATCCTCACACAGAAGACTTGAATGCAACTCGTGGGAGATCTCAAATATAGGTACAAAGGCACAAGATAATGGTCTGACCACTGAGGTTAATTAAGGCCGATGAAATCATGATGCTAAATGGGGGCAGGGCAATAAAAGGCCCACGGATTCCCAAAGTTGAGTGCATTCTTCTAAGAACAATGAAACATACTCACAACAAGGCAAGAACGATGAAAAAAAGGGAGAGTAACCCTAAAATGTTGGTATAATTGAACATATGATTGATCACAATGACTAGGTAGTGGGGCCATCATCATGATGAGGTATGCATCTATCATGAGTTATGTAAGGTCAAGGAGGAATGCATAACCACCAGCTAAACTTCGAGACAATTCACCCGGGATTTCAGTAGGGACCTTGAAGCTTTGGAATTGAGAGTGGATTAGGAGGAAGAGGTGTGTGACTTGGAATGTGAAGTGATAAGGAAGAGGGAACAGACCTTGAAAGTGGAGCTAGAGAGGGAGAAAGAAAAGAATGCAATTCTATTTGAAAAAGTTGCAATTCCAAAATCACAACTCTCAATTCTTCAAACATGTGTGAGCAATTTAGAACTGGGAGGAGTCCCATTAGTCTCGGGGTTCGCCTAATATTTAATCCCTATGTGGGAAACAGGTTATAGGTTTGACCCCTCGATGTTAGTCCAACCGAAGACAGAATTGACAACACCTTAGGAGCTTCTCAGTCTCATGTTTTTTGGAGTTTTATTTTGTATATCAGATGCCCAATTCAACATTTTTGTCCATCATGAACTTGTTGGTCTCTAGAAAGTATGTTGCTTCGTACAAGGGTCCTTTTTGAATCTATATTATGAAGACATCGATTGTAAATTTGATAGAATAGATTAAAGTAGGAATGTATTTTCGTTCCATATGAATTATGATGGTTCATGTTGTCTTAGGCCTCCTGGACAATTTGTACTCTTTCTGCTTAGGGAAACCCAATAGCTTTTTAATATATATATATATATTTTAGTTGTTCATGTTAAAAGAAGAAGGAAAGAGAAGAAATGATGGCAAGTTGTTAGAATATGTCAACAAACTTATGTATGTATCCTTTTTAGTTATCAGTAAAAAGGAACCAGACACAATGCCAAACAAAATTAAACCATATTTATACACTAGCAATGTTCACAGAAGGGGCAACTAGTTCCTTGCCAAATATTGCACAATCATCCATCTATATGGTTATTGGCCAAATATTACACAATCATCCATCTATATGGGATACATATAGCTCCTTATAGGACCCTACATCTCCTTACTCCTAGGTTATTCATCTTGGAAGATATGAGACAACTTCTATGCATAAACAAAACCTATTTCACCAAATCTACGAAGAAAATTCATATAGTTATCCTATAATAATGGGAAGATACACCTTTTCAAATCACAAAGGATCCGAGGAAGTTTCTAGAATGAATAGTAACATGAATCTATCTCTTGACAAACCTTGAAGTATGACCCACATTTATTTATATCACAACTAAAAGGTAGTGCTTTACCAAGGCCAAATGATTATGAGAGCAGACCAAGATTAAAAAAATAGATCAATCGATACTCTTGGGAGCAAGTTAAGGAAATCATGGGAACTCGAGATGATTCCTCTAAGTCATTGGAGTAAACATTTACACCCCCATTTGTGGAGCATCCTAAAGCCCCACCTTACTATACATTTTATAGCCAAAGAATGTAGCGGTGCCAACATGAGATATGAAGTATGAGGATTTATCTAAATAAAGGAGAAAATAGGTCCTAGAAGACAATTTCAACAAATAAAAGATAGCAGCTTGGTGGAAAATGAGGTTATATTGAGGGCAAAAAACGTACCCTATGAAGACCTTTGACAAGATAAAAGATTATTTGAGTTATATGATTAAGTCCATCAAGATGATGAAGTCGATCATATATCCTTAGGTTTTTAGAATACTAAAGAAGGTAAGAGTAGAAAAATCCCCCCATATCATCCTAAGTGTTAACTACCCTACCAACCAAGCAAGTTCACTGAAAATAATTTGGCATGATTGTAGCCTTACGATATACATGATTTGGTGGCATTGGAAAGGAGGAGAAATTGCTGAAGGATCGAATATCAATAGTGTAAAGACCCAATAAATTAGGTCTAGGGGTTGATATGGAGGCCCCAACTATTGAAAAGGAAGATTTTAAATCTACCTTTGTGCCAATAGGAAAACTATAGGACAACATAGAAAAGGAAGTACAAATCATTGATGAGACATCACCCACCTAAGATAAAGGCCAAGCTGGAGATCCTACAAGGGATACATATACAAAAGGTAGTGATAATGAAACCAAAGAGACTAAGGGACATGTATACCAACCAACCATCAAAGTGTTTGAACAAGTCATTGTAACATAACTGAGAAATGATGAGGAGGTAATAAATAAAGACTAGTATGCTACAAACTGGGACTACATAGGAAATGGAGATTCAAATATGAAAAGAAAAGAAAGAGATAAGTTAGGTTTGGAGGAGTATAGTATCCAACTAGGAGAGATACAGTTGGAACTCCCGGGATAGGAGAATAAATTGAAGACATCCTCGAATATAGTATACCGAAAGGAGCAATGACTAGTTCTCACATGACTTATCCCTACCAACCTTTCTCTACTAATCCCAGGTTCTGAAAATTACTCATATTATCCCTTCCTCCTAGACCTACTAGCACACTAGGATTTGACACTTTGCTAGAGGTTAGCTCCTCTTATCCTCTTTTTGAGAATATTTAGGTATTGTCTTGTATGGAACCATACAATAGCATTAGGTATGAGAAACAAAATAAAATTCACACCAAAGTATCATTGTAGGCTCTGCAACCAAATGATCCACCCATGCAACCAAGGCTGTAACTTCAATGTGTGATTTTCTAATAGGTCATCTCACTATGACCACCTTTGAATCTATTCTTTTCAATCCCAACAATGAAATAAGAGCCAAAGATTGTATGGTAACCTTTGTAAAAATAAAGATCTTTGAATTGGCCCCTTTTGACAACATCAAGCCAACAAGTAGATTGACTAAATAGCATTAGATGAGTATATCAAAGTTCCCTTCAAAAGAAAAAAAATGAAGAAGAGATCAAGATCTATACTAGAAGATAAATAATACCTAACCTTGAGGGTGAAGGCTCTAGAGGTAGAAAAATGAATTATGGAGGAAAAACTATTCTCTCTAGGTAAAGACTCCCAATTAGTTGTGGAATCAATTCATTTGTTGAGAGAGAAACATGATTATATTAGGGAACTGTAATCCATAAGGTCGGTAGAAGAAATATCCCCATAATCCAACTTGGGTATAGAGAAACAATCCTTAGAAGAAGAAATCGCATTCCTAAAAAAATATAATGCAACCCAACATGCATCTAGAAATCCTCTTGAAGAAAGGTTATCAATTTTGGAGAAGGAAAACAAAGATAAATCATCCTTGAAGGCACAATTGGATGAATCTAGATAACTGATATCTACCTTATAATTCAAGCTAAATCAAGAACAACAAAGGAATCCCTCTCTCATTTGTACACCAAATTTGGCCTGAACCTTTGACATAGACCAAATCAAGGACAAAATCATTGAATGTTCAAATAAGTTGAAACTATCAAAGACAAGATCTTGGGATTGGAATAAACCATCACATTTGCACAAAACTTGGCCAAAAATAGGAAAGAAGATCTAAAGAAACAAGGCATGCTGTTAGAAGAGGCTCAATTGTTTTTGGTAGAATAAAGCATTGAATCTACTATAGTTAAAAAAAACTAGACATTCTTATATAGAAATATGAGAAGGCCCAAGTGGAAGAAACATTGACATCAAGACTATGGGCAATTAAGTTTTCAATGTGATAATGCACCATTAAAGAAACATCCCTTCTTAGAGAACAATTCAAATTCTAGACAGTGTTTGATGAATTGCACCGATAGATGAGGCTTTTCTTAGATGAATGTGAAGAATAAGTGGTGAGTAGGTCCGAAATAGCCGAAGGTGCAAGCAAAGTTTTGAATAGTTTATCCAATCAAACACTTTTATATTTGGGAATCCAGGATCGAACTACAGTATTAATGGATGGTGATACATGTGCAAAAAAATTAAGAAATTGGAAGAATGTTGATCAAAAGGCCAGGCGGTTGAATCCAAGAAATCCTATCACCTTGGGATGACAATTTGGTCTTGCCTACTCCAGTTAAATACCGACAAATAGAAAGGAATGCAACCGAGGGATATCCCTAGTGGAATATCATGCAACTCCTTCGTCAACAACAAATATTTTAGTAGAGTTGCATCCATCCATCTCATCATGCACTGTAACTCAACACCTCCTCTGAAGTTTACCCGCTATGAAATTCAACAAATTTGGAGAAGCCATTTTGAAATCTTAGAGGGGAAAGTAAGTGATAATGACATTTAATGGCTCATTGCAGTCCATGAGCATGCTTAAAAATGACCTCCTCTAGTCACTCAAAGCTCACATCAAACTCAACCACATTCACAAAAGGGGGACACCACTAGGGAAGGAAAAAATGAAAATAGGAAAATATCCATATTCCATTATTCTCATATGAACAACCTTGCATTTTATAGTCCACTAGCATGTGGAATATTGTTCTCCTAATATTTCCTTGATTCAAAGAATGATTAAGAAATAAGTAAAAGAAGAGAGAGGAGAAGGATACAAAAGAAATGTCATGGCAGTAAAAAAAGAAAGGTCGAGAGTTTTTTTACCATAAGGTTGCTGAAATTTATAGGGACATTTTATGTATCAAGATATGCAACATTTCTCTATGTCCTATCTCTTTTTTCCATTTTCTTTTCTTTCTCTATAGTAATATTTGAGAATGCTAGATATATGTGAAGGAAAACAATAGGCCCAAGGTTGATATTTTATAGTCCCCACCAAGTGCTCTCATTGTATGTAATGCACAATTGAGTTTCGTTGAGAGGTGAAGTTTGAGGCAAATTTGCCACTGGCACATTGACATAAATCAAGCAAATTTATATTAGTGCCTTGCATCTTTTCTCATTTCTTGATGGTAAATGAATCAATGGATTTTTGCTTCATCTTACCCATATGATTTTATGCTTGTTGAATGTGTTGTATGAATGTATTGTTATCCTTCATTATACATATATGATTAAGATCATTTTGCAAGTCAACATAAGGATTACAACATGATTAAGGTGCCTAATTATATGTGATGTGAATATTTTCTCTTGTAATATTTGATAATACAATTTATGTGTCACCTTTAAGTCATCATTATTACCTATCCATAGAAGAGCTTGAATCCATGCACCCCTACCATTGTTACAAATCTAGTTTGAGATTCCATATTGAATAGGTTATTTTTGAATGACAAGTAAGGACATTTGCCTAAATTTTGAGGGTAAACCCCTCTCGGACTGAGAAATGGCTCAGATGTATAAATAGGTATATGAAGGTGCATATTGACTAAATATTTGTGTAGATTATTTTTTTTCAAAATAAATCCTTTCAACTAAACCCATTATATCATAGACTGAAGGTCTATCTATCTCTTGAGGAACTGATATTAAGCACCTTATTTGTATTACCTTAAGGAACTACTCTAAAATTCAACTCCAATTTTTTTGAATCTACTAGGAAAGGTTAGATTGTGGAAATATTGATCCCATAACTATTATCATAAGGTCCCTCTCTCAAGGATGTCTAGTTTCTCCATTACCAGATCCTGAATTGATTTGGTAGAAGAGACAAAGGATTCATGATCCTCCTTGTGGGGAACATCTCTATTTTATTATACCCTCTCCCTATTTTCCCTCTAGTTTGGAAGGAATACCAATTCATAACTTTATTGACACTATAATATTCTGAGAGCACTCCCCATAGTCATTTGCTTATCCCGAGTCACCCCTAATTGACCTCTCACAATTACCCTTTTCTTTTTATCACCTAGGAAGGATAAATATTTTATTTTCTCTTGAATCCCCTTTAGGAGGGAAGGATATTTGAACACCTTCTCACCACCTTTTAAGATTACATCATCCTCTCAAATAGTTTTCATTCCCACTATCCAAGTGTTCTTTCATTTCAATTCAGTGAATTTAGGAAGTCCTTTTCAACCACATTTTCAACGCTCCAATATCCCCATGGTTGGCCAAAATCCTCCTCACCCTCGGTTAGCAATGAGGTTCAATCCCCTGTTTTTGTCTCTTGCAAGTCAGTTTAGAGAGTTTCCATATGGTTATTTGAAAGTTCTACCAAGATCCAATGGGGAAAATGACATTACTATTGAATATCACCTTATTGCTTTCCAAGATTGTACCAAGAATTTATATGTACATGATGATGTCATTTTATCTAGAATGTTTTCTCATTCATTAGAAGGGGAGGTAAGGAGATGGTTCAAATGTTATATACTTAGGGGTCTATGCCTTATTATTCTATTATTTATTCTAACAAACCCAAATCTCCAAAATGACTAATACAATGATACTCATCTCTATTTATACTTTCTCATGAGTATACTTAGGGGTCTATCTCTTATTATTATATTATTTCTTCTAACTAACCCCCAACCACCAAGTGGACCGTATTCCATTATTAGTGGCCACATCACATTAATTACCCCCATTGGGTACACATTACATAATTTATTCCCTTTTGTGTACCCATTACATCATTTATTCCCCTTAGGTACCTCCTAGGTACCCCATATTATTCCCCTTTAGGTATATAACATCAAACACTTACCTAATGATTGTCTTAGTCATTGGGCCCAGTTCCATGAAAATTTCTTAAAGAAATGGGGACCAATAAATATTGGAGGTATTATATCACATAATTCAACACTTTGAAAATAAACAATGGAGAATCTATCCTGGAGTTCGCCAATAGATTGTGCAAACCATATCACCACATTCGTGATATTTTAAAGCCCTTGGAACTCATGGACATGGTATCTTATACCACCAATTCAAAGTACATTTTCATTACATCATAGATAAAGGAATCTTGTTGACTTACATGCCATGTTTAATGAAACTAAAGACCTAGAGAGTAACATGCGATCTTCTTGAATATAACTTATATAAAAACGAGGCAAGATCCTCTAGAAAGAATTGTCTTCCTCAATAGAAGGAGAGGAAAGGACATTGAAACCTCCTCCTCTACCAAAGAAAAACTATATAAGGAAGAGTTTACTAAGTTGATCAAGTCCATGACCACTGATCTAAAAAATGTTAAACATGGACAAGATACCAACTATTTCATTGGACCTACTCCTAGGGCCCAAAATCAACCTCTCAAGGATCAAACACAATTCTAGAGAGCTCTAAATGTATTGCAGATAAAGAGAATACTAAAGGAAATTGATTCACATTAGAATACAAGGGTCCAATTTAATATGATAGTGCCTTCTTTCCCATATTATGAAGACTACTATGAACAAATTGTGGGGGGGAGGGGTGGGAGTCCGGGGGACCAAGTAATTTACCTATGAATCTCAATATGATTTTCCATCTTGACAATGATATAGGTAAGGTAATGGATCCCCTCCCTCCTCTTTGGACATAATATCTCCTTATGATTGATGAAGAAAATGAACCCCAAGAGGAAAGTATTCTCCTATAGGATGAGGAACCCCTTAGATTGTCTCTAGCTCAACTAAGGATGATATATGACAATATCATGGATGAAGTGAGAATGGAGTATAAGCCTAGGCCCATGTTAAATGATCCTAACTTTAGGAGAGAAGATGCACCAAGAATACATGAAAAGGTGGTTGAAAGCTGTAGGAGAGAGTCACTCTTGAGAGCACTGGAGTTCAGAAGATCAATAATTGCTATCAATAAAGAAACCATACCTATTGAGCAAACTAAAATCCCTACTACAGCAATGAATGGGGGGGGAGAACCCTACAACACAACAACCAAGCACTTTTTTTTATCAAGACGTCCCAGGGTCCTAAATTTGTAGAATCAAATCAACATAGTCCTCCTTCCATTAGATATTAGGTATGAGATTGATAAATTTAAAATTCCTATGTCTCTTTCTAAAATTATCAAACATCCTAGTCATAAAAAGGAAGGGATTGCATTTTTTGGTTTCAACGGGTAACCCCAAAACCCACTTGCTAAACCTCACCCCCTAAAAGATAGAAATGATAACCACCTGGAAAGTGTCATCATCCTTTATAATGAATCCCCCTTGAAAGATGATCAAATTAGCCTTCAAGATGATGCTCCTAAAATAAAAACCTACCAAATAAGAACGATCAACTACCCCCTCCTTTCTATATCTATATCACTTTGCAACTATTTTTTTATGTCATTCATAGCCCCAGAAGATGGAGGGATCGCTACATCCACTGTAATATTTCTCAGGGGGGTCACTCGAAGGGGCCTCACCCTGTTGACTCCAGGTTTTTGGGCCTAACCCCGAAGGACCTAGTGATTTGAACCTATGACCTCGACTACTTCAGCCTTGGACTCAGAAGCTCCAACCAACTGAGCTACCCCTCGGGGCTATCACTTTGCAACTATAAAATCTATATCTCCACAATTGTTTATAGAATCTAGAGCCTCCCATTCCTTGTTTCCCTTAGAAATCATGATGAAATTAGGCCTAGATACCACTAGAACTCACAAAGATATGTATTTGTTTGATTCCAAAAGAGTCCATTGTCTAGGGATGATCAATGACATGGCGGTAGTGATGGTGTAGATGACTAGGAATTTTTTTATGAGGGATGTTAGATTTTGTAGCTAGGAGATACTTCTGCACTTATTGTGCCTAGGTACATGTGTCCAAGCAAGATGTCTCACTTAAGTGACTTTATAAAGTTCATATATAAAGTGAATTTATAAAAGTTATTTTTATAAAGATAAAGTTGGGGTCTTTTATTATTTTGGGGTAAAGTTGACCTTTTTTTAGAGAAATGTGATTTTTATATAGTTTCCTGACTTAAGTGACTTAAGTAATGTAAACTTGAGATTAAACCACAACCATCGATCTTGTGGGACAAGATTCAATATTCACCATAGAAGGTGAAGAGTTAGGGAAGTTACCCTACATATGAATTAAAAGAGCTTGAGTGAGGCTCATTGGGGCACGCATTCCAAGAAGAGAGTTTTTGGAGGGTGGAGCACATTATTGTGTGAGAGGCATGATTTTGAAGAGAAACTTGAGCAAGAGGAAGAGAAGAGGACCATAAAGGAAGGAACTATTTCCAAGGTGTGGGGCACACATTCCAAGGAGCTACAACCATTAAAGGATAGTCCATACAACATAGCAATTGAGGCCTGCATTGTTGTTTTACTGCACATAAATCGAGGCAAGTATGCATAGATTTCGAGGAAGCCTGTAGTCATTTACTGCTGAAGGTAAATCCATATAGTACCGTATAGGAAAGTACCACCAGTTTGCACACATTTTGAGACTGAAAAGTACATGACCATATAGATAAAAAGCACAAGGTCGTACAATAGATTTCGAGCACAAAAAATGAGGGTGTTTGGAACACAAATCGAGGTGCAATGTGGGCATTGATTTAGAGATAAGTACTATTGTTGTAAATTCAGTTTTCGTGAGAAGCTCTTAATAAAATTCTCTCTTGACTGGTTTCCCCCTTGCGGGTTTTTCCAGGGTCATTTGACCAAAATTTCCTGTGTCAAATGTGTTAAATGTGACTGCTGTAAGCTGTTAATTTTCGCTGCCTTATTTACTTAGCATTTAGTATTTCTACCTATAAAGTACAGTTGGATGTATTTGAGATGAATGCATGACTGTTGAAGTTTATATGAAGTAGAAATCAGATTTTGTTAAGTGTTTGACAAATTGTCTATTTGAGTTTGCTAGTGTTTGACATAGATTTTTTTAACATGGTATCAGAGCTAGGACTCTGAGGTTCAGTGGACGGTAGTGTTGCAATTGTTTGGCAAGAGCTTTGCTAGTTGGTATAGTTGAGTATTGATTTTGGCACTTGGGTTGCAAGTGGTTTGCTTGGTATTTTGCTTGGGAAGAAGAAGGGGGAAATATGACTTCCAGTATCAGGAATGAAGATAGATTGGAGGGGATCTCCAACTACCTTCTGTGGAAGGCAAGGATTTCAACTATTCTGAGAGAGAACAAGATGTGGTTGTTTGTTAGTACCACACTGGTACCGCCTGCATCAAATCCCATTACTTTAGACATACATGAGGTAAAGGAAACAAGAACTCATAGGATTCTCCTGGATGGAGTGAGGGACCACCTTATTCCACATCTGGATGAGAAGCAAACAACCAAGGATATGTGAGACACATTGAAGAGCCTGCATGAGAACAAAAATGAGAATAGGAAGATGATATTGAAGGACAAGTTCCACAACACGAGGATTTCCAAACGATAAAATGTGGCCTCTTATATCACCTATCTTAGGCAGGTGAAGTATGAGTTGAGTGTTGTGGGGAAGATCATTGCAAACCAGAGTTGGTGCGTATATCCCTGAAGGACTTCACCAAAGAATGGGATGTGTTCATGAAATGTGTGGTGGGTCGAGAAAAATTTCCATCTTGGGAAAGACTATGAGATGAATTTACGCATAAGGAGATTCGAGAGGGGTATTACTAGAAGGCATAGGTTGGTACTACTGAGTAGGATGTGGCCCTTACAACAAAGGGAGAGAAAAAGAAGGGCTCGAGCAGTGGAGCTACGTCAGAGAAGGACATGAGGAAAGTGAAATGCTTTGCATGTTAGAGCTTTGACCACTATGCAAGCTAGTGTCCAAACAAAAACAAATGCAAGAAGAGAGAGGAAAAGGTTGTAGCTGTAGCATCAGCTGAGATAGAAGAGTATTATAAGAAGTTTGAGAAGGAGTTCTCATTGGTCTCGTTGTTTCGAGTAATAGTGTGGCATAGTGTGCATACATTGGTGCATGGTTTCAATTAGAGAAAATTTAGGGTCTAAAATGGGCCTTATAAGAAAACGTGTCATGGATGAGCGTGCGATGAGTAAGATATTTTAAACCAACAGAATTTTAGTATTTTGGTCAACCGTCATGGTTGAGTTGGACAATAACTAACCACATATAAAACTCACCTTGGTTAAGATTTTGAAAAGTTCACCTCGGAATATGATAAATATACTTGAAATAATAAATATAGAGTATTTTATATTATCACTACTTCTAATTTCTTTAAAATATAAATCTCACATTAGTTTTTTCAGCGGAAAAATCACCTTCCTGCTATTCCGAAGGAATCAAGGAAAGCTTGAAATACAATCATTACAATAGGGCTCAACAAGAGCATCATGTCACTTACAAGTATTGAACCTGGGTGGGGAGGGCAACAATCTTTCCTCCCAACCACCCAAGCTACAACCAATGGACATAAATCTCACATTAGTTAAAAAGATAGTGGAGCAATTTTGAAATAATAAATATAGAGTATTTTATATTATCACTATTTCTAAATTCTTTAAAATATAAATCTCATATTAATTAATATGATAGTGGAGTAATATTGAAATAATAAAAACATTTATATAACTAATCTCTTAAAAATAAAAATAAATAAATTTTAAAAATGTCATAAATAAAAGAAAAATAGGAGAGAGATAAAATAATAGTTTACTATTTTTGCGATAACTTTCTTCTCCAAACTCGAAATTTGACGTTTTTGGTACCATTGGAAAGGGATCGTCAAGACTTTTCTGACGATACCAAAAACGTCAAATTCCAAGTTTGGAGGAGAAAGTTATCACAAACATAGTGAAATATTATTTTATCTCTCTCCTATTTCGGAGGAGAAAGTTATTTTTGCGATAACTTTCTCCCCCGAACTCGGAATTTGACGTTTTTTGGTACCGTTGGAAAGGTCTCTTTCTCCCCCGAACTCGGAATTTGACGTTTTTTGGTACCGTTGGAAATGTCTCAACGAGACCTTTCCAACGGTACCAAAAACGACAAATTCCGAGTTCGGGGCAGAAAGTTATCACAAAAATAGTGAAATATTATTTTATCTCTCTCCTATTTTTCTTTTATTTATGACACTTTTTTAAATTTATTTATTTTTATTTTTAAGAGATTAGTTATATAAATGCTTTTATTATTTCAAGATTACTCCACTAGCATTTAAAAGATTTTGAAGTAGTGATCATATAAAATAAAAATGAAAAAATAGGAAAGAGATAAAATACTATTTCGCTATTTTTGCGATAACTTTCTTCTCCAAACTCAGAATTTGATGTTTTTAGTACCATTGGAAAGGTCTCGACGAGGCCTTTCCAATGGTACCAAAAAAGACAAATTCTGAGTTCGGATGAGAAAGTTATCACAAAAATAGTGAAATATTATTTTATCTCTCTTCTATTTTTATTTTATTTATGACATTTTTTAAATTTATTTATTTTTATTTTTAAGAGATTAGTTATATAAATGCTTTTATTATTTCAAGATTACTCCACTAGCATTTAAAAAACTTCGAAGTAGTGGTCATATAAAATAAAAATAATGATTGTTTATTTTTAGTATTATTGTAATTATATTTTTTCATTATAATTTTAGTTTTAAATTTTATTAGATATATTTTGAAGCGAAAAAGGTTTTCCAACTAAATTTGTTTAAGGGTCATCCAAGCCAAAAGATGTCTCAATGGAATTGAACTCAGGTGGATGGAATGAAATCCATCAATCCTCACCAATGAACCACCATATCCTTGACTAATTTTATTAAATATATAGAAAGAAGTAGTGGTACATTTATTAAAAAAATAAATAAATTATAATATAAATTTAAAATTTTTACCACCATATCATTTATTGTGTATGCACAAGAATTTAAACCTTTCATTATTATTTTCAACCATCATCTCTTAACTCTACACAAACCCAACATACTTGTCAACTACCATTAATGAGATATTATAGGTTGACCTTCACTAGATACCACCTTTAACTGAGTGTGACATGGCATATTTGTAGTGTGATGTGGCTTTTTTAATTATTTTCCTTAGGAGGCCCATTTTAGACCCCAAATTTTCTCTAATGATTGATAGCGGGGCATCACACCACATGATAGGTATACAAGCTATGTTCCTGAGTGTTTCAGATGTCAACTTGGGTATGCATGTGGATAGTGGGGTCGACACCACACGTGCAATGGGGGGGATTGGATGTGTCAGATTCTAGCTAGAGTTAGGAAGACATATGGAGGTGGCCAATGCGTACCTAGTACCAGAGCTGAAGATGAACTTACTCTCCTTATCAGCTCTGGAGAGACTTCATCCAGTTCAGTGAGGAAACCAAGTTGGTATGAGATGATTTTGGAGGATGAGCAAGAGGGTGAGGTGAACTCTTAGTTTAAAGTTGTATGGAAGAGGTTTTCAACGCATGATCTAGTGCAGGTGGTAGAGAGGCCTACTAGTTCAGAGGGAGCAGCTTCAACAATGGTTGGGGTGAGGAAGTTGGAGACAAATCTAGGTGGAGGTGCCAGTTAGGAGCATTACACCTACGACACAGATTATCGTCCTTCTTTTCATTTTCTCTTAGGTGGGGGGATGTAAGTAGACGATCGATGTGATTTTTGTTTCTTCAATCAATTTTTCTTTTTGGCGTGCCTGTTCAATATATTTGACATCTAGTAATTTAATCTCATTTTTTATACTTGTTTTCAGCCCACCAATGGAAATTTGTAGAGGTCCTTCTTTAGGTATGTCATTGACGCGAGTAGCCAACACAAGGATATTGCTAAAATACTCATCCATTGTCCCATATTGTTGTAAACAAGTGAGTCGGTGTAGATTTCATCCTCTTATATATCTTGAAATCACTCAAAGAAGTTTTTCTTGAAAGTGTCTTAGTCTCTCACCAGTATTCCAACTGTCGAGTCCCACCATAGGAACCAATCGCAAGTTGTTTTATCTAGGTACATTGTCGCAATGTTTATTTTGTCATCTTCATTGTATATTTAGTGCAAGGCGAAATATTTTTCTATTTTACTAACCCATCGAATGTCATCTCGATTGTCTTCACTGTCAAACCTTAGGATGTTAATTTTCACTTTGTGTACGACATTGCAGTATTGGTCCGTATTTGATTACGAGGATGAGTCTGTGCTATTCACTCCCCTACGTTTGTTTTTTAATGATTCAATTTCAATCTTGATTGCGTCGACTTCTGCATCTTTCCGATCACATTTTTTGTTAACCGCTTGTAGTAAGCTTAGAATATTGTTAAATTTATCATCGAGGCCATCATTCATCTTCTTTGACACGTCCTTGTTTTCAGGAGGGTTCCTCTCTGTGTTCCTTGTATTCATGTTTGTACGGCCTTATAGATTATTTTTGTGAAGATTTAACTATTAAAAATAATAAATATAATAATAATTTATTATTTGAAATAATAATAATATTATTATATAACTTTTAATAGTTTGGGGGACTTAAAATTATTAATATTAAAATAATAATAATAATTTTTTAAGCGGAAAAATCAGCTTCCTGCTATTCCGAAGGAATCAAGGAAAGCTAACACGCATGGGAAATCTCAACAAACTTCCTCACATATCGTGGATGGTAGGTCGAGCAAACTGTCAACCGGATATCCAAGCCAGAAGATGTCTCAACGGAATAGAACCCGGGTGGTTGGAATGAAATCCATCTATCCCCACCAACGGACCATCGTATATATACAAATAATAATAATAATTATTAATAATAATGTTATTATTTTTAATATTATAATTTTTGGATAGGAAGATTTAGGGTTTCAAAAACCCTTAGAGTGGATTTGGTAGTCGAATGGCGTGGGGGGGAGATCGTGGGAGTTTGGTTGTGTGAAGGAAATGGGAGGAGAGGTGAGTCCGAGCAGGTGTGAGGACTGGTGGGGGCGTAGAGAAGATAGAGTGTGTGAAGGAAATTGGAGGAGAGGTGAGTGTGAGCAGGTATGAGGATTGGTTGGGGGTGTAGAGAGGATGGAGTGCTAGTGCGTAGTGTGGTAGTGAAGGGAAGATGCAGAAGGGGTGGAGCGGTGTGCATGAAGTGAGAGAGTGGTGCAGTGTGGAGTGGCATGGAGATGAGATGGTGAAGAGGGGAAAGAGTGTAAGTGAAATGAGATGGATGAGAGTGCATGAGAGAATGAAGGATGAGTAGTCGCAGACTAACCAGTTGAAACCTAGCTCTGACACCATCTTGGAACAAACTGTCCAAATAATATATTATTTTATTGAATTGAATGATGATCTTTACAAGGATTTAAGAGGCTTATATACTTATGAAGAGACACGATTAATAATTGTGTCTTTGGATGCTGCATAATTAACAACAATAATAATAATAATTTAAGTTATTTAGTTGTATTATGTAATGTCCCCAGTTTGACCCCATGGCATTAACATTATAAATGATGTAATATTGTTATGAAATCATGGTGAGGAGCTCAAGGCCAAGGCCCCGCCATCGATTTAGTGATGCATATGGGTTGCGTGCTAGCAATGCACATTGGAAATTCAAATATCATGTAAAATGCATTTTAATAAAAAAAATACCCACAACTAGCTATGCAATGCCACAAAGAGATGGGGGCATGATTTCACAAGGAATTGGGAGGGAAAACATTCAAACCCTTGAGCCAATAGATTCAAGCCAAGTGTCAATGAGGGAGCCCATCAAACCCTCAACTACCCATGTTGACTTTTGTGCCAAACCATTGATTTCTCCCAAGAGTGGGTTGAGGGAGTTAATGCCTTGGGAATGGAGAGGTATGGCTGTCCAAAATCGGGTATGGGCAAGCCACCCTTCATGGAAAAACGTGTGGGTCTCCTTGGGCAGAAATAGAGCCACGGAATTGCTCCCCAGGGCATTTATTCACCAGGGCCTTGCTCTCTCACGCAGCTCTAGCTGCCTGGGCGTCTTCCTCCCTCGATTTCCTGTGTTTCCCTTCATCTTTTAGCTGGGAAGGGGCGTTTTTGTGTTGGTTACCAGTGGGGAAAGAGAGCAGAACGTTTTGGGCCTTCCTGGAGGTCGTTTAGGCCATTGGAAAGTATCCTAACCAGTGGAGAGAAATCGGTTTTGCTCCCTGGGGTTGAAATCGGAATTCCACAGTTCATTTGGGTGAACCACGAGTTGGGAGAACCAATGTGGACCCTGTTTTGTGAACACCTCTGTTGTAAATGTGTAACCCTGTCAATAATCATTTTGCTGTGAGGAAGAAGAGTAGGATGGGTATGGGTGATGGGTAAATCCCTTGTTCTGGCTTGAGCTTGAGAGTGAGCATCCATTGTGCAAGTGTAGCTTGATAAACCCAGTTAGGCTGGCTTGGCTAAAATAAAATGGTTAATGGAATGAATGTGAACGTGAATGTCCCCTTTTTCCTTGTGAGAATGATGCCCAGCTCGGGGGTGGCCTTCGGACAGACTCAGTATAAGCTGTCGAAGAGCCTATGGCTGGGTGGAACGTTGCAGTGACATAGCTAGTTGCTTGGGACAATTGCAATGAAGATAAGTGTTTCTGTCTATGTATTTACTCCTGCAATGTTTAATCAATGACTGATTATTGATATGTTGAATGCATATGAAGAGTGTGTAATGTTGTTTTAATTCCGTTGTGCATAATTTTCTTGTGTTACATCTGCACATTCATATTTTATTTCTTTTAATGAAATGAGTGGGCTGAATTTTGATTAAAAGCCCCATCGATTGGTAGTATGTTCCTTGCCTGGCAGTGGTCAGCAGGTGGGGACATTACATATTACAGGTTTTTCCAGGGTCATTTGACCAAAATTTCATGTGTCAATTGTGTTAATTGTGATTGTTATCCATTGTTTATTTCCGCTGCTATTTCCAGATTTGCTTAGCATTTAGTATTTCTACCTATAAAGTACATCTGGATGTGTTTGAGATGAATGCATGATTGTTTAAGTTTTTATGAAGTAGAAATCAGAGTTTGCTAAGTGTTTGAGGAATTGTCTAGCTGAGTTTGCTAGTGTTTGACATAAATTATTTTTAACAAGGGATGTACTAATTGCAAATGTTCCTCCTACACATGGCATGTTGTTATCAAGAAACTAGGGCACATTAGTGGGGGGGATATTCATTCAGCTTGTCTTATGCCACCATCCCTATAATAAGGGGTGAGACCCATCACCTATATAGAGCCAAAAACGACTTATGTTGCTAGTGATCCAGAAAACCCACAAACATTCCCTGCTACAATGTTGATAATGTTGGGAATTTTATGCTTAGCCATGACTCACCATCCGAACAAGAATACAACTCCATGACAAGTATAGCAAGAAAAATGCATCCCTTGGGCTTGAGGAAATTATACTTTCATGGGGATCATAGTAGGGAAGGTAGTTGGGATAGCATCCTAGTAATCTCCCCTAAATGTAAATAATTTCCTAATGGTTTGAAGTTGGATTTTGGCTGTACAAAAAATGTAGCAAAATATGGGGATTGGACACTAGTAGAAAGATGTGGGTGAAATGACTAAAATATTCGAGGGATCATGATCTAGTGGTGAATTAAGTAAAGGAGAATTATCAAAGCAAAGATCCAAGGTCGAGACAATATAAACATGAAATATGGGATATGTTTGACAATTTATTGGCCGTCTCTCATACTCCATCAAGGTCAGGCATAAAGCCTCCATTCCAGATTATATCAAGCAAAGGTAAATTTTTGAGGATGATGAACATATCAAGATATTCCTAACCTTGGTTAATGGGTATTCCAACATGAATATAGAATCCAATGAGGAAGAAGATGAGGCCGATGAAGTTACTAGTCATTCTTGCAATCAAAATACCTTAGAAGGGGTTGAAGGGTAGAATTTCATTCAACTAAAGACTAACTTCAACTCATGAGGATTGGTACCCTTTGAGAGATTGTTCAATTAAAATGATATAACCCTAAATAATTCCATTAATCTAAAACTTTCAAAATTAGAAGAGTACAATTTGGGAAATGAAGAGCATCCCAAGTTGTCAAGATATCTAAGAGATTGTCTCAACAAGAAAGAAAATAGTATATTCAATTCTTTAAAGAGTTTGAAGACATGTTTGTGTGGAGATATGAATACCTCAAACTTTATGACACAATAGTATTTAAACATCAAATCCCTCTCAAGAAGGATGTCACACCTTTTTGACAAAAGCAGAGGTAGTTAAATCCTACATTATGTCCTCTAGTATGATGTGAAGTCCAATTTTTTTTTATGCTAAAATAATAATTAGAATGGGTGGCAAACGTAGTTTCAATCAGAAAGAGGAATAGAGAAATAAGACTTTGCGCATAGATTTTAGAAAATTGAATAGATCATCTCTCAAAGGCAACTATCCCTTTCCAAACATGGATTAAATGCTACAAAAAGTGGTGGGATCAAAAGGAATGTCTATGCTAAATGGTTTTTTTTGGATATAACCATGTTAGGATGGATCTTGAAGATGTGATAAAACCATCGTCATCACATTATGGGGAACATTTTCATATGTCAAAATTACCTTTGGATTGATTAATGCTGGAGCTACTTTCCAAAGGGCCATAGATTACACCTTCCCTAACATCAAATATCTTTCATTTGTAATATATCTCGATGACATGACTCTATTTTCCAAAAGAGAAGTAGATCACCTTGGACAATTGAGGAAGGGTTTTGAAAGGTGTAGGAAGTGTGGTATATCTCTCAACCCCCAAAATCATTTTTTGGGATGATGGAAGGAAAATAATTGGGATATATAATAGCCACTCAAGGATTCAATATTGACTCAAAAAGAGTAGAACTAATAAATACCATTCCTTTACCTTGACACAAAAAGCACTCCAATATTTTAGTAGGATGATTAATTTTCATCAAAGGTTCATATCTAAATTTACCAAAATAAATAAACAAATGACTAACATGCTAAAGAAAGATAGTGAAATCGGATGGGATGATGCATCTAGAGGGTGTTTTTCAGCTATAAAAAATCATCAAGAGAAACACTAGTTATAGTTAGCCTATATTATGATAAAGACTTTTCAGTCTCCCCCTTCACTTTTGAGCACACTATAGTAGAAATCCTCCTACAAAAGAATAAAGAAGGGTATGAGAAACTCATGGCATTATTTAACAAAGCACTTGAGGATATAGAGTTAAAATATAACATTATGGAGAAGTAAGCATATGTCCTAGTGAATGCCTTGAAATCCTTTAGGGTGTATATATTTCAATCCTAAATAATTGCATATGTCCCTCATATTTCATCCAAAGACATGTTATGTTAGCTAGAAGTAGATGGTAGAAGGGGAAAGTGGATTTTCAAGATTCAAGAATATGACATGGTGATTAAGCGTACTAAACTCATGAAGGTGCAACGGTTGGAAAAGCTGATGAGAAAGACACATCTACAAGCACTTATCATCAATACTATTGGGAACAATAAGGTTGATAATCAACAAGAATAGGAGACATTGTATATTAAATCTTCTTATCATCAATTTCCATGGTACAAAGATATAATTCACTTTCAGGTAATCTCGGAGAATCCACAGTTTCCATCTTACGAAGTCGACGTTTCGAATCCATATCAGGATCCATCATCAGGACGTAAGTGCCAATCTTGTGGAGAGCTTAGGAACTAAGATAAATAGTGGAGATGTAGAGATGATCATAAATAAGTAGTCGGCTATGTTTATGTGAGGAAATTAGGGTTTAGGTGAGAATAATAATTAATTTTAATTTTAATGATATTAGATGAAAAAACTAAGTTACATTATTAGTTTCAATAGTTTAATTAAATATTAGTTTTCATGATTTAATAAAACCTTATTTAAACTATGGAAAGTTATATTATATTTAGTAGTAATTAAAGTTTTTGATAACGAAATAAAGTAGTAATTTTAAATAAAGGTTTTTTATCAGAATCTTAATTTTAATTTTAATTTTTAATTTTGATTTTAATGATCTTAAATGGAAACTTAAGCTAAATTATTAGAATTTAATAGTTTAGTTAGAATAATAGTTTACATGGATTAATAAAAACTTTATTTAAACTTAAAGAAAGTTGGTTGGAATTTTATTAAAAAGAATCTTATGTATTAGTAGTATTAAATAAGGTTCTCAAAACAAAAAGAATAATTGGTATTAAATAAATGATTAAATTATTTAAAGCTCTTATGATAATTAATTGGTGTTTCTAAAAGTTATTATTTAATTGGTTTATTATTAGAAAAGAGGTGGGGGGGGCGTTATTTTATTTTAATTTAAGAAGGTTTATTATTCATTATATGTGTAGGGTGACTTTTAGTGAAAGGTTTAGGGTAAGATTAGGGTAAAGTTAGTTTAATAAATTAGATAGTAACCTTAAGTGAAACTAAGTAAAGTAATGGATTGTATGGTTAGGGGGGTTTTAACTAGAAAAATGTTATTGATTGTGAGAAGGGGGTTAATTAAGTTAGTAATTGAAAAATTAATTGGTTGTTATCTTGATTTACGGTTAAGTAAAGGAGGAATTCAAATAGTGCTAACTTCGAATCCTCCATCCCTATTTAAATTGTTAGGTAGTTTTATAATTTCTAAGGCTTCCCTAAGTTTTCTTTTAAAATAATGGTCCTCTTTAGCTATAATTTTGGCGTCTTCTAGGCGAATTTGATGTTTAGTTTTGGCGCAATGTTTTGCAAGGGCTGAGGTTCGGATACGCTCATTTCTTATGTCGGCTCCATGCTCTTTTAATCTAGTATGGATGGAGCGTCTTGTCTCACCTATGTAACATAATTCACAAGAACAAGGTACATTATAAACACCTCTTCATTGGTTTTGGTCAATAGGGTCTTTAACGGATCTCATTTTTTGTCTAATGGTTTCTAAGGGTTTGAAAGAAGTTGTGATGTCATTTTTCCTAAGGATTCTAGAGATCTTATCTGTGACCCCATGAATGTAAGGTAAGTAAGCTCGTGGTTTAGGTGTTTGGGTGTTGGGGTTGTTGGTCTCATTGTTGGGGTTAGTATGGCTTCTATCGTGGACTTTGTTAAGATATCTTTAGGTTTGTAACCTATGAAGAAAATGATAGCATTCCCTTTTTCGACGTCCTACTAACCAGAAAAGGAGACGGTACATTAGGACACAAAGTCTTCAGAAAAAAGACTCACACTGAGAGCTACCTCCACGCAGACTCTCGCCACCACCCATCCTAGAAGATAGGGGTTCTTAACACCTTAGCAATTAGGGCCTCTAGGATCTCAGATGAAGAACATATAGATGAAGAAAAAGACCATCTCAAAGAAGTCTTCAAAAACATAGGTTACAAACCTAAAGATATCAATAAATGTCTTAACAAAGTCCACGATGGGAGCCATACTAACCCCAACAATGAGACCAACAACCCCAGCACCCAAACACCTAATCCACGAGCTTACTTACCTTACATTCATGGGGTCACAGATAAGATCTCTAGAATCCTTAGGAAAAATGACATCACAACTTCTTTCAAACCCTTAGAAACCATTAGACAAAAAATGAGATCCGTTAAAGACTCTATTGACCAAAAACAATGCAAAGGTGTTTATAATGTACCTTGTTCTTGTGAATTATGTTACATAGGTGAGACAGGACGCTCCATCCATACTAGATTAAAAGAGCATGGAGCTGACATAAGAAATGAGTGTATCCGAACCTCAACCCTTGCAGAACATTGCGCCAAAACTAAACATCAAATTCGCCTAGAAGACACCAAAATTATAGCTAAAGAGGACCATTATTTTAAAAGAAAACTTAGGGAAGCCTTAGAAATTATAAAACTACCTAATAATTTAAATAGGGATTGAGGATTCGAAGTTAACACTAGTTGGATTCCTCCTTTACTTAACCGTAGATCAAAATAATAACCAATTAATTCTTCAATTAATAACTTAATTAACCTCCTTCTCACAATCAATAACATTTTTCTAGTTAAAACTCCCTCACCATACAATCCATTACTTTACTTAGTTTCACTTAAGGTTACTATCTAATTTATTAAACTAACTTTACCCTAATCTTACCCTAAACCTTTCAGTAAAAGTCACCCTACACATATCAGTTCTAATGAATAATAAACCTTCTTAAATTAAAATAAAGTAATGCCCCCCCCCTCTTTTCTAATAATAAACCAATTAAATAGTAACTTTTAGAAACACCAATTAATTATCATAAGAGCTTTAAATAATTTAATCCTTTATTTAATACCAATTATTCTTTTTGTTTTCAGAACCTTATTTAATACTACTAATACATAAGATTCTTTTTAATAAAATTCCAACCAACTTTCTTTAAGTTTAAATAATTTTTTTATTAATCCATGTAAACTATTATTTTAATTAAACTATTAAATTCTAATAATTTAGCTTAAGTTTCCATTTAAGATCATTAAAATCAAAATTAAAAATTAAAATTAAAATTAAAATGAGGACTTTGATAAAAACCTTTATTTAAAATTATTACTTTATTTCGTTATCAAAAACTTTAATTACTACTAAATATAATATAACTTTCCATAGTTTAAATTAGGTTTTATTAAATCATGAAAACTAATATTTAATTAAACTATTGAAACTAATAATGTAACTTAGTTTTTTCATCTAATATCATTAAAATTAAAAATTAAAAATAATTATTATTCTTACCGAAACCCTAATTTCCTCACATAAACATAGCCGACTACTTATTTATGATCATCTCTACATCTCCACTATTTATCTTAGTTCTTAAGCTCTCCACAAGATCGACACTTACGTCTTGATGATGGATCCTGATATGGATTCGAAACGTCGACTTCGTAAGATGGAAACTGTGGATTCTCCAAGATTACCTGAAACTATCACCCACAGAAATCTCGCAACAGATATAATTCACTTGCTTACCACAGGTCTTTGCCCGTAGGGAATAAACAACTCATAAAGGAGATATTTAAAACTCAAAACAACCAAATATTATGTTGTAGGCACTGATTTACACTAGAGGGATTTATAAGGAATATTTCTTAGGTGCATGATGGAGGAAGAAGCCAAAATATTGATTAAAAACATGCACAAAGGAATATATGGAGGCCCCTTTGTTGCTAGAAGAACAACACACAAAATCCTCTAGTTAATATATCTCTAGCCTACCTTATTCTTTGATGTTCATAAGCTTGTCAAGTCTTGTCATGAATGTCAAATCTTTGCTAGAAGATAGAAAATCCCATGTATTCCCCTTAAGTTAGTGCAAGTAGAATTTGCTTTCGACAATGCAGCATTAAATTCATAGGGGAGATTCAACCACCTTCCAGTGACCAACATAAACAGATCCTCACAACCACTGAATTTTTTTACCAAATGGGTAGAATCCATTCCCACTTGGAAAGCCAATGACCACACAATAATTAAGTTCCTTGAAGAAAATATCCTATCTAGGTTTGGTTGTTCTAAAAATATAGTCATAGATAATGCAAAAGCATTCACATCCTTAAGAATGAAAACCTTTCGTCAACAATATAACATTTTATTAGGACACTCATCTACCTACTATCCCCAAGGGAATGAGCTAGTTGAATCCTCATATACAAATCTTATGAGAATCTTCAAGAAAACTCTCACCAACAATAAAAATGCACGGGATTCTCAACGTAGATATGCTCTATGGGTAGATTGGATCAACACAAAGAGGGCCAATGTAAAATCTCCTTTTCAATTGGTATATGGTCTAGAGGTGGTTCTACCAATGCAACTACAACTACGTGTTATGAAGATGCAATAAGACACAGTGGCAGGACTGGAGAAGGAAAGGGGGGAAATTAATTTTTGACAAAGGTCCAAGAGTAAAGGAACCATGTCTATGAAAGACTTAAAAGAGTACCAATAATAGTTGAAAAAGGAGTTCAATGGGAAAGAGAACCCCAATTTTTTCAAGGAGGAGATCTGGTCGTATTGTGGGATAAGAGGCAAGAAGATCAAGGTAAGAATGGCAAATTTGATCAATTATGGCTAGGTCCCTATATCATAGAGGAAGTGCGAGGCTAAATTCCTAACTCATTCAATTTGGTTAATTTAGAGGGGAAATTACTTGATTTTTTTGTCAATGTAAGGCACATCAATCATTTCATCCAAGCTAAAAGCATGCCTATAGAGGCCTCACCTTGTAACATAGTTTTCTTCCTTTCCATTTGTTCTTAATTTTATTTAACTTCATTGAGATTTTTTACTAAGTCTGAAAACAACATTTTGACTCCCTTACCCAAGGGATAAGGCATTTGTTTGCTTCTATCGGAAATCTAATTCTTGTCCACTCACAGGGAGGAGCCATCCCCTATTCTAAGTCGACATATTTTGTATGCTTGGAGTTCCTATTCCTTAATTCCGACCTTAAGTCTTTTGAGGATTATGATTCCCACCTGTGGAAATATTCTCAAAGTTAAAGAACGCCCGTAATTTGAACTTAACCCAATATCAATCGGTATCCTTCATCCACCCTAAGAAAACCCACATCCCATATCAATGCTCAATGTTCACTAATCATGGAAAAATATTTCAAGGAGAAAAGTCATGAATGGAGAGGATCTTGCTCTCTCACCAGATTAAGGGTGAGGAATAGCCGAGAGTTACCAAATTGGAGTGTGCTCTATATGAGATTAGCAAAGAATGGTTGAGAATCAACTGACTCTTTTGAGCCATGAGATATATCACACCATGGGTGATATTACAAAAGGGGAAATTAATGAAGGGAAGAGATGCAAATGATAGGGATCAGGTCTAGTCTTTCGATCACCCAAATTTCATTGCAGGTGGCTGAATAACAAAGGAAAGTTGAAAGAAAACTATTTCCAATGGATAAAATTTGATTTATATGCTTAATCAATTGTTGTGAATAGCTTGCGACATTCTAGACAAGACAAGGGCCAATCACACAAAATTGTCACGAATGGTCTAGATCTATTTAGGCCTCGAGATCAATGGTTGACAATCCCTCATGAGACCCATATCTCTTGTTAAATATTGTGGCACTGAGTCCTTAATATTCGACAAAGAATCAAAGGTGGACCTATAGGAAATTTTTTGACTAGGACCTTCTACAAGTGATTTTGCAGCCAATCAAAGAAGATGACCTCATATACCTTAATGTGACAGATCAGGAAATGAGCTGTAATATAGAAGATGGTGATTATGCATCACAATCCCAACAATGACATATAAAAGTAATATGCTTCTCATTTAAGGAATTGAATATGTTTTCTCATTCCCCCATAATCATCACAGGTGCATGGAAAAGTGAAGAGATTGAACAATCAATTATCAGATTGAGATGTTATCATCACAATCAGATTGATATTGAACAAACAATTATCATCACAGGTGTTTCGATGGTGCAAAGTTGAGTGTTCACCACCTTTCAACTCCCTAGCTCAAGATAACAACTGGGTTTATGTTTGATTCTAGGTAAGAAATCCTTTTCTACCATCTCTCATCAATTTTATCTTCTCTGTAAATTGCTCTACCATACTGAGAAAATCCAAAGCCTCATCTTAAGAGTCTTCTACTCAATCTAATAGTGCCCACTTAGAAATGAGTGATGCTTCCTCTTTTGTTACCCTTCCTTTCATCGACGATCTAGATAAAGTGTCTCTTTCTACTTTGAACTCAACCATTTCCAAAAAACTTATCGACATCTGCTATGGAAAATTATTGAATGGATATGATAAGAGTTCTCTTTTTTCCTTTGGTTTGGACCAAGAAATTGTTAGACTATAAGTCTCTAGACAATCACAAAGTCCTAGATCACCTCTCATGTGAGTTGTTATTCTTATCACTTTACGAGTTGTCATACCTATCCACTTATGAGTTGTCAGTGAGATCTAGATCTAGAGGTGTCTATGATCCTTGTACTATATAATATCATCATTGGTATGAATATCAATGTTGAGAATGGCTCAAACCTTGTCTACAAGTTTTTGTCTTGTATTTGCTTGTTCTAGTTCATAACATGGTATGAGAGCCACATCCACACTTCGATGACAATAGGATCCATATCTCCCACACACGGATTTACCAAGCGTTTTCTTCCCGAGATCCATCCATAATCAATTGTGCATTGATATATAGCATCTAATTTGTAATCAAAAGCATTTTTTTTTAAAATACCGTGGTTGATAAACCATATATCCATCGATACTTGCATTTGCAACCATGCTCCTGAAGATTTATGTCAGCGTTCATAAATCCTCTGATTTTTCTCAACGATATGCTAAAACGTAAGATGTCTGCACCAGTTTTCTCTTTCAATGATAAAGTGTGCGCTCGTTTGAAAATGTATACATAGTGGGCCAAAACAAGCATCATATTTTCACAATGCTCATCTCGCTACAAAAGAACAATGAAGACACTGAATTTGATTGGTGACTTTTTTTTTTGGTTCATGTACGGCATAATTGTCCTTTAGTGCATAATAGTTTTGGTAGAAAAAGTAAAAGGTAGTTGTTTGTAAAGTGACACTAAGGTTTTTGGAAGATATTATTTGTTTTGGGTCTTATATATCCATATATGAATGGATATTTATAATATTTTGGTTGGTTTAAAAAGGAATGTGGATTCATGGTGATAATCAAAGTGGTGAATTAAGTTGTATAGGGAAAGATGAAACACTCTTTACCTTTACATTTATTATTTCAATAAGCCCTCGTGAGGAGAAACAAACAATATATTTTATTTGGAAAAGAGTTAAAATAGAAAAGAGGTTGGTTATATGTTTTAACCTTTAGTTTAAAAGGAGGTTAAGAAATAAAAGCAATGGAGACTTTTTGCTAGTGTGAAAAGGAGGACCATTTCTTCATGCAAAAGGAAATTGTAATCATGAAAAATCAATAAAAGATCTTTTTTTGGTGGTGGATTCGTTTTAGATCTAGCTTAAAATCAGAATAAGGGGTTTTATGGACACTTGCATGTGTGCAATGATGGATGCCTTTCTCTTGAATAATTCAACACAATTAATTTGGAAAACAAACACCACATACACAAATTAAAAAGGGTGAAAATTCTTGATCATTCATGTAATCTCATGTAACAAGAGGGCTAGCAGATCATTGATCCTCTACATTTAATCAAGCATTGCCAAAAATTCAAAAGTGATAATCATTAATGGTCCATGTAAAATTTGCTTGAGTTCAAGTGTTTATTTAAATCAAGGTTAAGTCATTGAATTGTATTGCCAAAAAGAGACCAACCTGAAATTTGAATAGGGAGGCAAAGTGAGTCATCAATCAAAATCAAAATCATTATAAAATATCACTTTGGGGTGTGTGATCGGTAATACCCAACACCCTAAAATTGTCAATAAGTACAAGCGAGCACGACAAGTACACAATTCTAAAATGGATAAAGGAGGAAAGTGTTTGCAAAATGCAAATCAAGAAACTAAAGAACTATATGATGCCTTAGAAGAATTGGATAATAGGGTTGTTAATATTCACAACCAAATTGAAATGAAGGAACAAGTGATCAAATTGATTCAACTACAATTAATTGAAATGGAAATGATTGATGCGACTTGTGAAACAAGTGACCTAATTCAAATGGTTGATACAACTTATGACACATGATCTAATTGAAAATGTCGATGCTACTTGTGATACAAGTGATCTACTACAACTGGGTGATACAACTACTATAATTGATGATTCCTTAACTAGCCATGAGAAGGAATCAGTCATAAACAATGAATTAATTAACACAAGCACATAGTGATAGAAACTATAGTGAATTTGAAGATCATCAAGAATAAAAAAAATGATATTTCCAAGATGATTGTCAGACCTTGGAAAAAATTACAATTCAACAAAAATCGATATGGATTGGGATATAAAAAAGACAACATCTTTCATATTCTAGATTACTCCAAACCAGTTTAGTTTGTGAGTGCATGATTTCTTGATGAAAAGGCTCTAAAAATGAAGAATTTATTCAAACAATTGATGATAAACACCTGTATGAAATTCTTGAATGCCAACATTGTTATATTGTCCATTTGGATACATAATGTTTTGATTCCCATCCCTGTCTTCATTGTGGGAAGACAAATCATATCTCAAGCATGTTAGATTATGAAAATATGCAATAACACATGACCAAAGACCTAACCAGTCTAAACTCCCATGAAAAGAATCAAATAAAATAATAAATAAATAAACAAGAAATAAGAGAGAGACAAGAGGAGACAATGTTTACGTGGTAAAACCCCAAAATGGGGAAACATCCATAGAAGTTGGTCATTTATTCTTCAAGTAAACTCTCCAATATTTCAATGCTTGAGCTCCACACATATGCACATATCAATCTTCTTATACAATTGAGGCTCCTTTACCTCTATTATAGACATTAGAGGGACACGAGAACTTATCCCGTGATGAATGTGGTATTCACACATTTTGTAAGTTATTTGTTGAAGAATAACATTGCCAATACTCTAACTATGAATCATTGTGTTTACAAAATACATTAGGCTTTGCAAGTGTAAATGAGATCACTAGAAAATTATTAATCACATTCTTACGTTCCCCCTTAATTATGACTAGAGGGATAGAATACAGTTGGAGGAAGATGCCATTATGCTAACATTCCTCCTTAAATCCAACTTCCCACATTTCCAATAAGTTGTGAAGATGGAGAAACTTCGCCTCTGTCATGGATTTTGTGAAGATATTACCAACTTGTTATTCAATAGGACAATTCTCCAAACAAATAACACCATCAACAACCAGATCCCGAATGTAATGAGTATCAAGGTCAATGTGTTTGGTTTAGGAGTGGTATATTGGATTATAAAAAAATTGAATATCTCTTTGATTTCACATCTTTTCTCAGTAGGATCATTCTGAACTAGTCCAAGTTTAGTAAGGACATGCTGGATCCACACTGCTTCTTTAGTTGCTTCCTTAGCTTCCATATACTCTTCTTCGCAAGAAGAAACATGAAGCATTCACAAATTCTCAGTGGACCATGAAATGGGAATTGAACCAAGTTTAAATACATATCCGACAGTAGATGCCATATTAGTAGTATCTCCTACCCAATGAAAATCGGTGTAACCAAGAAGTGCAACAAAAGCATTACTAGAATAGAAAACACCATAATGTAGAGTTCTTGAAGATATTTGAGAATCATTTTAGTTGCTTTCCAATGGTTGTCATGAGGATTTTGCATAAATCCAAAGACCATGCTAACAAAAGAGATATCAGACCTACTATGTGTTAGATAGTTCAAACTACCAATAATTTGACGATAGAGTATGGCATCAACAAGGGGAGTGTCACACTCAATAGTTAATTTGAATCCAAATTGAAATAGTGTTGGTGAAGGCTTAAAATCACACATATGAAACTAACCTAGAAAATCCAAAGCATACTTAGGATAAGAAAGGAAGATCCCATCAACCATGTGCCAGACCTTAAGACCTAAAAAATAATGCAATAGGCCTAAGTCTGTCATTTCAAAATGTTGCTTAAGATAATTCTTCAATTCATGAATTAAGGAAAGCTGGCTTCCTACAAGGATTATATCATCCATATAAAGAAAAACAATGAGGACATCATGTTCAAATAATTTAACATACAGATTTGGATCATATCGGCACTCTCTGAAACTAGTGTTCAACAAATGAGTATAGATTTTCTCATACCAAGCCCTATGTGCATGTTTAAGACAAAATAAAGATGTGTTCAACTTTCATACCAAAATTCAATTTCAAGAGGTGATGAAATCAAGTGGTTGTTGCATAAGAATTTCTTCATGAAGATCACCATTTAAAAAAACACTCTTGAAATTCCATTTGGTGAATTTCCCATTAAGAGGATGCATCAAGAGAAATGATGGTTATGATGGTGTTCATTTTAGTAGGAGGAAAGGTTTCGATGTAATCTATAACTTCTTTATGAAGAAAGCATTTGGTGACTAACCGAGCCTTATCTTTTTCAATTTGTCCTTCTATAGTGAAATTTGTTTTATAAACCCATTTGCAACCAATAAGATTATTGTTCAGGAGGTGGAACAAGGCTCCAAGTATTATTCTTTAGCAAGGATATATTTTCAATAGCCATTGCTTTCTCCCATTCCGACTTGCCTTTATCTTTTACATAAGTGGAATGATCATATGTACCTAAAAAAATTTCCATGAGAGAGAAATCAGATCTATTCCTTCGGGTGTCAAATGGAATACCAACCTCAAAATATACATATTCATGTGTCTTTTGTGCCCAAACTAGAAGACTGTGAGTCGTGGTGGGAACCACACTAGTATCTTCAATAAATTCAGGTGGATCACTAGAACTAGTGGGGGAAATAGGATCTAGGCCTTGCAAAGTACTTGAGGATAGAATAATAGACACTGGCCCAAATGAAGATTGAGGTAATTTCAAGACAACATGAGGTTCAACAAACTCAAGTGGTGGAGAGACTTCATTGAATTGTACCTCATGTCGAATGATGACATATTGAATAGATAGAAAAAACAAACCGTATTCTTTAGGATCCTCACTATAGCCAATGAATATGCATTTATGATATTTGGGCTCCAACTTCTTCAGTTTTTCATTAGGAACATGAGCTCAAAATCCACATCCAAATACCTTGAAATTTATAATGTTTGGTCCCCTTCCATTCCACTTTTATTCAAGATTAACTTGGAAAACTCCTTTGGTAAGGAACCCTGTTCAAAATATGGTTAGCACAACAAACAACTTCAACCCGAAATATTTTATGTAGTCCTTTTGAATACAACATACATCTATCCATATCAACCAAGGTTCTATTTTTCCTTTCTGCAACCACATTATATTGGGGTGTGTAAGGAACTTTCCTTTGATGTTGAATGTCGTTCTTGGATAAATATGCTGCAAATTCATTCTTAGTGTACTCTCCTGCATTATCATTTATGAGAATATCGATACATTTACTAGATACTTTTTCGAATATGGATTTAAATTCTTGAAATACAAAAAATGCTTCAAGAAATAAACCCAAGAATTCCTACTGTAATCATCAATAAAAGTAATGAAAATAACAACATCTAACAATGAAGGAGTCTCAAGAGGACCACAATTGTCACTATGCACCATGTGCAACTGCTCTTGGGCACGCCAGACTTTATACCTTGTCAAACTTTTACTTGTGATGCTTACCAAGAACACAACCTTCACAAACACCATTAGTGGAAGAAATTGTAGGTAATCCAAGTACCATATTAGACAATAGTTTCATTTTTCCATAGTTCAAATGACCTAATATTTCATTCCACAACTTACTGTGCTCATCAGCATGTGCAACATAGAGATTGAATTGTTGTTTGCTAGGTGAAGTAAAACCAATGAACTTAAACAGACTTGCTTCATGATCAATCGAGCCAGATGATATAATTTTGAAGTTGTTGTTGATATCCTTTAGGTCATATCTATCAATCCATGCTTCAAATTTATTTCCTTTTTGACAAGCACAACAAACATAAAGGATATTGATGGGCATGCTTTCAACATGAAAAACATCTTCTAGCACACCATTAAGAACCTAAATATTACCAGAACCAACTATTAAAAGTTTCTTACCATCACTTATTGAAAATTCTTGAACCTTTTGCTTTTCTTTGTCATAAGAGGTGAATAATGAAGTAGTACTAATCATATGAGTTTGAGGAACCTGAATCCATAATCCATTCCATAGGATAAGACGAGTCACTCTGCTAAACAAAATAGGCACAAAGAGATACATGTTGTTCCATGGAGGATCTGTACTTGGATTTTGCAAGTTCTTCCGACTCTTAAATCAATTCTTCTCAGCTTGATTGGTTTTACAACAATTCTTGCAAGGTTCTATACTTTCTTCTTTCAAGCCTTTGCAAGAGCACCATTAGAAGTTTGATTGGAGGTACTAACATCATGAGGTTTGGTGTTCTTCTGAGAACCTTTGATTGGATTCTTCTTACTATGTTCCAATTGAGATTTCCTAATGACCAATTTACTTGGTGAGATAAATCTATCTTGCTCACAAATCAACCCTTTGCAAAACTCTTAAAAATTAGATTGCACAAATCCCTTAGACATTTCAACAGCTCGATTCCTAGTTTGTATGAAAAGATCAAAGGCTGGAGGCAATTTATGTTCTACATGAATAATGAGGGTTGTATTTTTTTTCTTATAATCTTAACCACAACTATTATGATTTCATTATAAGTTTTCAATTTAGTAAGAAATGACTCAACAAAGTATTTAGGATCAAGTTCATTGATTTTCTTTTCTAGGTAGTAGGCATAAACATAATAAGACTTGTCATATAGTGAGGCTAATATTTTCCATACCTCAACAGGGTTATCTTCATCTTCAATATGTACCTGTAGTCTATTTGAAACAATTTTCCCAATGATACCCCTTGCATGTTCACAACGCTCCTCCCATACAACTATTATTTGGCATCAATTGGTTTATTGATGTCACCATTGATGATACATCATAGATTCTTGCCCCTAAGAATGTCAAAGATATTTATATTCCAAACAATATAGTTAGTTCCAAGTAACTCAGTAACAATATCTACTTCTGAATTCATGATGATATGATACAAGAAACTGATATAAGAATGCAATAAAAATGACTGCAATTAAACACCACTTCACCAATTCACTATTAGTACATATGCCTGACCATATAACAATAGATCAATGTATGTTAGTACTGTGTGAGGTCACATTGATACAATCCATGATTCTCTATGGTTCAACAATAAACCATACTTCAACAAAATGCCCTTAAATCATATATCCATCAATCACAATGGGAGCATTCAACCACATGAGTGATCAATAATTTGATGAGGAAATCTTGCCACAAATAGATCTACAACCATACATATATATGAGATAATGGATCTTTGTTAATGGATTGTAGTGATGCCAATTCTATTTGAGGAAGGTGATCCAATGGCTAGTTACCTGTAGGTTGTATCAGTGAAATGATATGAGCCAATGACTCTCTAGTAAGGAGATATATCCAACCCATCAATAGAAACCCCCATTTGTACGGTCACATGAGGATGTAGTAATCACCCAGAAAAATGCCCCAAAGAACCAACAACTTGTTCCAAACTTGGGATCTCTGTGGAGATACACCGTATTTTTGCCAATGGAACCCTAGTGGTAAGCCAACCGGATAGCCAACATATCTCTTTTTCCACATATTTCACACTCATATAACCACACAAAGGAGAAGAAACACCCAAGGAGAGAGAGACATGCACAATGAGAGAAACTGTATGATAAAATCACCCAATAGTTTGTAAATTGTGTCCATATGATGCCCAAGAAGAGGAAAAATTCCAAATTTTGGATTTCAAGTTCATATAGCCACATAGAGAGGAGTTAAAGTGCCCAATGAATCCATATGTCTATGTAAGAGCAAGATAAAAACCCAACAATGCCAAATTTTCCCTAGGAAAGTAAATGAGAGCCAAAACCCAAGGTTTGGAAAAAAAAGGATTAGTAAAAAAAATTGTCTCGGTAAAAAAATGAATCAGAGATCACCAACCTTAAAAATATTAGGCTTGGTATTAAAAAAAATGCCAAAAATACTCTAGGTTAAAATAAAATTGAAGTTTTCTAGGCTAGGCCATGCAAAATAATTCAATTTTGGGAAAACGGGGACTGAATTTAATGAGAAAGGCCAAATTTTCTAAACACTTCATAGATATATAGAAAAACGCTTAGACTTGGTGAAACCTAACTGATTGTCCACATCTATTTGTAGATATACAAGAGAAAGGATCCCAAGGAATAGATCCAAAGAGATGGGAAACAAATATGAAGATCTACTGAAGCCTGATGCATAAAAAATAAATTCAATATAGAATTTTTCCAAGGAGTTAGAACTTGATAATCCGCTCTCATACCAATATGAAATAACACATAACTAAATACTGTAATTTACCTTTTTTAATTTTTATTAAAATAGTGAAATTTTCAACTTTTTTCCCTAGTTCGACCTTTGACTAGTTTTGAGGTTTAGGTCTCCAAATTGCTCCAGTTGCTCCCAAATATTCAGAGAAGGTGTATGAATGATATTAGGACTTGATTATGATATTCAGGGATGATTTAGGACCATCAAAAGAATTTTTCAAACCCCTTTAAGATTCTGTCCAAGGTAGGAGTTTTTACTAGCAATTTGGGGTTCAAATCCCTCAAGGGAAAAAGGTGAATATGGCTCTCCAAAAGCTCTCAAACCCTCTCGAATTTATGAACAGAGGAAGAGGACATATAAGGGAAAATTTTAAGGTCTAATTTTCATCTTTATTCAGTTTTTTAATCCCATTACAACCCTCTCCAAACAACTACAAAATTACTAGTTTCGACCTTGGGGGAAATGGCATTAAATCCTCTCCAAATGATATAAAATTGAGCAAGATGACTCCAAAAGATTAAGTACTGAACATGAAACTTGTGGAAATAATGAATAAAATTCCATTCATCATAAATACATCAGTGAAACACTCTTCCATTCGAATTCATCAACATTTCATTGGTATACATCAATATAGTGGGGAAATGGTCACTATTTGCTCATTAATGATCAATTTTACATATATCCACTTGGAATCTCGACCTGATAGAGTTATGAAAGTGAATAATAGATTATATTCATCTTATTACAAAATAAATGGGGCATTAGAAGCTCCCCCAAAGAGTACAATATCTCACCAAAAGCACCTCTCCTCAAGGATGAAGAATATGCAAAGAAAACTGGAAATGGTTGGAGGAATGAGCTGCACTAGAAGAAACCACAAGCTGTCCTGTAGCTTACACCTGCAAATAAAGAATCCATTAAAGCTCCAAATTAAAGGTCTTAATGGCCTTTCCAATTACCAACTAGGATGGGAATCTTTCACCCTCGAAATTGGTGCTAAGGCAAGTAGAGTAGCACTCCAGTAGCTCTCCTCTCCCAAATGCAAAATGAAAATTCTAAAATGATCAAAATATACCATCCTTCTTTGTTATTGTATTTTATAAACTTCTAAGGTCCTACATGGGTCGAATTCCTCCCAAGAGATTCATGCCAACTCAAGTTGGGAAGAGATTCCCAAGTATGCCACTTGTCCTTCCAATTCTAGCCCTCTCCTTCTCCAAATTTGAATTGGTGTCTCTTTGGCTGCCCTAACTCACTTGAGCGCCCTCTTGGAGGTTATTTTTAGCCCTGAAATTTCATATATGTCATATGTCAGCCTTCAGGTGTGATTTGTGTCATAGGTGTCATAGCATCTTCATCATTGTTGTCATAGAGCTAGGGAATCTAGTCCAAGTGTCTCACTAGCTCCAAAATGCCTCTTCCTCTTCCACTCCAATTCAACCTTAATTGATTCATGCCAAGTATATTGACCTTCCAACTCATCCCAAGAACCTTGGGCTTCTTATGGATTCTAAATGACAAGAGGAGGATGCCATGTGGCATAGAAAATCTAGCTTGTGTGGGTCCCACATCCTCCATGTGTCTTCATGATCAATTTCCACTTTGATTTTCCCTTGTATTTATTTATTTATCTCCTTTATTAAATATTTATGCCATTCTAATGTTCAAACATCATTTATTATCCCCCTTATTTAAAATCCCAAAGCTTCCACCCCCCAACCTAGGGAACTAGTAATTTTCCTCCATGGCAGTTCATTTGGATAGGTAAATTACAACTTTGAATTGGGAATTTCTCTTAATGTGACCCACCTTGACCATTTGGATCTAATTTCATATTATTACTAACTTGGACTTCATTCTTTGCATTTATTTGACCCTTAACATCCATTTGACAAACTATCATGAGTATGGCCAAGGGGCTTAGGCCATTATGACCCAATGCAAAATTTTTGGACATGACAAATCCTCCCTTCTCAATATTGCTTGTCCTCAAGCAATTTCAACACATGTATGTGGAAGAACCTATTTTCTTTCCAAAATTTTGCTTCCCAAAACTTCTCTTCTGGAACCTTGAGTAGAGCCACCCTTGCACTACAATTGTGTGTTTCCAAAAGCAAGGAGATGTGGATTTTATTTTTCATTTTGATACCCCATGTAACATCAACACTAAACACCAAAATGTTAATTAAATCCATCAAAACCATGTTTGCAGAATTACTCTTTACTTCTTTCATATTTTGGAAACCCTTTTTGATACCATTGCATAATTCTTTGAAGTTGCCACTGAGTTGCCCAACTTTGAGTCTTCGAGATTCCATGAAGATTTTAGAGAGAAACCACCATGCTTGCTACTGCAATACTCTGATGAAAATCACTTAATTAAGTGGGGAATCCATTCCCCATACTACTTGTTTCCCCCAAAAATTGAAACCATTGAGACTAAAAATTATCCCAGGGTCCCATTACTTGTATTGCACTCCAACAATTAGGAGTGCTCTCCAACTCATACCATCAGGTAAGAGAATTCCTGGATCCCATTTTCTTGCATGCATTCTTTCAAACATCATGAGTACAAAATATATATCATTAAAGTACATAACACCATAATGAAAATGTACACCAAGGAGATGCTTCATCAAAGAATCATGAAAGTGCTTATACCTACAAGTAAGTAGACCACCATTTTCTAGGTGCATACAAGCATCAAGTGAACAATCAAATCTGCTCCAATGACATAGGTGAGTATCCCATGTCCTATAATGCTGCTCCAAAAATATGTAAGATGCATCAAAACAATCAGCCTTGTATTCTTTCATCCAAGTAGTTAATGAAGTTTCTCCAACATTAATTGAACTAAGCAAGGAGCAAGGAAAATCATGAGTCTTCAAGTGACTCAAGTGAACATCATAAGTGCATCCATGAAGATATGTATCATACTAAGGTAAAAAAAATATCCTGCTTCAAATGTAAATAATGAGGTGCTCTATTGATGTCATCATCAAAAGGAGAGGTAGGAGTTCCATACCCTTCATATGGCACCATTAGAAAAAAACCTTTCACCCAATTTTCATCCCCAATTGATGTGGCTGAAAAAGAAGTAGGGGGTGAGGAATTATGAACCAACCTTAAATATTTACAACTCTTACACAACTAAATCTTTAATTCATCTTCTCCATAATTGGCTGGTCCAACTATTGTGAGATCATGTGCCTCCTCCAAGGCTTTGCAACTCTCTCCATGAGGCAACTCATAATCCCTCTGAACAAAGACAAGTGATTTTACTTCTTCTTGTTTGAGTGTAGAATCTTCAAGCACCTGCATATCAACATGTACCTCATGTTCCACCATTACATGAGGTTCCTCCTTTGTGACATAAGTTCTTTCATCCATTGCCTTATTTTCCTCGAAAGGAGAACCATTGCTCCCTCCTATTTCCAATTTGCTTCCAAATTGACTAGCAAACAATTCGAACCCTTGCATTAGTTGTTTTTTCATGTCTTCAAAGAATGGTTTCAGTAATTTTCTAAACTCCTCATTATCCACTAAGGTTCCCTTCTCATCCTTACTCATGGTTACCAAAGAATGCACTTCTTCTCCTACTTCTTCCCTTTCACCAAAGTACTTCCAGTTTCAGTTTTTAATGGTGGGGGTTTCCTTGTTTGACTCATGGTCTTAATAAATGGTCTACCACATAAGGTGCCAAGACCATGCTCTGATACCACTGTAATGTCCCTTTTTTATTTTTATTAAAATAGTGAAATTTTCAACTTTTTTCCCTAGTTCGACCTTTGACTAGTTTTGAGGTCTAGGTCTCCAAATTGCTCCAATTGCTCCCAAATATTCAGATAAGGTGTATGAATTATATTAGGAATTTATTATGATTTTCAATGATGATTTAGGACCATCAAAAGAATTCTACAAACCCCTTTAAGATTCTGTCCAAGATAGGAGTTTTTACTAGCAATTTGGGGTTCAAATCCCTCAAGGGAAAATGTTGAATATGGCTCTCCAAAAGCTCTCAAAACCTCTCAAATTTTTGAACAGAGGAAAGGTCATATAAGGGACAATGTTAAGGTCTCATGCGCATATTTATTCATTTTTTTAAGCCTGTTACAACCCTCTCCAAACAACTACAAAATTACTAGTTTCGACCTTGGGGGAAATGGCATTAAATCCTCTCCAAATGATCTAAAAATGAGCAAGATGAATCCAAAAGATTAAGTACTGAACATGAAACTTGTGTAACTCATTAATAAAAATCCATTCATCATAAATACATCAGTTAAACACTCTTCCATTCGAATTCATCAACATTTCATTGGTATACATCAATATAGTGGGGAAATGGTCACTATTTGCTCATTAATGATCAATTTTACATATATCCACTTGAAATATCGACTTGATAGAGTTCTGAAAGTGAAGAAAAACGTATATTCATATTATTACAAAATAAATGGGGCATTATAAGCTCCCCCAAAGAGTACAATAGCTCACCAAAAGCGCCTCTCCTCAAGGATGAAGAATATGCAAAGAAAACTGGAAATGGTTGGAGGAATGAAATGCACTAGAAGAAACCACGAGATGTCCTGTAGCTTACACCCGCAAATAAAGACTCCATTAAAGCTCCAAATTAAAGGTTTGAATGGAATTTCCAATTACCAACTAGGATGGGAATCTTTCACCCTTGAAATTGGTGCTAAGGCAAGTAGAGTAGCACTCCACTAGCTCTCCTCTCCCAAATGCAAAATGAAAATTATGAAATGATAAAAAGATACCATCCTTCTTTGTTATTGTCTTTTATAAACTTCTAAGGTCCTCCATGGGTCGAATTCCTCCCAATATCTTCATGCCAACTTAAGTTGGGAAGAGATTCCCAAGTATGCCACTTGTCCTTCCAATTCTAGCCCTCTCCCTCTCCAAATTCGAATTGGTGTCTCTTTGGATGCCCTAACTCACTTGAGCGCCCTCTTGGAGGCTATTTTTAGCCCTGGCATGTCATATATGTCAGCCTTCAGGTCTGATTTGTGTCATAGCATCTTCATCATTGTTGTCATAGAGCTAGGGTATCTAGTCCATGGGAGTTACTCTTCCACTCCAATTCGACCTTAATTGATTCATGCCAAATATATTGACCTTCCAACTCATCCCAAGAACCTTGGGCTTCTTATGGATTCGAAATGACAAGAGGAGGATGCCATGTGTCATAGAAAATCTAGCTTGTGTGGGTCCCACATCCTCCATGTGTCTTCATGATCAATTTCCACTTTGATTTTCCCTTGTATTTATTTATTTATCTCCTTTATTAAATATTTATGCCATTCTAATGTTCAAACATCATTTATTATCCCCCTTATTTAAAATCCCAAAGCTTCCACCCCCCAACCTAGGGAACTAGTAATTTTCCTCCATGGCAGTTCATTTGGATGGGTATATTACAACTTTGAATTGGGAATTTCTCTTAATGTGACCCACCTTGTCCATTTGGATCTAATTTCACATTATTACTAACTTGGACTTCATTCTTGGCATTTATTTGACCCTTATCATCCATTTGACAAACTATCATGAGTATGGCCAAGGAGCTTAGGCCATTGGGACCCAATGCAAAATTTTGGGACATGACAAATACCTAACTAAACTAAACTCCTACGGAAAGCTTCAAATAAAATAGTAAATCAATAGGCAAGAAACAAGAGAGACAAGAGGAGAAAGTGCTTACGTGGTAAAACCCCAAAATGAGGAAACATCCATGGAAGTTGGTCTTCTATTCTTCAAGTATACTCTCCAATCTTACAATTCTCGAGCTATCCACATATGTACATATCACACTTCTTATACAATTGAGCCTCCTTCATCTCTATTATATACAATAGAGGGACAAGAGAACTTACCCCATGATGAATGTGGGATTAAATAATTTTATAAGTTAGTTAGTTTTTGAAGAATAACATTGCAATCAATCAACATCTGACTCATTGTGTTTACAAAATGCCTTGGGATGTACAATTGTAAATGAGACCACTAGACAATAATTAATCACATTCTTACAAAACAAACGTAAAAAGTAGAAGAAGGTTCATAAAGGAACACTTCATTGTGGATGGATAAGTTCTTCGTGATGAAATCAAAAAGTCAAGAAGTTGCATAAGTCTTACAATCTAGTTCAAACATGGGTAAAGCCACATTTACATGGTGAAATTACAAAAGCAAACAAACTTCAATCAGTTATTGTAGAAAGTAATTTTGGGCATGACTATTTCCCATTTTGAATAAAAGAAGAAAGGTACTCCCTTGTACCTTGGATCTAAAGTACAAACCTTGGATCTAAAGTCATATCCCTTGACGACTACAAACAAAGATACATCAATTTGACTAAGGAAAAGACGAAACATGATCTAGATACGCTAGTCCCCAAACAGAGTTGACTCTTGAAGGGATCTCCCCCTTTCAAACCCAAATATTTATTCCCATAGGTCCAAGATAATGTAGCCATGTTTACCTTGATTTGGGGAGATACAATGATTCTTCAGTCACTGAAGCAATGCTAATCCTTTTAGGTCGTTTCCATGATTCCTCTATCCCATATTTTAGGTATGTAGAAGTCATTGAAAAAAATAATTAGCTAACTTTAGCTCTATAAATATTTTCCAGTATCCTTCCTATCAAGGAAAAAATTTGGGGCAAAATTTATCCCATGGGCTATTTTTCCATTTTTTTTGTAAAAAAAGATTCGCCAATTTGCATTTTTTGAAGCCCCGTTTCACCCAATTTTGATGGGGTAAAAATTTTTCACTCTAAAAATTGCCAAATTATTATATAAACTATATAAAATCCTCATAAATTGAAATAATTTTAGAAAAATATCACCAAATATTTTATAGTTGGCATTTTTAGAATTGGTAAGAGTCTCCAAGGTTTATACACTTTTAAATAAGTATGGATCCTTAAAAATTTCCCTGCTTCCTATTTGGTGTACTTTTTCATGTATTATAGGAAAATATAATTCACACGTCTAGGCCCATAATTACAGAAAGAGGGACAACCTACCTAGGTGTTTGATTGGTATCCTTGGGTCAGAAAGAGAGAAAAGTATGAGAACTTGCTAGAATATGTCATCAAATTTATATACACATACTTTTCAATTATCTATAGAAATGAACTAGATAGAATGCCAAACAAAATAAAACCCTATTTATACACTAATGATGTTCATAGAAGAGGCAACTGGTTCTTGACCAAATACCACAAACGCACCAAGATCTCCCCAAGCAAGCTTTCTGCAAATTTATTATCGCCTCAATGCGGAATTACATACATACAGACTCCAATGGATCGCCTTCGGACTACGAAGGTCGTCACCATACACTCGACTGAGCACCTGGATACAATGACATGAGGCCGTTTAGTGTTCAGCACTTCCCGAAGGCATGAGCTTAATAGCAGGCTTTTGGGACACCCATGGTATATCCACTAGCGCACTTACAGACTCTTTATACAGAGGCGAACATGCAGTTGTTCTGTTGCTATGTTATACCTCGAGGGCAACTAGCAGAGCATAGAACTACAGTTCTCACACACCTAAGACTCAGAGCTTCCAACTACTGGATCAGCTCGACTCCTAACTTAGTTGTAGAGATCTTAACCAGATCAATGCACTCGACTCGAATGACCAGAATGAGCTCAGGCTCTTCCTTATATAATTTTTTAGGCAGTCATCCGGTCACTTGAAACTTACACCAACCAGTCTAAAATAAAGGAATCCGAGGACATGGTGGGACAGCACCACGTTTATCTCGTCCCTATGAGGCAGCGCCATGAGGGGACTCGGAAACTGACAACCAAAGGTAGATTCGATGGCCGACAACCTACTGGCCTATCTAATTATTTCTACGGAAAAGCAAAGCATGGCCGACAAGCTTGGCCGACATTACAAAGTGGAGCTACTATTACCGGCCCACTACGGCTTCCATTAAAAGATGCTTATGTACAAAAGCAAATTATTACAATTAAATCGGACCACAGGCTCAATTCCCATTACGAAGACTCTTCATTAGTCACTTTCGGAACGACAGACACAAAATACATCAGGATCATCGGGCGGTCCGACACCTTGGCCTCCACACCAGCATTCATGTTCATCATCATACAGTGCTTCTTCTATTTCTCTTCGAACGAGCTCATCTTTCCAATGATATGGCGGTTGGGAATCATAGATGTACTGCTCATCTTCAGGATATTCAACCTCTGGATATAGAAGTTCATCGAAACAACGCTCTACATCAGAACCAAACACAACTTCATGTCCTTCTTCATATAGGTACTCACTCTGAAATTGAGATTCAACACGATAGTTCAAAGGGAGAGTTCGCCTATGAACCTTAGTGTCAATCCTGTTACCATTTTCATCTCTTTTAATATATTTATGTGTTACATTAACACAGTGTTCAAGTTCAGAGTATCTTCCACCATGATGTCGAAGCAGAAATTTAAACCAAAGATTTGCCTGGTCCGCAGCCTGCATATCTGCTTCTAGATGAAGGATAAAATTGGCTTTGCGCACAGTCCAATCTTTTCTTGGACATAATTTATCCAACAAAATTTCAGTCCACCCGGACCACTTTTTATCGCGCATGTTTCCTGGGTTAGCACATATGACAATGGATGTTTCTTCCCTGCAGAATTGCAAAATCAAATTATAAGAAGTCCATGTGAGGTCACCTTCACCAATATCCACATACCATCTAGGGCCTTCTTTTTCTTCATTACAATCGATCCACAGTTCATTACATTTCCTAAGCTGTTCTCTGGCATTTTGCAATCCTCTGAATGCTTTCTTCTCCCATCGTTCCATGATGTGGAGTTTACAGGGACTCATTTGAATCTGTTTTATTAAAGTCAGACTGAGATATTTTTCTGCATCTTGTCGATTAGCATAATCGAGAAATTCTCTCCTTTCCTCCTCAGTAAGACTGTTATCCCATGGCTTCATGAATAGAGCTTCTTTTGGAAGCTTTTCTGGCTGATTTCCAATTATGGGATTTCCATGGAACATTGGTTTCTCATCATAGTTTGACATTGGCCTTTTGCCTTTAGGATCATCATCACGATCCTTCCTGGAGCTGGAGCTAGAACCTGTAGAAAACATCTTTAAACTTGGAACCTTACTGTCTTCAATCTGCAAGTTTTCCCGAGTGAGCATATCAGCTAAACAATTCAAATATCCAGGCTTGTATACAATATCAAAATCAAAATTATTCAACCAGATGAACCATTTTAATATTCTACTTGAATTCTCAGCCATCAAGTTTTCATTTCTAAATATTCCAGGCATTATCTTCAGATCTGTTCTGACTATAAACCTGACTAGCTTGAGATATAGAATAAAGTGATTGACTGTCTTTTTGACAGCCAGAATTTCCTTGTGGCTGCTTGGATAATTTAACTCTGCTCCTCTGAACGAACCAGAAGCATAACCACAAACATTTTCTCTTCCCTCAATCTCTTCAAGAAGAACTCCACCCCACGTAGAGTTTGAAGCGTCTGTTTCAATAATCAGCTTACCAGTACCCAGAGGGAGATGAAGTGCTGGAAGCTCTTTCACTCTGGCTCTTATTGTTTTGACTGCCAGAGTCATCTCTTCTGACCATGCAACAGGATTTTTCTTGAGACGTTGCTGCAAACATCGGATGTCAGAAGCTTGGCCTTTATAGAATGGCCGAATATAATTGAGGCTACCAAGGAACCTCTGCAACTGTGTTTTATCTAAAATCTTATCTGGAAACTTTTCAAAATTCTTCAATACATGTTCTTGCAGAATGACAGTTCCAGCTTTGATATGAAAACCTAGGAAATCCATTTCTGTCTTTCCTATTTCCATTTTTGAAGCAGACAATACCAAACCATGCTTAAAAACCAAATCATAAAATTTCTGCAAATGTTTTAGATGATCTTGTACATTCTTGGAACAAATTAATATGTCATCTATAAACACAAGCAACCATGGTATGTCTCTAACGATATCTTCCATTCTTTTCTGGAATTCTGATGGAGCATTTTTTATTCCGAATGGTAAGACTTTCCACTGGTACTGACCATGTGGGACAACAAAAGCTGTTTTGTATCTGTCTTCTGGTTTGATCCCTATCTGATAGAATCCAGATTTCAAGTCAAACTTACTGAATATAGTGCAACCATTGATTTTCTGCAACAAGCTTGACTTATCAGGAAGAGGATACCTGATTTTCTTCAACACAGCATTTAGTGGCTTGAAGTTCACCACTAATCTTGGCTTTCCTCGCTTTTGCTCAGAATGTTTATTTACCACAAAGGCTCTACATGCCCAAGGGCTTTTTGATGGCTCAATTAAACCTTTGGATAACAATTCCTGAATTTCTTTGGAGCAAAAGTCTCTTTCTGACGGACTCATGATTCTTGCTGATGCCTTCATTGGTTTTATTTTCTGGAGAGGATCTAACTCAATGGAAACAAAGTATTTTTCCCTCTTCCAGAAGGCATTTGGATTCTCAGAGCAACAATCTCTGATAATCTTTTCCTTGATATCTGCAAGAATCTTTTCACCATGAACTTCTGCATAGGAGATGCAGCGTTCCATTTTATTCAAACTTTTATTGGACTGACCAGACACACTTGACTCATGACTATGTACAATCGGCTTACACTGAGGACTAAACTTATTACTCAAAGACATTGATACTGATTGACCATTGACTGTACACAAGAAAACCATCTTTTGGGTATCAATGGAAAACGGACTTACTTTTACAAGAAACTCAGATCCCAAAACACAATCTTCTCTTAATTGATCTAACCTAAACAATGACAAAGAACTAGAATGACCTGACAGTTTTACTGGAAAATCTTTAACTTTACCTGTTAAGAACACAGGCGAACCTTGAATTGCAGAACCAAACTCTTTACTATTTTCCCAGTAATAAGGTGGCAGGGCATTTCCTTTTGCTAAATTAAACTGACAACCAGAATCTATCAAACATTGTACAGAATATGGCTTAAACTCAGTAGGACTAAAAGTTAGAGTTATAAACAATTTTGGTCCTGAAACTGCACCAAGCATACTTATGGATTGAGACTTAGGAGACGGTGACTTTACAGGAGAAGACTTAGGAGATGGGGATCCTTCTTTGGTACTACAAACTCTTTCAATTTCTTGAGAGAGCACTTCTTCTGAGGACTGATCTCTTTCTGCTGATAACACTGAGATGGATTGTTTCAAATTCTCTATCTCTTTCAGCAGTGTCTTTATTTGCTCGTGCTTTTGTTTTATCTGACTCTGGATTAAATTCATTCTATCCTGTCTGTGGCTTTGTCTGTCAAAATGACTATTAGGATAGTGCTGGTAAAGCTCTATAGGGTTATAGCTAGGGACTGTCAGTTTCGCTTTTCCTTTCTCTTTAGTCAGGGTTTCAATCTTCTCAAGTAACTGTTTCTTTTCTTCTCTTAGGGCTGTTCTCTCTGTGTGTCTAAAAACAGGGATAGTGGACAACTGAATATCAATACTGGCAACTTGCTTTTCTAGTTGATGAATAGAGAGACGGGAAGAAAACATATAAAGAGAAAAATCAAACTTTGGCTGGCTACACCCCCCTAAATGTGGATCATCTAAATCAGAATCGGATGAATTTGGAGGATCACATTTAGCAATGAGCGGGATCTCAGAACTAGAGTCAGAAGCAGAATCACTATCAGAATCCGGGAGTTCAATAATCTCTCCAGGAGGGAGAGGAGAATCAAAAGAAACTTCACATAAATCCCACCAATCGGGATCTAGTACTGTACAAAGTGCTGCAAGCCTTGGCTTAGATTTTCGCTTAGGACATTTGCTTGCCCAATGTCCCTTTTGACCACAGATAAAGCATTTGTCTGTAGAACCTTTATCTGTACGCCACTTTACAAATCTTTTATTCTTAGACCTTTTCTTAGATTTGTAATCCTTATAGCGGTACTTCGGCTTATGTTTGTAGGAGCCTTCAGGATGATATCTCCTTTCAGAGGTATAGTAATGCTTTTTCTTCTTTGTACATTTGCATTCTTTGAGATGACCTCTGTTGTGTGCTCCACACCCCCAATCTGGCATACCTGCAACTTCTTTGCAGAAAGAAGCAGAGAACATTTGTTGATGTCTTTTAAAATCTTTGCTAACTCTCTTTTCTAAACAATGTTCTTGCCAACATTCTAAAATATGACCATGTAATTGTGCCAAAGATAAACTTCTTAATGGAATATTTTTATCTTTTAATCTTTGCTCAACAGCATCTGGCACATGGCCGGGGTAACTCCTCAAATAATGCTTGAGGTAAGCCGGGTCTCCTGATTTACCTGATGAAATTAACAATTTCTGCATATAGCAGAAATATTCTTCAGCTTTACTCAGATCACACAATCTAGCAGACATAAACAGAGAGGCAAGGTGATCTGTGTCTTCTTGGTCCTCTGGACCATAGAATTCTCTTCCCAATGCAGAGAGAAGTTGTTCATCAACATCATTGGCTGCAAGAATTTCATGCCTTGTTTCTTGTGGCAACCATCGCCACCATTCATAAGCTAAACCAGATAATCCTGCAACTAGTTGAGTTGCAAGCATTTGGCCAGTCACATTATGGTCTTGTTGTTTCTTATACAAAAGCCAATGTTGTAATAACTGAATAGCATTCCTAACTTCTTCTCTTTTTTGGCACTGAATATTGAGCACTGGTTGCTCAGGCATTTGGGAAATGAGATTATTCATATTATTAATTCCAAAGTTAAAAACTTTGGGCTGGTCATTAACAGCAGTAGGATTGGCATCAAACATGTGCTCATCATAGTGTTCTCTTGGACCAGTGATCCTCATCCTGTTAGAGGATTCTTCTGCCATCATATTTAATGACACTTCATATTTTGGGTCTAAGACAGGATTGAAGCTTTTAAACTCAGAGATCCAATGTTCAATTAATTCTATCTTGGCATCACTCTCACCAAAATCCCATTCTGGTTTTTCTTCTTCTGGGACAACACTGAACTGTCCTAGGGATTTACTCCTATTATGTCCTTGGGCTGCTAGGCGATGAACATGATCTGGGACATAATAACGCTTCTTCTTTAACTCTTCTGTTTTACTTGAAAGTTCTTTTAAAACAGAAATTCTTCTTTCTAATTTATCAGAAGCTATAGTGATTGCCTTTTGTATCTCTGTAGTGTCATGCAGTAAATGATCCAATAGTTCCAACTTTGTTACAACTTTATCTAGTTGGATTCTTTGTTCAGAACACTGATGTTTCAACATTAAAATATCATCTGCCATATCATCAATATTTCTTGCAGTGCACATTTCCTGCAAGTTTCCCCAATTTGCTAACTTGATGTCATCTGACACAGATTGGTCAGCAGTAGATGACTTTACAATCATATATTCTCTTTTGGAAGAACCATCTGAATCATACTGGCGAAAAGGTGTCTCCGGGAGGTTTCTACCAGGGTAGTAAGATTTTTGACCAAGAGTATTGGTAGTCTCTACATCAGTTCCAGAGCGAGGTAAAGAGAACATTCCTAAAGATGGATATTCATGGGGATTCTCTTGAGCTTTTTTCATTTTTTGTTTTTGAATTAATTTTTGTTTAATTTTTCTACATGCAGGGCAGTCTGCATGCTGACCTTTATGCTCAAAATCTGACACACCGGAAAAAGAAGTAGTATTTACAGAAGTAGACCTAGGCAGAGTGATATTGGCTTCAGCTTGGCTTTCTTTGCTCACCTGATCAGACATGGCTTGTAGTCGGGCATTGTTATAAGAGGCCATTGAAGTAGATCTGATGAGTGGACGATGAGATCTGGAAGTCTGATCTTCTTGGGCTGGTCTGAAAGAACAACTAGCTTCATCAAAGACAAGAGGCTGTGGGTTATATGAGGCAATCATTCTTTCTTGGTTTCTCAACTCAGAATATTTAACTTCCCAAGAGGATGGATATTTTATCCCATTCCAGTTAAAAGTAATCGGAGTGGCATTTTTAGAGATAGCTGCTTTTGATTTAGCAGATTTGGCAGAGGAAGTGGGATATTCCACCATGCTGCAGTCTGCAGAACTCTGATGGACAGCAGTTCGCAACTGTGGGAGAGTATCATTACCAAACCGAATACAGACTCCTCCTTTGAGCTGGGTAGTTCGAGATCCAGTCTCCATATCAAAACCTTTAGGCAAGATATAAGCTTTGAGAATATTATAAATATGAGGGTCTTCCAGGCTGACAGAGAATTTGGGATAGATTGTCCCGAAAGCAGGACCATCATGCAGAGGGGCTGTGAATCCACCGATTACAGCATCAGAAAACTTTTTATGCCTAGTATCAACTATACAACACAAAGAAGAAATAGCAAGACGTGGTCGAACCAAGGGTCCAAGTCCTAACTTGACTGCTCCAAAATGAGCATACTTATATTTCATGGACTTAGCCCAATCTATCTGTGCTCGGTCTAACAGATTTATGTGTATGGGTTCTTGCTTATCCGTAAAGGCAACATCAATACTGGAAACATGGATATGGGTAACAGAAGTAATATTCCACCAATGGAGTTTATAAACATCTCGAGGCAAGATTTGGGGTAATTGCCAGTCAGCGCTAGGATTTTGATCACGAATAGTAATATAGGAGGCATCTTCAGAAGTAGAAGGATTAAAGGAGGACTCTCTGCGTTCTGCTAACGAGATTTCAGTATCATTTGCTGATTCACACTCTATGTGATTTGTCAGCTCAATAGTATCCATAGTTGGGTCCATTTTGAAAAGAGATGAGTGCTGACTATAATTTAGACTCCGGAAATTCTGTAGACTTACTCCCCTTCACTCTACGGGCCTTAATGCTACTTTAACATCAGACATATCTTACACCCCTGTGGATTCCAACTATCGCTGAGTGGTCATTTCCACCACCTACAGAATACTATTTATAGAGTTTATGACCAACAATTGATAGATACTGACTTTTACTTATGCAGAGAAATAGTTTCGGATTTCCTTTAACAGAATTTTAGATAAGCATCCCAACAATACAATGCATACAGCAACAACGATAATAAAGATTGTTAACTCATTCATATACATTGTAAGAGTATATAAAGATATTACCAAGATTTAGCGCAATTGGACAATACTGCCTTTGAGGCTCTGATACCACAAACGCACCAAGATCTCCCCAAGCAAGCTTTTTGCAAATTTATTATCGCCTCAATGCGGAATTACATACATACAGACTCCAATGGATCGCCTTCCGACTGCGAAGGTCGTCACCATACACTCGACTGAGCACCTGGATACAATGACATGGGGCCGTTTAGCGTTCAGCACTTCCCGAAGGCATGAGCTTAATAGCAGGCTCCTGGGACACCCATGGTATATCCACTAGCGCACTTACAGACTCTTTATACAGAGGCGAACATGCAGTTGTTCTGTTTCTATGTTATACCTCGAGGGCAACTAGCAGAGCATAGAACTACAGTTCTCACACACCTAAGACTCAGAGCTTCCAACTACTGGATCAGCTCGACTCCTAACTTAGTTGCAGAGCTCTTAACCAGCTCAATGCACTCGACTCGAATGACCAGAATGAGCTCGGGCTCTTCCTTATATAATTTTTTAGGCAGTCATCCAGTCACTTGAAACTTACACCAACCAGTCTAAAATAAAGGAATCCGAGGACATGGTGGGACAGCACCACGTTTATCTCGTCCCTATGAGGCAGCGCCATGAGGGGACTCGGAAACCGACAACCAAAGGTAGATTCGATGGCCGACAACCTACTAGCCTATCTAATTATTTCTACGGAAAAGCAAAGCATGGCCGACAAGCTTGGCCGACATTACAAAGTGGAGCTACTATTACCGGCCCACTACGGCTTCCACTAAAAGATGCTTATGTACAAAAGCAAATTATTACAATTAAATCGGACCACAGGCTCCATTCCCATTACGAAGACTCTTCATGAGTCACTTCCGGAACGGCAGACACAAAATACATCAGGATCATCGGGCGGTCCGACACCTTGGCCTCCACACCAGCATTCCTGTTCATCATCATACAGTGCTTCTTCTATTTCTCTTCGAACGAGCTCATCTTCCCAATGATATGGCGGTTGGGAATCATAGATGTACTGCTCATCTTCAGGATATTCAACCTCTGGATATAGAAGTTCACCGAAACAGCGCTCTACATCAGAACCAAACACAGCTTCATGTCCTTCTTCATATAGGTACTCACTCTGAAATTGAGATTCAACACGATAGTTCAAAGGGAGAGTTCGCCTATGAACCTTAGTGTCAATCCTGTTACCATTTTCATCTCTTTTAATATATTTATGTGTTACATTAACACAGTGTTCAAGTTCAGAGTATCTTCCACCATGATGTCGAAGCAGAAATTTAAACCAAAGATTTGCCTGGTCCGCAGCCTGCATATCTGCTTCTAGATGAAGGATAAAATTGGCTGTCAAAAAGACAGTCAATCACTTTATTCTATATCTCAAGCCAGTCAGGTTTATAGTCAGAACAGATCTGAAGATAATGCCTGGAATATTTAGAAATGAAAACTTGATGGCTGAGAATTCAAGTAGAATATTAAAATGGTTCATCTGGTTGAATAATTTTGATTTTGATATTGTATACAAGCCTGGATATTTGAATTGTTTAGCTGATATGCTCACTCGGGAAAACTTGCAGATTGAAGACAGTAAGGTTCCAAGTTTAAAGATGTTTTCTACAGTTTCTAGCTCCAGCTCCAGGAAGGATCGTGATGATGATCCTAAAGGCAAAAGGCCAATGTCAAACTATGATGAGAAACCAATGTTCCATGGAAATCCCATAATTGGAAATCAGCCAGAAAAGCTTCCAAAAGAAGCTCTATTCATGAAGCCATGGGATAACAGTCTTACTGAGGAGGAAAGAATAGAATTGCTCGATTATGCTAATCGACAAGATGCAGAAAAATATCTCAGTCTGACTTTAATAAAACAGATTCAAATGAGTCCCTGTAAACTCCACATCATGGAACGATGGGAGAAGAAAGCATTCCGAGGATTGCAAAATGCCAGAGAACAGCTTAGGAAATGTAATGAACTGTGGATCGATTGTAATGAAGAAAAAGAAGGCCCTAGATGGTATGTGGATATTGGTGAAGGTGACCTCACATGGACTTCTTATAATTTGATTTTGCAATTTTGCAGGGAAGAAACATCCATTGTCATATGTGCTGACCCAGGAAACATGCGCAATAAAAAGTGGTCCGGGTGGACTGAAATTTTGTTGGATAAATTCTGTCCAAGAAAAGATTGGACTGTGCGCAGAGCCAATTTTATCCTTCATCTAGAAGCAGATATGCAGGCTGCGGACCAGGCAAATCTTTGGTTTAAATTTCTGCTTCGACATCATGGTGGAAGATACTCTGAACTTGAACAATGTGTTAATGTAACACATAAATATATTAAAAGAGATGAAAATGGTAACAGGATTGATACTAAGGTTCATAGGCGAACTCTCCCTTTGAACTATCGTGTTGAATCTCAATTTCAGAGTGAGTACCTATATGAAGAAGGACATTAAGCTGTGTTTGGTTCTGATGTAGAGCGCTGTTTCGGGAACTTCTATATCCAGAGGTTGAATATCCTGAAGATGAGCAGTACATCTATGATTCCCAACCGCCATATCATTGGAAAGATGAGCTCGTTCGAAGAGAAATAGAAGAAGCACTGTATGATGATGAACAGGAATGCTGGTGTGGAGGCCAAGGTGTCGGACCGCCCAATGATCCTGATGTATTTTGTGTCTGCCGTTCCGGAAGTGACTAATGAAGAGTCTTCGTAATGGGAATGGAGCCTGTGGTCTGATTTAATTGTAATAATTTGCTTTTGTACATAAGCATCTTTTAGTGGAAGCCGTAGTGGGCCGGTAATAGTAGCTCCACTTTGTAATGTCGGCCAAGCTTGTCGGCCATGCTTTGCTTTTCCGTAGAAATAATTAGATAGGCCAGTAGGTTGTCGGCCATCGAATCTACCTTTGGTTGTCGGTTTCCGAGTCCCCTCATGGCGCTGCCTCATAGGGACGAGATAAACGTGGTGCTGTCCCACCATGTCCTCGGATTCCTTTATTTTAGACTGGTTGGTGTAAGTTTCAAGTGACCGGATGACTGCCTAAAAAATTATATAAGGAAGAGCCCGAGCTCATTCTGGTCATTCGAGTCGAGTGCATTGAGCTGGTTAAGAGCTCTGCAACTAAGTTAGGAGTCGAGCTGATCCAGTAGTTGGAAGCTCTGAGTCTTAGGTGTGTGAGAACTGTAGTTCTATGCTCTGCTAGTTGCCCTCGAGGTATAACATAGCAACAGAACAACTGCATGTTCGCCTCTGTAAGTGCGCTAGTGGATATACCATGGGTGTCCCAGGAGCCTGCTATTAAGCTCATGCCTTCGGGAAGTGCTGAACGCTAAACGGCCCCATGTCATTGTATCCAGGTGCTCAGTCGAGTGTTTGGTGATGACCTTCGCAGTCGGAAGGCAATCCATTGGAGTCTGTATGTATGTAATTCCACATTGAGGCGATAATAAATTTGCAGAAAGCTTGCTTGGGGAGATCTTGGTGTCCATCTATATGTGATAGATATATTGCCATATAAGATCCCGAATATCCTTACTCCTAGGTTATTCATCTTGGAATCTATGAGACAAATCCTACACATAGATGAAAACTGTTTCACCAAACCTAAGAATAAAAGTAATATAGTTTATCATATAACCACGAGGCTTATGATTTTTCAAATCGCAAAGGAGTCGAGGAAGCCACTAAACTTCTCGGTAACATGAATCTATGTCTTAAATAACCTTGGAAGTATGACTCACATTTATTTATGTCATAGCTGAAAGGTAGTGCTCAGCTAGGGCCAAATGATCATGAGAGTGTGCCAACATGAGATAAATTGGTGAATCAATACTCTTGGGATCAAGTTAAGGCTATTACAAAGACTCAAGATGACCCATCTAAGTTATGAGAAATAATTTCCACCCCCTTTCAAAACAAACTAAAGCCCCACCTTACTATACCTATTACAGGCCAAGGAATGCGATGGTAAAAAAAAATATATGAATTTTGAGGCTCTATTTGAAGAAAGGATAAAGGAGGTCCTATAAGACAATTTGAGGAAAGAAAAGAAGGAATATTGGTGGAAAATGAGGCTATACCTAAGGGAAGAGTAGGTACACTATGAGGGCCTTCCACAAGATAAAAAATTCTTTGAGTTATATGATGAAGTCCGTTGAGATTATGAAGAAGAAGATCATTGTAACACAATCGGTGTTAGCCTACACTTAAAACAAACTAATAATAATCATTTTTCTTGTTTTATTAAATTTTACATGCACAAGGGTTATACAAGTACCTATAAAAAATGCATAACAAAATAAACATTGTTGCAAAAGCATAGTAGATCAACATATCAACACACACTACACAGACCAAACCAAACTTCACAACAAATAGAACCTGTACAACAAGAGTTGTGGCACAAGACCTGGGACGCAAGACCTGTGACACAAGACCCATGATACGATACCTGGGACATAAGAGTTGTGATAGAATACCTGAGACACAAGAGGATCAGTGACACATACAAACTGTGATGCATAGGACCTGCGACAAAGAGGACTTGCGACACAGAGGACCTGCGGCAAAGAGGACCCAGGGTGCAGAGGACCCGTGACATAGAGTACTTGGGATGCAGAGGACCTACGACAAAGAGGACTTGCGACACACAGGATCTGTGACATAGAGGATCTGGGACACATAGGACCTGTGACACAGAGGACCTATGAAACAAAGGACCTGTGATAGACGACCTGGGATGCAAGCATGGTTTTACATATTAAAACTTACTTGCAATGAACCATAAAATATAAGTTATTGAATCGGAATGGTTAGCTACAGTTGCATACAAAAATATCCAAATATGCTAAGGCTTGAGAACAATTTTCACAACCTTTCTTCTATCATTTAATGTTTTATAAATTATTCATTAAACATGCAATTTTAGCTATGAATACAAATTTATTATGTCATTTAAAATGGAGATACCACTTTGTAACGCCCTCGACCCTCAGTCTGGCCAGCAGAGAGGGACATTAACTAAATCAGGACCTCTAAGTTTTTCCCATAAGCATAATTACGAATTTATAAAAACTATAATGCATGTGAAAATACATAATTAAAAACCTACAATGGAAAAGAACTTGACCTACACACATGTAGCATGCAATTCCAAGCATAATTATCTCAGACATATAAACTAAAGCATTGCACATTGGATACAAAATAATACGTATTTTTTGAACAAGAAGATCCAAGTAGCTGGTTGCGTAAGAGCGATTTTACACCCAACCATAGGCACTCTGTCCAACATACACTCTTTCTGTTGAGAGGCCACCCCCAAGCTGGGCTATGAGACGACTAGGGAAAAGAAAACACCTACATGTTTCTCTCTCACAACCCACAACCCATTTTTCTCTATATGCTTAGCCACATGATTGAACAAAGCTCTATAGGGATCACACTCAACCACAACAGTCTTGGCTCCCACAATACCTATCCCACACAACACCTCTCTAGGATCAGGCATCCCCTTCACCGATCCACAATTCTCTTGGGCGATCCATCTTGCTAGGTGCTTCCGGTGTGTGCATAGAAGAAGTCCAATTTGATATGTGCGGCTATAGAACCACCTGTAGCTTAAATTTGTGGCTTCTCAAGCGCCTATGAGCAACAAAAATAAATTGGTAAGGGTTCCTAGCTTTCTCAACCTCTCTACTCACCCACAATTATCTATTTTTTCTTTCCAAAAATGCATCTCTATCTCTAAATTCGAATTTCTAGGTTATACGCAGTCTGGTAATGGTCGTGAACAACAATGGAAAAATCTACGTAGTGTAAACTCTTCCTAAGAGAATGATAGAATGAGTGTTGATTCCAAAGGATATGAGCTAAGGGTGAAAAGATAACTAACATAGCTTCTGACCATAGAAGAAATATGACTGCTGACAACTGACATAACTGTAACAACCCCCATGCTTCAATAAATACAAGAACTGAATTTCCCCACCAACCTCACACATGCATTCAATTATTGGAAATTAGTCAAATGAAGGTAATTGGATTATTTAATTCACATGGTAGAAAAAGGATTAGTCTCCCATATGCCCCCCTTTCCTCTTCCCCTCTGGTGGAATCATATCCCCTTTGGTGCTCTTTACACAGCCATTCTTGGACCATTTTATTATTTATGCACATAATATTTACATATATTTTGAGTTAGCATGACAAGTCAACCATACGGTCCAAATAACAATATTTACATCATACATTCCTGGCCATTCACTAGTTGAGCCTTGGCCTTGAGCTCCGCACTAGGAATTCATACTAGCACATTTACATAATTTTGGTTAAATACATTACAAGTCAAAATTGGGGGTATTGCAATCATATACCGTCAAGTTTTCAGAATACTCAAGAAGGGAAGACCAAACAAAACCCCCCTTTATCATCTCTCACATTTACTGCCCTACCAACCAAGCAAGTCTACCAAAAGGGAATGCGCATGCTTGCAGCCTCAGGATATAACGACTCCAGTGGGATTGGAAAAGAGGAGTAAGGCCTAGTGAATCTAATACCAATAGTGGAAATACCTAATAAATTAGGTCTAGGGATCGATCTTGAGGCCCCAACTACTAATAAGGAATATTTGCAATCTACCTTTGTGCCATAGGAACATGTGAGGACATCATAGAAAAATAAATACAAACCATTAAAGAGACATCACACACCTAGGATAAAGGTCAAGCTAGAGATTCGATAAGAGTTATAAATACAAAAGGGAATGATAATGAAACCAAAGAGAATAAGGGACAACCACTGAAGTGTTTGAACAAGCTGGTGCAACGAAACTGAGAAATGATGATGAGGTAATAAATAAAGACTAGTTAATTGAAAACAAAGACCACATAGACACTGGAGATTCAAAAGATGGAAATAAAAGGAGGAGAGAATTTGGGTTTTGTGGACCGGAGCATCCAACTAATAGAGGTAAATTTGGAACTGTTGGGAAAGAAGAACAAACTAAGGAAATCCTCAAACAAATTATACTAGAAGGAGCAAGTATTAACTCTCATATGACTCAACCCTCCCAACCATCCATACTCCTCCTAGGTTTTCAAAGTCACTCATAGTAGTTGTACCTGATGACCACCTAGCTTGCTAGGAGTTGACATCTTTCAAGAGATCAACTCCTCTTATCCTCTTTTGAGAATATAGGTCATCTCCATATATTATCATTAAGTAGGAGAAAGAAGAAAAATAATGCCAAACGAGCATTGCAAGCTCTACACCAAAATGATTGACATGCACAACCAAGTAGACTTCCAATATATGATGGACTAACATGTGTGCTCACTCTAAAAACATTTGAACATGTTACTCTGAATCCCAACAGTCAAATGAAAACCAAAGATTGGAATGCATCCTAGGTGAAAATAAAGACCTTTGAACTCCCCGCTTCTAAAAATATCAAGTTGGAAAATAGCTTGTCTAATATAATATTCAATGGGTATATCAAAGATTCCTTCAAAAATAAAATTCAAGAAGAGATTCGGCTCTATACTGCTAGATAACTACTTCCTAACCTTGAGGGTGAAGGCCACGGAGGTTAAAAAATGAATTTTGGAAGAAAAATTGGTGTCTCTAGATAAAAACCCCCAATTAGCTATTGAATTGGTTCATTTGTTGAGAGAGAAACATGCATATATCAAGGAATTGGAATCCATAAGGTCATCATAAGAAATCTCCCTGGTATCAAATTTGTATACTGAAAAAAATTCCTTAGAAGATAAAATTTCCTTTCTAAAGATAATGCAACCCAACATGCATCTAGAAAAGCTCTAGAAGAAAGGATATCATTTTTGGAGAAGGAAAAGATAGACAACTATCCTAAAAGGCACAATTGGACAAAGCTAGATTGTTGATATCTACCTTAGAATTCAAGATAAAACATGAACAACAAAGGAATCCCTCTCTCACCCGTACACTAAATTCGGCCTTAACCTTTGACATAGATCAACTCAACAACAACATCAATTAGTTAATTAAAGAAGTTGAGACTTTCAAAGCTAAGAGTTTAGGTTTGGAACAAGTTGTCACTTCTTAACAAAACCTAACTGAAAAGAAGAAATAAGTTCTAAGTTACAAAGTTTACGCCCTGTGGTCTTCACCAAAATAACGGAGCTGGACAAGGCATTCCAAAATCTTAAAGAAGAAAAAACGTTAAGTGATAATGACATTCAACAACTAACTGCAGTCCATGAGCATGCTTCAAAACGACCTCCTCCATCCACTCAAAGCTCACATCAGAATCAACCACCTTCCCAACGAGGGACACCACCAAAAAAGGAAATAAATTAAAATGGGAGAAGAACCGTATTCAGTTATTCTCATACGAATAATCTTTGTGACGCCACTAGCATGTCGAATATTGTTCTCGTCAGATATTCTTGATTTAGAGCATGATTGAGAAAGAAGGCGAATATGAGAGCGAAAGAGATTATAATAGAAAGGTTTTGATAGTGAATAAAGGCCAAGAGTTTTTGTACCATTAGGCCACCGAAATTTATTGGAGCATTTTATGTATTGAGATCTACAACATTGATCTAGGTCTAATCTCTTTTTCTCATTTTCATTTCTTTCTCTTTAATCATCTTTGAGAATGTTAGATGTATGTGAAGGAAAGAAATAGGTCTAGGGATGAGAATTTATAGTCCCTACTTGGTGCATTCATTGTATGTAATGAACTGCTGAGTTTTGTTGAGAGGTTAGGTCTGAGGCAAATCTTCCACTGACATAGTAACATAATTCAAGCAAACTTATATTAGTTCCTTGGATCTTTTCTTGCTCCTTGATGGTAAATGAATCAATGGGTTTCCACTTTTTCTCACCCATATGATTTTATGTCTAATGAATGTGTTGTATGAAAGTATCATTATCCTTTTTTATGCAGATATGATTAAGATCATTTTGAAAGTCAAGATAAGGATTAAAGCATGATTAAGGTGCCTCATTATATGCTTTCTGAAAAATTTGTCTTGTAATGTTTGATAGTGAAAATTATTAGTCAACTTTAAATCATCATTATCATCTAGCTATAGCATTGGTTGATTCCATGCACCCCTACCTTTGTTTCAAATCCAATTTTAGGTTTCATATATGAATAGGTTGTTTTGGGGGGACAAGTAAGGACATTCACCTTAATGTTTTTAGGGTAACCCCCCCTCTAGCTTGATAACTGGCTTGAAAGCGTAAAGAGGTGTAGGAAGGTGCATCTTGCACATTGTGCCTTTGAATTTGCTCCCTTAGGGTAAGAAAGGTCTGGACAACTTAGGGAACAATAATTGAGTGATTAATTCCAAGTGTGAAATTAATGGGTGTATAAAGAATATTGGGAGAAGGTTGTTGGATTTTCCTAGAAAGAGGGAGTTGATCCTGGGACTCTTTCTCCAATTACTAGAGGATTCTCTTAGAAAAAGGGAGTTGACCCATTGAGGGTTTTGTTCAATTGTTAGAGTTTTAAGGTGCAAGGGAGAGATCCTAAGTTTACAATTTGTTGGAAGTCATATGTGGGATGTTGTTTTCATTATGAGGTTGGTACTTCAAGATGGATGATATTTGTGTGTATTTTTATCTTTGTGATTTTGATAAAGCTGATCCCCTTTTTGGTTAGGATATTTGATCATCTTCATAGGAATTTGTAACTAAACCGTGACTTGAGACTTCTAAAGAATGTAGAATGTACATCTTAGAACATCGAAAGATTGTGGTGAGTCGATATGTGAAGTTTGATATGGATATATGGTCCTCTAGATCAAAGGTATATCCTTCAGTGGTTGAATGGAGTGAGGAGTTTGTTGTTCCATAATATGATTTAGAGGTAAGAGAAGAGTAAGATCCAGGTGTGGGTGAGGACATATTAAGGAAGGATTCCATTGGAATCCTCCCGAGGGGTGTAATAGAAGGCTATCAACCCATTATACATAGGAATATGATAAGTATGGTGGCCATTTAATGTAATGTGGACTATGTCTACAATGTTAATTATTATTAAATAAGGCCCATTAGATAGTTAACATTTGAATAAATGTAATGTGGCCTCATTAACAAAGGCCCACTAGGTAGTTAGCGTTTGGTATCTATAAATAACAATGGAATCCTCCTTATTAAGCATGCATGAGAAGTGACTGTTATATTTGAGCTTAGATCATTGGGAGGTTACCACCTCGAAGAGGCAAGTGAACATGAGTGGATCCTTCCATAAAATGATTATTGTACAGTGTTTCCCTACCTTAAGAGAATTTTGGTATATGAAGTATATAAGTATTTCCTACCCATTATTGTATATCTTATGCGTGATTTCATTTTCAGATCCATAACAATTTGTATTAGAGCACTTTCTAGGGCACGCAAAAATTTCTACTTGCTTTTTTGTAGAGTTGGTGCCATGACAATTAGATACATTTATGAGCATTTTCTACAAAATTTCTATAAATCAAATACAAATTTAAATTCCTATCACAAACGTATGCAATTTCAAAAGAAAAAAAACACTAGAATAGAAGGTTAGATGAAGGAGATATTGGAGTTTGAAAATGTTTTTTGAAGGCCTTTTAGTGATCGTTGTGGGCATTGTATAACATATATATTTAACAAAGCACCTATGTTGCATCTAGAGAAATTCATTGTTAAAGTTTTTATGGGGATTTGATTTGGTATATTATGTGATACACTTGTGATCAATATTTAACACACTACAACTCTTGCGAAATTCTACCCCACACCCCTAGAGAAACCACCAAATGGCATTGATAGAAGTTTTCCAAAAACAAAGGAAACCGTGTAACCCATTATTGGATCTAGTTGAGGAAATGTGGATCATAGTCGTTGCTAAACACGGGTATACCAACGACCGACATGATTGGGTTTATTTAGAGGTTTCTTGTATGGAATGGTAGTATGATACTTGTCGTTTATGGGAACCTAAGTCATGTGACACGTGACATGGAGGACACATGGATACGAGTATCTGACGTGGGACACAACTGTGATATTTTGTGAGATTCTCACGAATATCTAGAGACAAATATAAAATTCACACTAAGTCTAACAGAGATCAAAAGAATTGAGTAGGAAAAATAGAGAAGGAAAAATTGTGTTACAACACAAGAGAATGAAGAACAATTGGAAAAAAAACCCATTACATCTACTATTCAGTAAATGTGTACATAAATAATACATATCCAAATGAGAAATTCGTGAGCATTAGAGGCATAATGAAGCCATACATGTGGCAGGATTAGATAGGAAAGATTCCCATCACTAGACTAGAGAACTAGTTGTAACTCTTGATGGTAGTGTCAGTTGGCCAGTTAACTGACTCTAACTAATTTTAACCAAGTCTAACTGATAGTAGGTAGGCCTAAGGGAGCATTAGGGAGTTAAATAAGTCTAACTAATAGTGGAAGGGCACGTTAGTGAGTTGTTGTGGTTATCGGGGCTCAATAAGTCTTAGACTCATGAGGGTGCCTTTGTAATTTAGTGATGTAACCAAGGCTCTTTGAGTGGATAAGAGGGCTAACGATGGTCAAATTTAAGCTCTAGGGGGGCAAAAATAAGGACTAGGTGCTAGGAGACTCACCTACCACTTCATGGAATGCATGCAAAACCAAGATGAGATGGTTAGAATATTCCAACAAACCATGGAAATAGGATATAGGGGACATGTTATATATATATATAATGTTTTAAATATATTAAAAAAATTAACATATAGATCCAATGTTTTTAAAAACTAGAGCATTTACTTAATATTGATATATCATACAATGATACAAGTTACAAAATTACAACTAGTTACTACATCAATCATTCAATGACGAATCATGATCAAGAACACAAGAATAAAAGAAGTTTAGAACCATAAATTGTAGGTTTCTCATTAAGTTCTAATCAAAATGTATTACATAGATATCAAGAGAATGTCACTAGAAAATACAAAATAGAGTAGATACAAAATAGGGAAGAATCTCATAGATTTTCAGTGGTATTGGCCACTGTCAATAGTCCTCCTCTATGGAAAAATAACCATCATTGTCACTGCTCTCTCCTCCATCCTCCTCCTTCTCCTCCTATGTACCCAATCCAAGATATGTTGATGTATTTGGGTGCTTGTTTGAAGAGGACACATGTCCTAAAATCAGGACACGTGTCGACATGTGCCCAAACTTTAATATGCTCAAACCCATAAATTCGTAGGAAAGATAGAAAATACAAAAATAATAGATGAAATAGATGACAATGTTCATTTGCCTCTTCAAGGAGGAAACCTCCAAGAGAACTAGCTCCGAATACAATGACAATTCTTGACATCACATTCCATATCTTACTACTCTATATATAATAGTTCAATAGCCCAATTCTAACTAATTGTGACCCCTCTATTAATGAGGGCGGAGCACTTAAGGACCTTTAATCAATAAGGAAGGCCCTTTTACATGAAACAACTATATGTTAACTAACTAATGGGTCGTATGGCTTGTACGTAGATAAAATATAGTGGTTAGGGTAGGACCCTAACATGTCCTCCCCCTTCAAAAGCAACAATGTCCTCAATGATGGAGATGGGGAAACTACTACAAAATTGTTGATGATTCCCAATTAGCATCTTCTGGTGAGTTATCCTTCCACTGAATCAAAGCTTCACGGACAATGCGTTGACATAGTTGACACTCCCTAGTGTCCAAAATTGCTTCTAGTTGGATCCAAATGGATCCTTCTTCATCTAGTTCAGGTAAGGTAGTTTGAACTTGACAATTCTAACCCACTACCTTATTCAAACAAGAGACCTGAAATATTGGGTGAATCTTTGGAGTGTGCTGGGAGTGCTAATTTGTATCCCACCCGACCATTGCTTTTAACAATTTGATATGGGTAGTAAAAATTTGGTGCAATCTTCTAACAGCCTTTAACTTTGAGAGAGTTTTGCTTATAAGGTTGGAGGTGAAGGAACACTTGGTCACCTTCTACAAATGAATACTCTGAGTTGTGTTAGTCTACTTATTGCTTCATGATATTTTGGGCCATTGCCAAATTTTCCTTGATTGAGAAAAGGGTGACATCACAATTATGAAGCAAATCATCAATTGCACGTACTTTGGAAGTACCTAGTAGATAAGAAACCTTTGAGGGTGGTTGTTGGCCATAGACTTCTTCATATGGTGTCATTTTTGTAGCCTCGTGATAAGTGGTATTATACCACCATTCTGCTAATGGTAACCACTATGCCCAATGGTGTTGCTTTTCGGATGCAAAACATCACAAATATGTTTCAAGGCACTTGTTGACTGCTTCTGTCTGACCATATGTTTGTGGATGATAATATGTGCTCATTTACAATTGGGTGCCTTGTAGTTTAAATAGTTCTTGAAAATATTTGATCGTGAAAGTGGGATCACCATTTGGGCCACCATTGCTGGGGTAAACGGGTGTTGGAGAGCACACAAGTTGACATATTTGGAAAGTCAATCAACTACCACCATGATGACTGATTTGTTACCTACTTTCATAAGACCTACAATAAAACCCATGGAAATATCGATCGAAATGCTAGTTACGATTGGTAATGGTTGCAATGCCCCATGAATCTTTACTGTCTCACCCTTATTCCTTTGGAAAGTGTCACATTCTACTACAAAATTAAGGAAATCCTTTTTCATGCCTTCCCAAAAGAATGAGCGCTTGGCATGTGCATACGTTTTCTGAAACTCCGAGTTACCTGCGAGAGGAGATGAATGCAACTCTCTTAATATTGTTTGTTTTAAGGAAGATTTAGGTACCAAGAAGAGGAGACCTTTATATCACAATGTATCTTGTTTCCAAGTGTAACCCTAGGGAGGGTTGGGATCCTCCTGGAGGTGCTTAATTAGCTGAGATGTAGTAGAATTTGTTATCCATTCTTTTCATTTTTCCTCTAACCATTCAGGTACTGGAGAGGATAAGGCAAAGAGTAATCCCTCTTCCTCATGTTTCCTTGACAAGGCGTCTGCCACACAATTGTCTTTTCCCTTTTTGTAGATGATCTCATAATCATTGCCATGAATTTTGGTGACCCATTTTTGTTGTTTCGGGGATGACAACCTTTGCTCCAAAAAATATTTTAGTCTATGGAGATTTGTCTTGATCTGGAAATGTCTCCCTATTAGATACAATCACCACGTTTCAACTGCATGTAGGATGGCCATAATTTATTTCTCATAGGTAGTATTCCCCGAGTTCTTGTCACACAACTGCTTACTTGTGAATGCTAAGGGTCTTCCTTGCATTAAAATTGCACCCAATCCTTTTCCATAAGCATCACATTCCAATTAAAAAGTCTTATTAAAATTAGAAATAGCTAAGACTAGTGTGGTGCACACGACTTGATTTAGAACTGAGAATGCTCGTTCTACCACTTTGTTCCATACAAAGGCATTTTTCTTGAAAAGGGTTGTCAATGGGGATGCAATTTTACCATAGTTCTTCACAAAATTCCTGCAGTGTCCTATAAGGACTAAAAACCCATGCAATCTCTTTAAGGTTTTAGGGAAGGGACATTCTTGCATTGTTGCAATCTTCTTGGGGTCCACTTTCACCCCATCTTGTCCAACAATGTGACCCAAGTATTCGACTTGTGAGACCCCAAAAGCACATTTGGAGCATTTGATAAATACTTGATGGTCCCGAAGGAGTTGCGAGGATTTATCAGCAATATGTTGTACATGGGAATCCCAAGTTTTATTTTAAATTAAAATGTCATAAAAGAAAACCAACACAAAATGACGAAGATATGGCCTCAAAATTTATTCACGAGGATTTAAAAAGTAGAAGGAACATTACAAATTCCAAAGGGCATTACCAACATCTCATAATGACCTTCATGTGTCTAGAAAAATGTCTTTGGAATGTCGACCTCTTTCATCCTTATTTCATGGTATCCTAAACAAAGTTCAAGTTTGGTGCAAAATTTAGCCCCGTGGAGCTCATTCAAAAGATCGCCAATTACTAGGATGGGAAATTTATCTTTGATGGTCAACTTATTGAGGGCACAAAAATCAATACTAGGGATAGTGTTGGGATGTATGACTCATGCATCTAGTAGCTCATGATTTATCTTTTCAGTTTAATTCTTTTGTGTAAATGGATGCCTATATGGTCTTACATTTTGTGGTTGAATTCCCAGAATCAGGGGAATACCATGATAATTATCTCCTCTAGATGGGGGTAAACCCTTTCATGTCTCAAATATCTCTTGATGTTTGTTCAAAACCCTTTGTAGGTCATGATGGATTTCGGATGTGGTGTCATCTAGAGCCTAGATGGCATGTAAGTGAGCAATAATTTCAAAGTGACCTTTCTTCAATATTTTTTCCATTCGATGAGAACTTATTATTTCAGTGGAGCCTACTTGGATCCCTTTGTGGGTGTGAGTATGAGAGTCCTGATTAATCTCAAGTATAATTCCTTGAACTCCATGGTAACTAGCCCTAATGTAGCCATTCTTCCCCCAAAACTATATCAAAACCACCCATATCTATGCCCAAAATATGAGTTTTGAGATGATAATAACCCAATTAGAGTTTTATATTTTCACAACGCCCCTAACATTTCATCATACCTCTATTAGCTATCATAATTTCAAAGTTGGGCACTGGATGTATATAACAATGGAGTTCCTCAACCAATCATTGGGGAATAAGGTTGTGGGTCATTCCACTATCAACCAAAACTACCACTTTGTGATGCTTGATGTAACCATGAAGTTTCAAGGTTTGTGAGAATGAAATACCAGATAAAGTGTGAAGAGAGATGAGTGGTTCTTATTGATGGACTTCATTTTCCACTTCTTGTATGGAAGGACTTTCTTCAATAGCCTCAAGCATAGGGGTATATTCTGTAATGGTGTCTTCAGAATTGGTAGGATTTGTCACATCAATGTGGAATAACTCGTGTTCTTTACATCTATGACCTGGAGCATACTTTTCATCACAATTATAGCAAAGTCCTTGTCTTTGTCCGTCTACCATTTCCGATGGAGACAATTGTTGTACCTTCCAGGGAGGAGAAGGAATTGTGCTTGAGGAATTGACTTGTGTAGGGCGTGAGTGAGGAATGAAAGAGGTTTTGTTGGTTTGTGCATTGATCACTATCTTTGCTTCTAGACCCATATGCGATGCCTCCAACTAGGTAGCATTACATTGTATTCTGACTTGTGCTTTAATTGCCTCCAAGTTGAGGCCATTGCTGAAACATTATTTATAGAAAGAATTTATTAAGTTCTCTACATGGATGGCTAATTTCTCAAAGGATGAAATAAAGTATGTGACTGAACCTGTTTGGCATAACTTGGTAAGCCACACCAAATAGTGAGGATCTTGCTCATAACTCTCATGGAGTGTTTAAATAAATAAACTGCAAGCAATGTAGCACCCATAGGATTTTTTATGCCACTCCCACCATTGCCATATGTCTGGATCCAAATACAAGACCCCCACCTTAAGTTTCATCATGTCATCTATAATACCATGGAGAGAAAAGTAATGTTCCATTTTAGTAACCCATCTTGATGGGTTAGAACCATCATAATTGTTTAAGTGTACTTTAGGAAAAGATTCCATGTGTTATTATCCATAGAGTGTGGTTTATCGCTATGAGGACCAAATGTAGGTTAATGCTGGATAAATAGTCCTAACTGAGAAGTTTATTCATGGCGTGGCTCACTGTGTTGTGAATTCCCATGTTCTTCTACATGTTTGGCACTAACTGTCAAATTGTTCAACTTCTCATCCAACTTCTTCTCCCAATGGTATAATTTTTTATCCAACTTTTTTTCCCATGTCTTATCCCAACTATTGATGGTCTATTGAATATGTTCAGTCTTTCCACTAAGATCTATGTACTGATGTTGGGCCTAGGTTGAGATGAAGTTTTGGAAACACCTTTTTGAGGCAAGTAGGGAAAGCTGAGCTGAGCGCAGCTCAGAAACACAATTTTGGCTAAGTATTGAGGATGTTGTGAAGTTGCGCGCAGCATCCAACTTTTGACCAGACTGCGGAGTTGCGCCAACATCGAATTTTTGGCCGTGATGCGAAGACCAGTACTACACTGAAGCAGTGCTGCGGAGTTAGGAGGCCACGTGGAGCCAGCAAAGCAGTGTGCTGGACAAGTATCAAGTGTAGCTACTGGCTCGACCGGTAGCAGCCATTTTGGAAAGATATTTCAGGATTGCGAGTGGCGGATGTAGGCAAAACAGGAAGGCGGCCACACGTGGGTTGTTAAGGAAAGCAACATTTGGCACGCTTAGAAGGTAAAACCGTTAGAGAGAAACGGTTCGACAGAAGCAGCCTGCAGGCATGCGTGCGAAAAAAAGGCCGATAGTGACACAATGAGGACATGGAGATCTGCCATGATCAAGCAGACGCTACCAGGAGCCGCAAGCCGGTTTGGAAAATCGGCACAGTATTGGAAACCCTTAGGGTTTTGGGTTTTAGGTCTTCGGCATTGTACAGACATGACCTTCGGGCATGATCTATTTAAGAAGACATTTTGTATGGGATGGGGGTTCGCTTTGGGGGGTTGTTCTCTTTTTGGATTATTGTTAGTCTTTTGTTGTTGCTGAGAACTTAAGGAGATAACCTTTTTGTATTGTAAAATCTCTCCGAGCTGAGAATATTGTAAAGGCTTTGCAGTTGTGTGCGCAGAGACCTAGCCGAGAGAAAGAAGAGTCTGCAGCTGAGTGCGCAGACTAAGAACGGTTGTCCCATCCCTTTTGAAAGAAATATATTACCAACCATTCTTGTGGATGTAGCTTTCCATCCGGGGAAGTGAACCATGTTAAATCTTGTGTTATGTGATGATGTTTATGAATGAATGACTGTCTGTATTTTCTGTAGAATGAATGCTTGAATGTTTCCTTTCATGCTGTAATATGAGAACTTTGATATGCATTTACCAATAGGGTAAGTTTGGGAATGATATGCTAGGTTCCACGGAAGCAGATGAATGGAAAACATTTCAATTCTATATTAAGGTCATGAATCAGTCATTCAAGTTAAATACTTTCTTAAGCACAGTGAAGGAACGCAGCACAGTTAATCATGTTATCATTTTGGTTCACATTGTAATAATCCAAGTTCTAGAATGAACGCCAGAAAGATAACCAGTAAGTGCCTGAATGAATGGATGAGTGATATTCATTTCAGTGCCTTAACATTTTCGAGATTTTCCAAGTAGAGGATAATTGTGGGTGATTAGCAGTTCTAGTAGAATATCCGCAGCAGTAAGAAACCCTTGGTGCGGCCCACAGTGTTGCCTCCACCGAGCAGTACTGCTCGCAGCATAGATCCGGCTGCGCACCGAATTACCTTGCCCCGCAACGCACTCCTTCTGTCCTGCGCTGTGCAGCTTGTTCAGATAAACAACTCATCATTTACTGTGGAAACCTGATTCCGCAGTACCCCATAAGATACACCTCGGGTGAGACCTCAACCTGCTCGCAGGTTGTTTCTGAAAGGGCCAGTGCGAAGGGGTTTTGTTGGTCAAAGGGAGAACCGCAAAGAACCTGGGTCTAATTGGAAACCTCTGGGTCAGTTTAAGCCAACAAATGGTTCTGTTGCTACGCTAGAATCCATGATGAGGTGAAATGGTTCCGTTGAGTTGCAATCACGATGTGTGAAGAAGAATATCAGTTCCCCGAAGGATCTGACTATTGGCATCCTAAAAAGATAGAAATCCAAGCTTGGTGGGATAAGACCATAAGCGATTTTAACAGACAAGAAAATAGACATCCACGTCTAAGCGACACACAGTGGTCGGATAGATATCTGTTGGATGACATTCATGAGATCTTTTGGGCATCGTTTCCAAACGAGCTGCATGTGTGGATCTCACGGCTCACAGAGAAGAAAAACTGTTTCCAAGGAGGAGTTCCTACGGAGTGGACTCCCGAGCTCACAGCGCAGCTTAAAGCGTTAGACAACCCGTTGTCACGTGCAGTTGATTATTGGGTCGATCATATGCTAGAAGGCTTTGTAACAGAATTTGCTGTAGACACACTCAAATCCTACAGCCAAGCAGAAGCACACTTTTTCGGAGGATTCCAAGGCAAGTTTTTGAACAATCTCAGTCTATACATTAAGATTTTGTTAGCTGAGAAAGGTGTTCTAAGAATGCAGTAATATGCTTGAAGTTTGTCATGATAAACAATACATATATTGATTCTTACGAAGATACACATACTCTTAGAAGTGGTAAGAGATATAAAATTAATAAGAATCCGGAAGGCCCTAAACTTCATATAGATACTGAGATCCCTTGCGATCTTGATAGTGAAGTTACACAACCATTTACCCCTGAGAATCCGTCGGCTGCACAAACCGCGCCACCCTTATCGCAAAACCCAACCGCTACACAGCCCACCCCGCAGAAGACTCATCCTAGTCCATCTCTCCCGATAGTCCCATTTGTATTTGCTACGCAGATCCCTTTACAGCAACCGTGCACTAATCTCGACACCCCACCACCTAGTAGCACAATGACAAACACTGATATGAAACTGCCAATATTCAGAGGAAATGGCCTAGAAGACCCTGATCAGCATTGGTTCCTTTGTGAAGCTGTATGGAGTGTAAGACAAATCCAGGACGATGCTGTGAAGCAAGCACAGCTCATCACCACCTTCAGGGATAGAGCACTACATTGGTTTATGAAATACTATACCGTACAGTCGAGAACCCTCACAGAAATTAAAGTCGCGCTGGTGGCGGAGTTCAAGAAACCTAAGTCTGAGTCTCAGTGTATAACTGAGTTGAAGGAAATAAAGCAGAGACCAACTGAAATGGTCTGGGAATTTGATCAAAAATTTAAGACCTTACTAGACCAAGTAAGTTTTGTTATACCACCAGAACAGCATAAAGAATGGTTCATTGCTGCGTTGTTACCTCATATAAGATTACCATTGATGAAGCAGAAGGTTCTATCCCAGGCAGAGGCCTTGGAAATTGCAATGAATCTGGAAGCTTCATCGATTGGTGATACTAGTTCTGGGATGTCTCAGATCCAGAACCAACTGACCAACCTGACACTTGAACTGCAAAGTATGAAAAATGGTAAAGAACAAAGATATGAACCTAGACAGGAGGTCTGGTGTACAAGTTGTAAAGGAGAAGGTCATGACCGCGAGCATTGCCCTCTATTCCGCGACTATATTAACAGTGGTGCGCCTAACCCATTAAATCAGAATCAGGCCCCATGGTGTGAAATTTGTAGAACCACAGGACATAGACCTGAAGACTGTTACCTAATCCAGAAATATGTGAAAACTCCTAAGAATTTATACTGCAATTTCTATAAATTAGTTGGACATGATGAATCCAACTACTGCACATATGAATTAATGAATGAAAGAAAAAGGGATATGGACTCAATGCGAGGCGCTGGCTTGTACCGCGTACAAGAAGAGACACAACTAAAACAAGAAAATGCACAATATGACCAAGGAGGATACAGAGGTCATGGTGGTGGATACCGCGACAGAGGAAGAAATGATGGTCCGACACAATGAAGAGGCCGCATCCAAGTCATTTGTTATAACTGTGGCCAACCCGGGCATGTGTCTAGAGATTGTGTTAACCCATGCACTACGTGCAACTATTGTAAATCGTTTGAGCATGTCATTGAAGATTGCCCAGTATTAGAGGTGGAAATGCAGAAGAGAAGACGAACAGAGGCTCCGAATCCAAACATCCAGTGTATCACAGTAGAGAATAGACCAGTGGATCCGAGCATTAATGTGGTCACGCGCAGTGGCGCTGAGACAGGCCGCGACAGAGGAGCGAAAGCTTCAACATCAGGGGAAGCACATACGAAGAAGGATCCCCTTGAAACAATATGGATAAGGAAAGCTCCAGGAAAAGCACCCCCTCTTAACCTACAGAAGAACAAGGAGATCTTCATTGACGCGTAGGATACCTTTAGAGAACCAGCAGATAAGTCATCAAGGATCCTGCTGCGCAGTGAAACACCGCATGTTGAAGACATGTCGGCTCTGTATGACAAAACAAGTACTGCGACAGATGTCCGTACTTCTGTTGCACAGTTCTTGCGAAGCTGCATGAAGTTACTAAAAAGCGAAAAAGCCATAGTAGAGCTCCAGAAGCTCATCAGCCAGTATGAACCTCAGATTGCAATAGAGACTCCAGATAGCGCTGTACATCATATAACGAAGCACAAAAGAACAGGCCGAGAGATGAGACTTACTGCACAGATAGGAGATTTTGAAATGGATGAAGTCATCCTTGATCTGGGATCAGAAGTGAATGCCTTAACTAAGCAGACATGGCAGCAAATGGGTCGACCAAAGTTGCTCTGGTCACCTATCCAGTTACGAATGGCTAATCAGGAGAAAGTCATACCTTTTGGCCGCTTAGCTAATGTAGTAGTTGACATTGACGGAGTACAGAGTCATGCACACTTCGAGGTTATTGAAATTGTGGATGATAGTCAACCTTTTCCAGCAATATTGGGAATTGATTGGTCTATGGATAACTTGGCTATCATAAACTTGAAGACAAAGAAGATGATCTTTGAAGGGAAGCATCTTAGGGTCATCGCACCATTGGATCCTAAAGATGGTCACAGATACAGTGAGCCAATTCAGGAGGAATCCCAAGCTCAATATTTAGACTGACTATACTAGCTGACAACGAACAAGGAAGACTACATTAATCCTACTGCGGATAGTACGCTTAGCTGGCGATGTGACACTTCTTGTATCTCTGACTCGGATACAGGACTGGAGAATTGGCAAAGCCGTATGCATGAAGCATCAGCAAGAAGAAGTGTGCAGGTTACAAAATCACTGTGCTGGATCGAAAAAGAGGTCAGTCCTATTCCTACATATGATGGTTCTGCTAATGTTTACAGTTTCATAAGGGAATATACTGCAGTTATACCAGATGAGCATAGACTTCCAGCTTTAGATATAGCATTGCACGATACACCTGCCAAATGGTGGAATGCACATAAGAAAACATTGACCACTTGGGATCAATGTAGAACTAAGATGCAGATCCAGTTCACTGAAAAGGTTACTTTACCCTTTCAAAAGTATAATGGACAGACAGACCCTAGTCAGCACATTGAAATCTGTTCAAAGGCATGGGTGGAAAGACCACTTACAGAATGGGTACATTTATTTGTACATACATTGGATGCGGGTATCCCAGAGAAATGGTACCTCGACCGGAGTTGCGCAGTGAACTCACTCACTGGGAGCTGCTCGCTGCGAACTTTCAGAAGGACTTCAGTTTTGAAGACGAGAATCCATTAATCCATGAAGCATTACAGCTAATCAAGAAGCGCATATTCCAGGATGACTGTCCTGATCAAAACATAACATTACAGGAGATTTTTGGGACAGAGTGCGTTCTCGCACACCTACAGTCAGGGAACATGAAGAGCACTTGATCGAGTGTTACAACTTAGCCGAAGATACCAATGATACAAATGAAGACGATGATGACGACCCGCGCAACATAGATATACCAGAATCAGAAGGCGCGCGTGAGGTAGAAGGACCTCTGTTGGAAATCCCAGATATGACTGGACCAGTAAAAACACAAAAAGTGAACATTGGAACAGACAAAGAGCCGAATTTCGCATCAATAGGAGATTATTGGGACGATCAGACTATTGCAAAGATCGCAGATACCTTACATGAGTATCAGGAACTGTTTCCAACAAAATTTACAGAAATGAAAGGAATTTTGGGAGACCTAGGGGTCATGAAAATACCTTTAAAACCAGGTGCTAAGCCTGTCAAGCAGAGGCCATACAGATTGAATCCATGCTATAAGGAAAAAGTCCACGCAGAGCTAGATAAGATGCTAGAAGAAAGAATCATTAAACCAGTCGAAGAATTCTAATGGATTAGCCCCATGGTTGTTCAAGACAAGAAAGCAAAAGGCGAGATCAGGATTTGTGTGGATCTCAGAAAGCTGAATGATGCTTCCATGCACGACCCATTTCCTACTCCATTCACAGATGAAGTGCTTGATAACGTTGGAGGAAATGAGGCATATTCTTTCACTGATGGTTTCTCTGGTTATCATTAGATCAGGTTTGATCCTGCGGATAGGCATAAGACAACATTTGCTACAAAATGGGGGTCATTCCAGTACACCGTCATGCCTTTTGGGCTGAAGAACGCACCTGCCATATTCTCTCGAGTTGTCGTCCCAGCATTTAAATATTTTATGCATAAGTTTTTAGAAGCATATTTTGATGATTGGACTGTATTTGGTCTATTGAAAAATCATTGCGCGAATCTCCGCATGATGCTCGAGAAGTGTCAACAGCATCAAATATCCTTGAATTTGAAAAGGTGTATTTTCTGTGTGCGTTATGGAATTTTACTTGGCCACATTGTCTGCAAGCAAGGATTGATGGTAGACCCTGCGAAGATTGCAGTTATTGCAAACTTACCAACACCAAATTTAGTCAAGATGTTGCGATCTACATTAGGCCATACTGGATATTACAGGAAATTTATAAAGGGTTATGCACAGATAACCGCAGCAATGGAAAAGCTACTGAAGAAATACGCACTGTTCATTTGGAACGCAAAATGCGAACAGGGTTTGAACACATTAAAAGAAAAGATGGTCACTGCGCCTATTCTAGTCTTTCCAGACTGGACAAAGCCATTCCATGTCCATGTTGACGCATCATGTATTGCCCTGGGGATCGTGTTAGCTCAGCCAGGAGAGGGAGGTATTGACCACCCTATTGCATTTTCTAGAAGAAAGCTTTCAACAACAGAGAAGAACTATACTACTACTGAGAGGGAAGGCCTTACGATGGTATATGCCCTGCAAAAATTTAGACACTACTTGCTGGGATCGCACTTCCTTATGTTTACTGACCATTCTGCGTTGAAATATTTGGTCAACAAGCCAGTGTTAGGGGGATGCATATGCCGATGGCTATTGCTGTTCCAGGAATATGACTTTGAAATTATTGTCAAGCCAGGTAGACTGAACTTGGGACCTGATCATCTGTCAAGGATCGAGTCAGGAGAGGAGCCGGTGAATATTGAAGACAGTCTGCCTGATGCACAGTTATTTAGTATACAGGTTGCCGATGATTATTACAAGGACATCATTGAATTCCTAACCACAGGGCTGGCACCCCAGGAATTCTCGGTCCAGCAGAAAAAATAGTTAGTGGTGCGCGCCACAGACTTCACTATAATTGCAGGCCAGTTATACAAACTTGGGCCGGATGAAGTCCTGCGCAGGTGTGTACTCAATCATGAGAAGCCATTTATTCTAGCCAACGCACACTCAGGAATCGCGGGAGGTCACTATGTAGGAAGGGCTATTGTGCAGAAGATATTGCGCGCAGGGCTATGGTGGCCTACGATCCATAAAGATGCCAAAGAACATTGCAGGAACTGTGATGTCTGTCAGAGGACAGGAAAACCATCACGCCAAGATGAGATGCCATTGAATCCACAATTAACACTGTAGCCATTTGAAAAATGGGCAATAGATTTTGTGGGTCCTATAACCCACCAGGAAAAAGAATGGGTGTAAGGTATATTATTACTGCTACGGATTACCTCACCAGATGGGCAGAAGCAAAACCAGTTAAGGACTGCAGCGCAGTTTATTTTTGAAGAAATACTCACTAGATTTGGCTGTCTAAAGATTTTGATGAGTGACCAAGGTACTCACTTTTTGAACAAGACGATTGAGGCGCTTACAGAGGAATTCCACATTCATCATCAGTGTAGTACTCCATATCATCCACAGGAGAATGGTACTGTAGAGGCTTTCAATAAAATATTGGAGAACGCACTCACTAAGGTGTGCAATGTAAATAGAGACGATTGGGACCTGCGCATCTCATCTGTGCTATGGGCATACAGGACCACATGCAAGAAATTGACAGGATAGACACCCTTATGGTTGGTTTATGGGAAGGAGGCTATAATGCCTATGGAATATATTGTCCCTAGTTTGAGAATCGCTGCATTTATAGGGATGGCAGACTGCGAAGCTCTAGAAGAAAGATTACTACACTTACTGGGCTTGGAGGAAGATCGCTTCATCGCAGGCTTACACCAGCAAGCTCAGAAGGACCGTGAGAAAGCATGGCATGATCGCCATATAAAGAACAAGTGTTTCCAGGTAGGTGATCTAGTCCTCCTGTATGATAGCAAATTCATGAAATTCCCTGGTAAATTTAAGATGCATTTGCTTGGCCCATCTACTGTGATACATGTTACTAACACTGGTGTAGTCCAGTTAGCCAATTTAGCTGGTGATACCTTGCCAACTTTGATAAATGGAAGCAGGCTAAAGCTATACCATGATAGCACTGCTTCGCAGAACCCTGCGTAATGAACAAAGGAAGGAAATTCTAAGTGTCAAGTACAGTTGAAAGAGGACACTAGAAATGTAAAGGAGTCTGTACATGTATGATAAAAGGAAGAAGGTATGATAAGAAGAATGATCTATGTACTGCGCAGCATTGTTGAAGCTGCGCGAAAAAATTAAAAAAAAGAAAAAAAAAGAAAAGAAAAATATATATGTATAGTGGAAGCCGCACAGTTCGAAATTTTTGGCACTGCGAAGTAGCCGCGCAGGGTTGCAGATGGCTTGCCGCACAGTTCGGCGCAACACCCAGAGAAAAATAGCCATTGCATGGATTTTCAGAAAAATAGCCGTTAGATGACCGTTGCAGCAACCGCTTCAACATTTAAAGAGAAGATAGTCGTTCTGAGCACGCTGACGACAGAAAAGACCGAAGGATCCGCTCAAATTCGCCAATGGACACCGCATTAAATGCTTATCTAACCGTTGAAGGGCGCGGGAGAGGGTCTGCTGCGCCTATAAATAACACCGTTGGGAGACTCATGAGCGTTACCAAGCACTTAGAATTTTCTTGCGATTAACCTCTCTGAGCTAGTATCCATCTGTATTCTATCTGCCTTAGCCACTACCTCATTTATGAATGTCCGAACCTTCCTTTAGAGAAGAAGAACTGACCCTTGAAGAAGCACTAAGGATCTTTTAGCACGGAGGGATTCAACAGTTAATGAAAACTCCAGTTAAGAAGGTCGTCGTAGAACAAGGTGAAGGATCCCGCGGATCACCAAGAATTAATCCGACGATGCAGGAAAAAGCAAAGATAAGGGAAAAGTTGTAACTGCACCTCAATCCAACATCATAAAGATGGGCTCCTCGGCACAGAAAGCACCAGTCTTTCAGACAGAACCTTTAAAGATGACACCTGAATATATCTCTCCGCGGGCATTGAATGCCCCTGTGTTTAAATTGTCCAAGAATGTGAGATACGACATCCCGCTGTCGCCTATCTCAAAGCATGTAAACGTTGCTAAGAATCTGCTGGGAAAGATAGCAGATTGTAAATGGGAGGATTATAACCTCTTGGGAATGAAGAAAGACGAGCCAGATGTTCCCAAATACCTGGATTTTCAACCAGACCAGTATATGTGATGGAAAAAGGACGCCAAGGGAACTCTGAACTTGGTAGCTGACAGTTTGTTAGCACCTGTCATTCAGTCAGGGCTACTGAACTTGCTGAGATTGCCACATTTTGACCACTCTCCAGAACTGAATATCGTGGTTCGCACACTCATGGTGCGAATCCATCAACGTTATCTGTGGCTAGACATAAACATTGACATTAACATTGATTTGATCCACCGCATCACCGAGCTAATCAAGCGCGGTGAGGATCCGAAGCAATTCTTCCAGGGGAAGAGCAAAGAAAAAGAGGCTGTTGAGAAGATGAAGAAGACCCACTCGGTGGTGAAGGAAAAAAGAGGATTCCCGACAGAATACATAGAGGACCACGCAACAAGATTCATAACGCAGTTGCTCGCAGGCAAGGTGCTCAAAACAGCTAGACCTTTGGAGGTGCCTGCGGGTGCAATACTCCTTGGTGTCGCAGCGACCGAAGGCAACAGCTTTAATTGGTGTCAGTTTCTGTTGAATGAGTTCCTTGAAGAACTCAACGACACCCAGGTGAATGGTGGCCAGTTCCATTTCACCTGGATCATCGTCCTGATTGCTTTGTGCGGATGGAAGGAGCCGCGAGATTATGCGGGCGTCATTATGGACACTAAGGATCCTAGAGGGTTTAAGTTCATCAACCTCTGGGCAAAAAAAAATGCAGAGCGCCAACAGGCAACAACATAAGTATTTTACCAGTACTATATTCAGCTGTGAGATGCAATCACGAAGACACCCTGCATTACAAAGCAGGTCACGGTGAAGTATATCCGCATCATCGACTTTGAGGTGGATATGAAATGTATATTCATATCACCGAAAGCACAAACGAGGAAACCAGAGTGGTTCCCAGGAAAGTACATCATGTACGAGCAGGATATTGAGGACCTCATGAAAGATTGGCCAGCAGAGTTCCGCATAGAGGTCATTGACGTGGAGACAGATTCAGCAGAAGATGAGCCGATCTCGCTCTCATGCCCAATTATTGAAGAAACAGGGAAGAGAAAAGAAGCTGAGACTTTGGAGAATCCAAAGTCGAGGAAAAAGGTGAAGGCTACAAAGATTCAATCGGAGGCAGTCCTCAATGATGATGACTACGAGATGATATCCAAAACAGTCTCAGAGCAGATGAAGGAGCTTATGGTGGCTAAAGAAAAGAAGGACATGGTCATCCACGATGACCTACACCAGACGCGGCTCGCAATGCAAGGCCTAATGAAGAAAATGGACGATGTCCAGAAAATCCTTATTGTGCCGAAGGAAGCAGGGGCTGAAAGGAGGTTGGTAGGAACCTCGCAGCAAGGAAGCCAACAACTAGCAATAACGCTGCCGTTGAAGACCAGAATTGTCCATCTAGACCCATTGGCTGTTGTGTTGCCAATGGCAGAGCAAGTTGTCTTGGACACAAAGGGAGTCGAGAGGGTAGAGCTCGACTTAGCCAAAATCCCGTTACTAGGATTGCACTTCATCCACATGCAGATCGTGGAGGAGATGCATGAACGGACGGTTGAAGCGATGAAGTTACAAGCAGAGCTCACCGTAGCAAACAGACAAATTCAGCAAAAGGCAGAAGTACAACTGCGCAACGAACAGGACCGCCGACAAAATTTGGAGACCACCATATCCAATGTGGTGAAGGATATCAAAGGCATAGAAATACAGGATGATCCTGCAGACACAGTTCTGAGGATCGGAGATAAGGTGAGATCCTTGCAGACGGAGATGTAGGATAAAGAGATTTACTATGAGGCCGACATTGCCACATTGAAGGATAAGCTGAATACGCAGGCGCCATTAACTGAATAGTAAGCCAGAGAGAAATCAGTGAGTGTCACCTTGGAAAGCATCACAAGTGAGATGGCTAAGTGCCAATCTCTCCTGGATAAGGTTTCACAGGAAATCGCGACCCTTGAAGAGGATCAAGGGTTGCTGCAGGTCAAGACCGTGGTACAAGAAAAACAGACCGCGCTGGACAAGTTGAATGCAGAGGTTAAAGCTCTGCCACCCAGAGAAAGGCTGCCGAGATACAAGGAGATATCCAGCTTAAAGAAAGAAGTACAGGAATTATGACAAAAAGAGATTGAGATGGATAATCAGTCGCAACAGCTCCTGGATAATGCCATGGAGGTATCGCAGCAAATTGAAGATAAGTTAGTAGAACTGCGTGATAACCAGGAGCAGGTACAAGATCAAATTGGACAAGAAATAACTCCAACACTACTTGAGACAATTAAACAAGTTGAGGAGGATACAAGAGAAGCAGTGGTGCAGTTGTGCGGTACATATGATGAGTTCGTGGCCAAGTTCGTTCCACTAGTCGCAGCGCAGAGTGAGACAGCTGAAACAATCAGTGGCTCAGGGACGAGCCACATGTAAGTGTTAGGGGCATGTTAGACCCAGGTTGAGATGAAGTTTTGGAAGCACCTTTTTGAGGCAAGTAGGGAAAGCTGAGCTGAGCATAGCTCAGAAACACAATTTTGTCTAAGTATTGAGGATGCTGTGAAGTTGCGCGCAGAATCCAACTTTTGACCAGACTGCGGAGTTGCGCGCAGCATCGAAGTTTTGGTCGTGATGCGAAGACCAGTACTGCGTTGAAGCAGTGCTGCGGAGTTAGGAGGCCACGTGGAGCCAGCAAAGTGGTGTGTTGGACAACTATCAAGTGTAGCTACCAGCTCGACCGGTAGAAGCCATTTTTGGAAAGATATTTCAGGATTGTGAGCGACGGACGTAGGCAAAACAAGAAGGCGGCCACGCGTGGGTTGTTAAGGAAAGCGACGTTTGGCACGCTTAGAAGGTAAAATCGTTAGAGAGAAACGATTTGGCAGAAGCAGCCTGCAAGCACGCATGCGACAGGAAGGCCGATAGCGACACAATGAGTACGTGGAGATCCGCCATGATCAAGCAAACGCTACCAGGAGCCAGCAAGTCGGTTTGGAAAATCGGCGTAGTTTTGGAAACCCTTAGGGTTTTGGGTTTTAGGTCTTCGACATTGTACAGACATGACCTTCGAGCATGATCTATTTAAGAAGACATTTTGTATGGGATGGGGGTTCGCTTTGGGGGGTTGTTCTCTTTTTGGATTATTGTTAGTCTTTTGTTGTTGCTAAGAACTTAACGAGATAACCTTTTTGTATTGTAAAATCTCTCCGAGCTGAGAATATTGTAAAGGCTCTGCAGCTGTGTGCGTAGAGACCTAGCTGAGAGAATGAAGAGTCTGCAGCTGAGTGCGTAGACTAAGAACGGTTTCCCCATCCCTTTTGAAAGAAATATATTACCAACCGTTCTTGTGGACGTAGCTTTCCATTCGGGGAAGTGAACCACGTTAAATCCTGTGTTATGTGATGATGTTTATGAATGAATGACTGTATGTATTTTTTGTAGAATGAATGCTTGAATGTTTCCTTGCATGTTGTAATGTGAGAGCTTTGATATGCATTTACCAATAGGGTAAGTTTGGGAATGATATGCTAGGTTCCACGGAAGCAGATGAATGGCAAACATTTCAATTCTATATTAAGGTCGTGAATCAGTCATTTAAGTTAAATACTTTCTTAAGCATAGTGAACGAACATAGCACAGTTAATCATGTTATCATTTCGGTTCACATTGTAATAATCCAAGTTTTAGAATGAACGCCAGAAAGATAACAGTAAGTGCCTGAATGAATGGATGAGTGATATTCATTTCAGTGCCTTAATGTTTCCGAGATTTTCCAAGTAGAGGATAATTGTGGGTGATTCGTAGTTCCAGTAGAAGATCCACAGCAGTAAGAAACCCTTGGTACGGCCCGCAGTGTTGCCTCCACTGCGCAGTACTACTCGCAGCATAGATCCGGCTACGCACCGCATCACCTTGCCCTGCAACACACTCCTTCTGTCCTGCGCTACGCAGCTTGTTCAGATAAACAACTCATCATTTACTGTGGAAACCTGATTCCGCAGTACCCCATAAGATACACCTCGGGTGAGACCTCAACTTGCTCGCAGGTTGTTGCCGATAGGGCCGGTGCGAAGGGGTTTTGTTGGTCAAAGGGAGAACCACAAAGAACCTGGGTCTAATTGGAAACCTCTGGGTCAGTTTAAGCCAACAATTGATATTTTAGGTTTTCCAACCTTCCAGCAGTAGAACGGGTGGCAATATTTTTTGGGGTGTTGGTGTGAGGTGGTTTATAGGGTTCCACCATGGTTGGGACATGTCAGATCCTAAGATGAGACTTCTGCAACTTTGAAATTTTTTCACTTACGGTGTGTACTTCCAACCCCAATATATTGATAGTAGTATAAAAAAATTATAATATGATTATTCCAACATATTCTCCTATGTTTCCTCTTTCCAATGGATTTTGAACCATGTAAATCATACCTTCGAGTAAAATTTTTATGCAAATATAAAATAACATACCTTTTAAAACCCTAATTTGGAGATTGTTTTGATGATTGGCCTTCCAATTGAGGTACCTTTGTAATTTCATCCCCTATGAGTTTTAAACTTCATCCTGTAGTATCTTGATATGTCTTCTCTTCAATTCCACAAGTATGGCCTAATTAGGCTGATGTGCTAATAAAAAGTTATGGCAAGTTTTCCAACACTTGTTATTTTTGGCCCTTTCAGGAAGGTGAAAGTGTACGAAATTCCACTTGTCCAATTTTTTAGATATGAATATGAAATTGCTACCAAAAACACTACATTCCATATTCTTTTCGATAAAGTAGGTCTCAATCAATTTGTATCTCGCATGCTATGGATATAATAGTTTTCCTCAAAACACCTATTTAGGACTAGTCAGTGACCCTAACTTCCATAGTGTATAAATCTGAACCTATAATGATTCAGGATTTGAAACTCGTACCATCGATATCTAGGTTTGTCTTCTACTCCACCTCCATGTTTTTCTATGTGAAACCTCCTATAAAAAAATCATAGTGTAAATTCCAAGATGACTTGTTTGAAGAGCCGAACCCTAGACAAGTATTCCCTTTTGGCCCAAGAAAGAGCTCTGATACCACTTGTAATATTCTTAAACCCATAAATTCATAGGAAAGATAAAAAATACAAGAAGAATAGAAATATATGACAGTTTTCACTAGCCTCTTCAAGGGGGAAACCTCCAAGAGCACTATCTCCAAATACAATGACAATTCTTGACTTCACATTACATATCTTACTACTCTATATGTAGTACTTCAATAACCCAATTCTAACTAATTATGGTCCCTCTATCAGTGAGGGCCGACAACCTAAGGACATTTAATCAATAAGAAAGGCCCTTTTACATAAAACAACAACCCACTAACTAACTAATGGGTCTTATGGCCTTGTACATAGATAAAGTAGGGGGGTTAGGGACCAGGGTAGGACCCTAACACAAGATGTGTCCTATGTCTTAGGACATGTTAAAACCTGTGTCTGACATGTAAAATACAAACACGAGGCCCTAAAAGAGCGTGTCTGATTCCTTATATGGGAACATAACTAATTCTTACTTCTTTTTTATGCACACACATTTTGATATAAAGTTTATATTATTATGGGAATACACAAGAATGTGGTGCTTACCTTTTTCCAATTTGAATCTTGTATAGTGGTAGTGTTCCATCTAAAGCCACCCTTTCTGGGATATATAGAGGATATTCTTGTCTTGGATGGTTGTATTTATTTGGATCTACATAACTATGGTGGGAATTTGGACCATAGTACTCAACCATTCATCGAGCTTATGTGTCATTAGTTGGGAGTCATCATGAGCTCTTGGACATGGAACACGAGAGTTTTGGACTACTTTAGTGTTGAGGCCAACACTTATACATGGGACCATAGTTTTCCTAGACCACTTTAGTGTTGTAGTCAACAATCATACATGGGACAATTGTTTCCTGGACTACTTCAATATTACAGTCAATACTCATACATGGGACCCTAGTTTATGGTATGAAATCATCGCTCTTAGCATTGAGGACAATGCTTCTTGAAGGGGGATGGAATGTTGGGATCCTCCCTAGGGATGTAATAGGGGCATATGGATCCATTATAAATAAGAATAGGATAAACATGGCGTCCATTTAATGTACTTTGGACTAGGTGTTAACAATCAAATTAACACCCTTAACAAAGTGTAAGGTAGAAGCATATTTTACTATGCGCCCGTAACATGAAGTTAGAAGACAAGTACATAAGAGAACAATCCTCTCTTATCTAATCACTACTTCCATGGTCAGAAGGATTGAGTGAAGAAAGAGGTATCCCAAAGAGACAAGGTTCACTGATTGAATTGCTCAATTGAAGGCTCAAATCTAAGCTCCACTAGTCAATAGTGAGAAGAAATGCACAAGATTGCATTAATTGTGCTTGAGAATTCTGAATTTGTGACAAAAGGCTGAAAATAATATGGAAAGTGGATTTTTGAGTAAAAAGGATAAAAAAGTCAAGAAAGGGATTATCCCACATTGAGAGATGAAACTTGAGATCCCATTTCCCAATACTATAAAACAAAGGCATTTGGGCCATGGTAGAGGAGGAAAAATGAAGAACAAACGCATGCTGGGGAGATTTGGAGGATTGGAAAGCTCATCTTCATCAAAGGAAAGGATGGAGAAGGATAGCTCAAAGCAAGGGAGGATGGAGGCATCTCAAGCAAGATTGTATGTAAGTATATTTTCTTCTTTGGCATAAAATGAAACAATTCAATTTTCCTTCCATTCATGAGTTTAAGTTTTTCTTCTCAAGTTTAGTTTGAATTCATAATGCTTGAAGATATTAGGAAATGCAATATAATTGGTTTAAGATCTTAGGAAATGTTAGATAAATGTTGTTATCACTAGGTTCACAATTGTTTCAGATAGAGATTCAAAGTTTACTTCAAATTTTTGGAAAGGGTGATTTGAAGGATTTGGAACAAATGTGAATATGATTACAACATATCACCCACACATAGATGGGCATACTAAGAGAGTTAATAAATTTATTGAATATATGCTCATAATGTATGTGATGGATCAACCATCCAAGTTGGAATATTACTTGCATTTGGTGGAGTTTGCTTATAATAATGGATATCATGCATCTTTAAAGATGAGTCCATTTGAAGTCTTATATGGAAAAAAATGCAATACTCCAATCAATTGGGATAGTCTAGTGGAGATAGTGGAAATTGGGAAAGATTTGCTTAAAGAAATGGAAGAGCAGATCGTTAAGATTAGGTAGAAATTGAAAACAACATAGGATAGGTAGAAAATTTATGCAGACAAGGGTAGAGTAGCAAGCGAGTTCATAGTGGGTGAACATCTGTATCTAAAATTTAGTCCAAAGAAGAGTTCCCCAAAGCTTGGATATATCCTAAGCTAGCACCCAGATACCGTGGGCCATTTGAAATATTGGCTAGGATAAGGTCTATTGCATATGATCTTACATTACCTACTTTCCTAAAAGTGCATAATGTGTTTCATGTGTCTTTATTGAAAAAGTGTGTGCCTGATCCTAACCATATTATTGATTGGGATTTGATTCAAGTGGAACTAGAAGAAGATATCTTTGTGCTACTAGTGTGCATCTCGGACATGAAATTCACGTTGCTTTTGAACAAGGCCATTGGGTAGGTAAAGACCCAATGGACCCATTACAACCCTGAAGAAGCAATGTTTGAGCTTGAGGATGTTATGCGGGAGGAATACTCGTAGTTGTCTTGAAATTTTGGATGAAATTTTGTATATGTACACAGTGTTGATATGCACCAAGGATGATGCATAAATTAAGGGGGAGGGGAATGTAACACCCCATTTGTTACCCCAACATGTAATGATGTAAATATGTATATAATGATGAAATGGATAGAAGTTAGACTCAAATGGTTTGGTATAACCAAGATGATGTAATTATGTGCAGTTTATGATTAATATAGAAACCACAACTACTGCAAACAAAGAAGGACAAAGAAGAGATGGGGGGCTATGATTCCACAAGAAGGGAAAGTGAGAAGGGTGTTGAAGGGGGAGCTGACCCTAGTGACTTATAAGTTGGAATTATCAGTATTATTCATTTTATCCTAGGTATTATTAATCCCTCTTAATTAAAGTGCATTAGCCATAATTTTGAGTTAATTATCCTAAGCTTGGGATTAGTTTGGTAAAAACAAGTGAACTATCCATGTACGCCACTTGTCGATTTCTCATCACCCATGCATGCATCTTGGCTAGTTCTCAACATGCATATAAATTATTGAGAACTAGTTCATTCAAACATTATCCTATAATTTAGCCATCGTTATTTGTTCATCATTGAGCCATCATTCCATACCATATCCTAGAGTTGTACTTAAGAACAATGGGAATTACAAAGTTGTGAATGTTTTTTCCCTGGAATAATGGTGTTGGGAAATTGAGTTCCCATATGAGAGAACCTCTCTTATAGTTGAGTTCCCTGGAGTCCCAACACAGAGAGTCCTTGGTCGGCCTATGCTGGAGCACTGGAAGGGAATTGGGATTCTCCCGAGGGGTTGTTAACTTAGAGAAGGGGACCCATTCCTTGGGTTGTGCACCTTGACGAGAGAGGATTGATAGCGGATTGGGGAAAATGTGGAGGGGGTTCAACACCTGTGAATCTCTTGTTTATTGAGATAAAGTTTCCTTCTTGTGGATTCATATCCCCATATCTGAGGTGGCCTCTGTTATAGAGATAATTGGTATAATAGAGTGCCTATGGTAGGGAGGAATGTTCTTAGTCTACAGTTAGTTGGAGGATATTTAAAGATAAGTATCTAACTGCGTATGAAATGCCATATATATATTTATGTTATGCATATTGTCTATTTTTATGTTATGTGAATATCTAAGTGCATGGATTGCTTGGCATGGTATGAGTGCATTCATGCTAGAATTGCTTGTAATATTTTAGTATATGCAAATGTTTAATTTGGGTGACCATATAATTAATTTCTTATGTAAATTGATATCAAAATTATGAAAAATGAATTTGGGTATCAGTGGTGAATTGGGTAAGTTATTTGCGTACCTTGTGGCCATAGAGGCATGGTGAGGTCACTAGGCATGTGACATTCATGTATACTAGTTTCTATGTTATATTGGAATACCTACCACTAAGGATGCTACTAGAGTTTAGAACATTTCTAATACATATGAAAAAATTTAGGAGAGGATATTGGTACTTGAATTTATTGTCAATTTTGCATCTTATGTATAGTCTAGGTGGAATTATTAAGAGAGATGTCACAACCCTTTTTAGGTCATTTTTATCATTCCCATTTTATCCAACTTTTTGGAAACATACAAAATCTTGTGGTCATTTCCATAGTACCCTAAATTTTGGAAGTTGCTGGTGAGACAAACATGCCCAAGCACTAAAATTGCTCTGGAACTTAATATCTATAAATAGTTATTTCATGACAGGAAATGGATTTGTGATTTTAGGAGTGTTACTGTTGTAAGAGAATTGAAAACAGAATCCTCCTAGACCATATTCTAATGTTATTTCTATAATTGGTGCTCATCATGGTGATATCATGTGCCCTTGGGATTAACCCTAAGGTGTACAAAAACTAAAACCCAATTTACTTGTGATAGTGAATAGTCTCAATGTCTAATCAATATTTCTAAAAGAGGAAAAAGAGATTCATAAGTATGTAATTGGAAGTATATTAGAATCAAATGATATTGCATCAGCTAATAATATTGCATTGTTGAAACAACAATGATGGGGGAAACCAAAACCAACCTATATTTTTTATTTTTTTATTTTAATTAAACCTATGTTGCTTAACCGACTTTTCAAAACATTACAAGTATAAGAGAAACGTTGAGTGTACATTGCTTAAGAGACATAACATTAGCTTTTAACATCCAAAAAATATCTCTTAAGCGATGTTATATACGCCCAATTAATGTCCATTAAGTGATTTCTCTAACGTTGCATAAGTGACGTCCATAATGTCCAAATAATGTCACTTAAGTGACATTTGTTCAACATCATAATGTTAGATATTCGATACATATTCATTGACATTGATTAGTTTACCATTCAACATTTTATTGATGTAAAAAATCATCAAACTGACATTGAAGTTGGACCCCAAATGCGGTAGTGGTGGTAGCATCATGTGTTTCATCACTAAGACAAACATTGCATCAAAACCATGTTGTCGAGCAACACCCCAACGTTGCCTCCATGTTGTATCAACGTCGTAGTAATGGCAAAATTGCTATTAATTATTATAATGAAAAAATAGCAAGTATTATTATAATTTTTAAAGCTATTATTAGAAATTAATAATTACAACTATTTATATTTAATATTAAAATTTATTATTATTATTATTATTATTATTAACTATAATTAAAAAAATTATAATTACTACTATAATAAAAAATGTTATTATTATTTTTTTCCAAGGAACAACCTCATGCAAAACCCTTTGAGTACTTCCCCATGATTCATGGATGATAAATGGGGTAAATCATTAGCCTTGGTTACGGAGCCTAACTTTGAGGGGATCAAGACAGTCGAACTTGTGACCTCCCCAACAATGGGGGGGAGATCTCACATCTAACTCATGAATACTTGAGCAAACCCTCGGTATTAAAAAAATAAAGAACTATTATTATATTATTAAATTGGTATACTTATAATGATTATAATTATAATTATTATAATATTAATAATTATAATTTAAAATAAATTAGTATTTATCAATTTCATTTATTTTCCTTATTTGCAATTAGAGTTTTAAGATCATCTAGAATGGTGTAGAGAATAATCATCAATTAATTTTTTTCTGGTTATAAGCTAGTCTTTTAGAAACTAATAGGGGGAATCTCAATTCATTGATGTGATTACAGTCAATTATGAGGAAGCCTCATAGAAAATGATAAGGGGAAATCCAATTCATTGATACCATTGTCTTGGTTATTAGAAAGCCTCATACAAACTAACAGGGAGGGATCTCAAGTCATTGTCATCATTCTCCCAATTATGTTCTCCCAGTTATGAGCAAGCCTCATGGAAACTGATTAGGGGGGATTCACATCATTTCCATCATTCTCCCATTAATGAGAAATCATCATAAAAACTAATATAGGGGAATCTCAAGTTATTGTCTATTGTGAATTGTTAATTAGCATCAAATACAATCAAATGCATATTAAGCGAGGGACATTGGGAGTTTACACTCAAGAAAGCTTCGAAGGGGAAAATTATATTCAATCAATCCATTATCGTGTGTATTTGTATTGTACAATAGGACTCTTTATATAACAAATAGGTGACCATAACAACTATGTCATAATTATATATTTAGTTGAACCATCTCAAAAACTTTATCCAATAATATCTCCATGAATCACTCAACTTGATTATATGAAATTCTCATCCTAACTTCTCTCCTTGTCTTCTTTCTTAGTTTTGTACATAGACATTCAAACTTAATATGCTACATCACATTCATGCAACCACGTATATTAGACATTTATATTCAAAAGTATGAGATATTGTTTATTATATCCATGCATTCACACCATCTTTGGGAAGTGGGTTTATCCCATATTTTGGTATATACCAAGAGGAATCAAAACCTTCCAAACATGGGAAATATGTTTAGTGGAGATTTTCCATAGAATGTTGTAATCTAGAGCAATTTGATTTCTTCCTTGGCAGTGATAGCAATTGGAACATTCTAACCATATCAACATTGTTTTTGCATGCATGCATTCCGTGCAATGGTAGGCGAGTCTCCTAGCACCTAGTCCTTCCTTCCCCCCCCCATGGTGCTTCATTTTGGTTATCATTAGCATCCTTATCTACTCAGAGCACCTTATCCACATCACTGGAGTTTAAATGCGCCCTCATGCATGATTTTAGGAGTCTACACAGTCAATTCCATTAATTAAGGCACCTTGTCCCATTGATTGCCTAGTTAACTGATTGTTACACCTAGTTTCACTACTTCTGAGTGTAGAAGCGCCCTTTTTTACCACTGTCAGTCAGTTATGCGCCTCCATGGAGTCTCCTCCCCTAATTTCTATCCCCAATGACTCATTCATGCACTAGTCCACCTCAGTTGACTATCCATTGATCATCAGTGGCCACTAGACCTTATCGGGTGATGGTTCCAATGCAAACTAAGCCTAGACTTGAGGTGATTCAAATCCTACCTGAGGCTATCGAATTCTCTCCATTGTAACTTCTATTGTTTACCAGCTTATTGTTGAATGATGTATCAAGCAATTGACAGCTAAACTTTTATATGCTGGTAACACATATGACTGGCAGCTACTGGGGCTATATTACAGGGAACCTCTGACAATGTGGTGGATGATGAGACACTGGCTATTGGCTTACCAGCAATAAGCAATTACCCTCCTGGGTTACTATCGGACTTATTGGCAGCTTGACGATTGTCGACCACTGGGAATGGAATGTGGACTTGCAATGCTCGGCTCTATTGTGGTGGAAACCACTCACTATTTGGAACTTATCCAACACTTAGTTGTTGTTGCCTGGGCCAAACCAGAGGCTATAATATTGAGTTCATAAGGAATACTAGCCTATTGGATGTTAAATATGTCCCAACCAAACATGGTTACTTATAGGGGAATGGGTGCTATCACCCAAATATGGGGACAAGTTCGACGTAGATATGTGCAGGTATATATGGAGAACCTGAGTAGATATGCGATAATATAAGATCCTATCCTACTTCCTCTAGCCAAAGGTTAGAGCACATGCCATCCATGCTCAACCTATAAGACAAGGGGGAAACAACATAGACGCCGATTGGGGATTGGATAGGCATCACAGTTTTTCATCTGAGTTTCATTTTCATGAGTGATTTCTACAGTTTTTCTTCCTAAATTTCTTGTGAAAATACTTTGTGAAATTAATCAGGTTTGTTCAACTTTGTGATCCACCCTGTGGAATTTCACAGTAGTATCCCACATGGTAGTCTTATGAGTGGAAATATGATGACGTGAGCATGAAGGATAAAATCCTAGTAATTGGAATTCTATTGCATAAAACAAGTTGTCTTTCTTGGTGATGTTGAACCTTCTTGATTTAACAAAGTTGGCTAATGACCTAGTGTGGTATAATCCCAACTAACCCCTGGTTCCTAGTAAATTACCTTCATACATTTTTACTTTGAAGGCAAATCTAGAGAAGATCACTCCAACCATGTCATGGAATTCCATCTTTGGTGTTCATCAAACTCTTTGATGGACAACAACATTAGAATAAGAGTTTTCTAGCGTACCTTGACTAGGGTAGTCATGAAGTGACATCGAACTAAAGTGCAAGAAAAATAGTGACTTCACATATTTGGAAATTACCTTTCTCACACACTTTCAATTACAAGTTCATTAGGAGATATGGATGGAGCTACAAACATCATTATGATGAGACACTTCCACTCACATATTTAATCACATTCACTAGTGGACAAGGAAACGTTGGATGATTAAGGTGGATCCCTATTGAATTCTTGGTTGGTTGGTTTGTGAAATCATTGCTACCATGTATTTCCAAAGATGTGGCTTTATTAGGGGTAACTACCAAGGAACATGTGATAATAAGAACCTAAAAGCTAGATTTGGTCTACACTCAATCTTAGGTTCTTTATGAAAATTTTCCCAATGCATTGTGGGTGGAAATCAACCATACTAAGACAAAACTATGACCACAAGTTGATGGTGTGACTAGCTCCATAGGAAATGTCATAGCTAGCCAGGTGTCGAACCAAATGGGATGGATATCCTTATAATCAAACACACTTATTGATAGATGTCCTTATAGATGGGATTTTTTTTTACTACATCTTATTAAATTGCATGTTTTTTTTTCTTATTTACTTCACTTTCACCATGCTTCTTTTTCATTTGCTTTATGGATTCATTTCCTTTTTTTGCACCATTCTCTTTTGTTGCTTCATTCTTCTTTGTCCTTTTCTCATTATCTTCAATATGCCCTTGCCTCTTACTTCTTCTATTACTATCCAGGTGTCTGCCTTCACGATTCTCTATCTTTTTTCTTTCATCTTGTTAAATTCTACCTCTAACTCTTCCATTAAAATATCTGCACAAATATTGTTTGTTGGAGTGATATCAGGGTCCAACAAAACAACTTATGACCTTGGTTTGGAAAACTTAATTGACGCACTAATGTCATGATTTGACATAACTTAAACTTGATTTGAAATTTAGCTTTGACTCATTTAACTTGTATTTGACTTTACCATGGCTGAAGATTCTCAACTTAAACCTCAACCTGAATTTCAACTTTAGCTTTGACTTTGAGTCAACTTGATTTTCCTATTAATTTTAAATTGACTTCAACTCCTTACGTCAAACTTCAACCTGAATTTCAACTTTAGCTTTGACTTTGACTCAACTTGATTTTCCTATTAATTTTAAATTGACTTCAACTCCTTACGTCAACAAACTCTCATGCAATGACTTAACATTGTCATCTATTTTGACCAACTTATCATTACAAAATTCTTGGCATTTAGATTCACTTAAAAGACTAGAGCTCACCTAAGAATTGCATTACAACAATCTTCTAAAGAAAAAATACATAGGTTTACGAAAATGACCTTTGGAAGGTATAAAAAAACATGGACCTTAGCCAAACTCCATATACCAAACACCTTTTTGTGAGTGGTGGCCTCCAAACAAAACATACCATATCTTAAAAATTTGTATGGAAATACCACCACGTAGTCATTATCCAGCCTAATTTCTTCATTCTTCACATGACTAGATTTTTGTATGTTCAACATTATATTTTATTTCTTTAATAAACAAAACTTCACTTTTCAAATGTTTCATGCCCAAATTTTTAAAAAGCACATTTCCATGATGTGGTGGTAATCCTCGTTTTCAATGGCCCCATGACATAACTGACATTGCGACCTCTCTCTCAATGCAACTTGTTTAACAACGCTCCTCCTTGAGTGCCATATATTTCATGGATCGTTCTGCCTCAATGTATTTCTAGTTGGCATTTTCAATCGCTATAGTCAGCTTCTATGATCCAATGCTCTAACACTTTTTTTATTTCGAATCGCCATGCAATTTTCAAAGGCCTTCACATGTTCAAATTTTCCTTTCAAATACAATGCACTTTGGTTCTAATGTCTTCTTCTTCCAACTAGAAACGTAGAAACTCTATAGTCATTATGTTTTCCTTGTTCCTTATATTATAGGGATGATTTATTAACCTTTTATATAATTTATATAATTGAGGGTAAGGAAAATTTTAGGGACAAGATTTAGTATATGGGTTAATTTTTTATTTTTTCTAAAAAGAATCGCTAATTTTCATTTTTTTCTAAATTGATTCACCCAAATTCTATGGGATATTTTTTTAAACTCTAAAAATCTCCAAAATCGTCCCTAAACTATATAAAATCCTGAGAAATTCAAATCTTTTTAGAAAAATATCGCCCTACATTTTATGGTTGGAAATTTAAGAATTAGTAAAAATCGTGGTTTGTACACTATAAGAAAATTATGGATCCTTAAAGTTTTCCCTGAGATTCAGGGGTTATGCAAATTTTTCTACCATGACCATTTCTCTTTGAGTAAACAAATCAATTGCATTCTTTACCATGACATTTTTCTGGACATGGCCCGTTTTTGTGACCCTTTCACATGAAAATAATTCCAGTCTTTTTGTTGTGATATTAGATCAATGAATATTACCAACTATTCCCATATTATTTGACTCATTCAACAACATATCTATATTCATTATTCATAACAACAACCAATCATACACTAACAACAACAACAAAAAGATTGGACCATCAAATATCTCCATGATTGAGAATCTCATTTAGAAATGCAATCTTAAATTAACAATAGATCTCAAAAGATCTACTCAATTTGATGTTAACACTGCTTTACAAGCAAGCCTCTTAGAAATTCAATACTTTAGTTCGGCTAATTGAGCTTGCAAATTTCAAGGACACTCGATCTCATTGAAAAACAACACCTTCTTCAAGATCATATGAGAAATGATTCAAGTCACAACATTTCAATAGGTACTTTGAAAATGATTTGCCATCTAAATACTTTTTCTTGAAATTTGGAATAGATTGATTTTCAAACCATTAGAAATGACATATTGTTGATGTGCACAATACATTTTCTTGTTAGCCTCAAATGTTATAGGAAGATGCAATTTTCTTCCACAACCATCCTTCTACATGTCTTCATTAACAAGGGTCACATCATCCTTTCATCCCATTATTTTAAATCTCTCATGTGTTACTATCAGGGAGATATCAAGCCCTTAAGACTGAAATGGCTATGATACCAAATGTTGTGAATTAATAATTAGCAACAAATATATTCAAACATATATCCATCAAGGGACATCAAAACTTTACACTCAAGAAATCCTCGGAGGGAGGAATTCTCTTCAAACAATCCATTCCCATCTGTATTTATATTGTACAATAGGTCCCTTAATATAACAATAGGTGACCATAACAACTATGCCATAATTAGATATTTGGTGCGATCTCCATAACTATCTCAAATAATATCTCCATGAAGCACTCAACTCGATTCTGTGAATCCCGAAGCCTAACCTCTATCCTTGTCCTCATTCCTAGTTTTGTATGCGTACATTTAAGCTTAGTAAACTACATCACATTTATGCAACCACATACTTTAGACATTTATCTTCACAAGTATGAGATATTCCTTCATTATTGTCTATCACCCCTAACACCTAAACCATAAACACTAACACTTATGAAAACTAAACTCTATAACTCCTAACCCTAAACCTTGACTACTATCAATGTTATAACTCAAAGCCAAAGCGGAAAATTTCACCCAAATCTCATAATTTTATCACCCATAAACTCTATCCCCTATTACAAGTAACCACTAATTCCCAACATCGCACCTACAATCCCTCACCCCAATCCCCCTTAACCAATGGCTTAACATCTAATCCATACCACCCCTAACACATTTAACCCAGGACACATTCCTTTGGTGAATAGTCACCATGTGAGTCTATTTATACGCGCTACACCATTCATTGTAACATCATCTTTTATATATATTTATCAATTATCTACCAATTATATTTTTATTATAGAGCTATCGTCAATTAAGTGACTTATCCATTTGGATAGTCTTGAGTACAACTAGACAAGTTGTAACATTGGTATCGAAGCTAGCCTTCTCGAACCTCACTGATTCCGGCTTGTAGCCATAGTTGTCAGAGTTTCTCTAAAAGCTTGGTCATCGACCAAAATTTTAGGCCTTTGGCCTTTCACTCACTCACTGCACTCACTCTCACCCATCACATCTTCCCATCAATCGACATTCTCGCTCCCTCCCCTTACATTCCATTCTCTCATCCCACGTTCGGTATCTACTCACATCTCATCGTAGCCATCTCTCTACGCATCCCCAATTCACTCCCCTCTCTTCCTGCCTCGGCCCTCACAGCCCCCGTAGCTCCATTCTTCTCCACGCCACAGATTCCACAACCTTCTCGCGCCCATAAACCTTTTCCCTCCCAGCGAGTACCGCTCACTCTCCTCCTCGTCCATCCCACGGCGTTTTACCCCATACTCCCTTCTCCCATCAGCACTTTCCTACACATACTCCCCCGTCACCTGCACCAATGCCCTTCCCAACTCCACGTGCTCTCCGCGATAGCCATCCACACTCTTGTGCACCTATCCATTCTTGAGCCCGCTCACCTGTCCATTCCCCTGCCCCGTCTACGCAGCCTACAACCGCGCTCATTTGCATACGATCCACCATCGCCTTCCTCACCATACCATACAGTTTCAAAAACAAATATCACACTTGTTTTATATTACCATATTCAATTCAAATTGATATTATATTATTATATTTAATAATATAATAATTATTTATTAACATTATTACTATTATTAAATTAATAATAGTAAAAATTATAGAAGAATTGTGTTTATTACAATTATTACCTTATTAAAAGGGGAAGGAAACAAAAGTCTAACAAAAAAGAAGAATAATTCTTTTAAAAAAGAAGACCACTTCAAGGTTATTACACCTTTTGTGTTTGCTTATCACTTAAGGAAAGAATCGAAAAAGACGAAAACCATTTATCGCGGAAGAAGTCAACGACTGAAATAAAAAATAAATAAAGTCAAACCATCTATTGTCGAAGAAGAGAAGACAAAGTTGAAAGCGAAGACGTAATCGCAAACTATGGAAAACACATATTCATTAATGAAGTTGCAATTACAAGCAACATTGGATCAATTAGAGCAGTATAAAGCGACCAATAAAGATCTTCAAGTTGAGATTAGGAAGCAAAAATTGATTAATTTGTTAAAAGAACAGGAGAATCATAGCTTAAAAGATCAAAAGCAAGAGTTAGAAAGAGCTAATAAATAATTCAAGAAAATTTTATCAGATAAGGATGAAAAATTATCATATTTAAAAAGTCACAATTAAAACCTTGAAGACAAAATCAGGAAGTCAAAGAATGATGAAGAATCACCTTATAGCAGCAATAACGATTTAGAAGAAGAAATACAACGTTTAACCAAGCTCATCATGGACAAAGATAATGAATTCGCGCAAGTCCAAAGAAAGTTAGAAAGTCTAGAATCAAAGATATGTCGACATCAACAACATAAGAAAGAAATCCAGTAGAAATATGGCAACACTAAGAAGACGCACAAGTTGGAAAATTTGAAAATCAATAACACGTTATCAAGCAATACAAAAGAGATATTTCGACTAAAAAATCATAACAAGACATTAGTTACAAAGATCAAGAAATTCAAAAATAATCGGAAGACAAAACATTCTAATGAAGACTTCGAAGGAAAAATACTAGAAAAGCAAAAAGAAAATCATATCCTGAGAAATCTAAATCAATACCTATGAGAGCAAATCAAGAAGTTAAAGGAGGACAAAAAGTCGCAAGAAGAAAGGTTCGAAAAGACTCAGAGTAATACACTCTATTAGAGAACAAATTAGAGCAAATCCAGAGGGAAGCTTCCATGCTCTTAGGAAAACAAATTCAAGTTGAGAAACAAGAAACAAAAACACACTTAATTGAATTATTATCAGACAATAAATCGCCAAAAAGACAAAAAGTTGAAGTCTCTGCAAACACTCTGCAAGTAATTCAGGTAACTTATCACCATCCTAATCATAAGAGTCATTATGACCGATGACAAAATCAAGAGGAAAATAATCAAAAGTACTCCTACAGACAAACTAACTATCTTGAAGGAAAGAAAAGACAAAATCACCAAATTATTTGGGAGCAAAAAATGAGAAGTTCTATTCCAACGATTGACCAGAAAACAGCTCCAATGAAAGTAAATCTCGGATAGATCACTTTCCAGGAAATGAAATCTCAGTTTAGGAATTCGGAAATTATATCGCCTTGTTTCATCAAGTATCAAAGTTACAAGTTCAGAAGATCACAAAAAGCGTTACGAGCAAGAACATGGGAAAAAGTCATCCATAATTATGCTTTGAGGACAAAGCATCTCTAAGGGAGAGGCAATGTAATGAACAAATATATAAATAAACAATTAATAAATATTATTAATAATAATATAATAATAAAATAACATAACATTGATTACAATTAATTAAGGGACACATTCCTTTGGTGAATAGTCACTGTGTGAACCTATTTATATGGGCTACACCATTCATTGTAACATCATATTTTATATGTATTTATCAATTATCTACCAATTATATTTTTATTATGGAGCTATCGTCAATTGGGTAACTTATCCATTTGGATAGTCTCAAGTACAACCAGATACTAGGTTGTAACACCCTTAACACCTATAAGCCTCGCAAGGTCCTTCAATCCTTAATAACCATTATCCCTTGACATTGTGAACCCTCACCCATATAATAACCCCATTTTATTATTTTAACTAACTAGTTTCAATACTATTGCTAGATTGTATAAAAAATGGTGGGCTCATCAAGCTCATCATCTTCATCTAATACGGAGTCTAGCTTATACATAAGTTCATCTAGCAATAACTTATATTTCATAAATGTCTTATTGCTGAAAAAAACACATATATTTATTAGGCTTTTGAAGTCCACTTATGTATTTCCTTTGTATTGTTTCTTGTGCGAAGTTCTACTTCAAAATCAAGTAATTCCTCCTTCAATACTAGCTAGAAGCAGTGTACTAAGTCATTCTCTACTCATGATGTAAGTTCATATTTATATTAATTAGGCTATAATATTTGGTTAAATGTGACATATGTAGATTTAAACTTCGTGCTCATTACACTTATTATCTATTGATTCTAAATATAACCCCAACCATCTTGCGTGTTGGTACTTCAATTCCATGTGTTAAAGGAATGTATATAAATTAATAAATTATAAGTAATGTAGTTTATAAATTTGCGATAAGGTTTTTCATTATGACCAATAATGTGATTAATATCCTTGTGTATGTTTATGATTTGTAGGAAACTAATAAAATTTCCCCAACTTATCATCTTGATATAGTTCATCCTTGTATTGGAACCAACAACCAAAGGATATTAATTGAAAGACATATGTGTGACGGGCCCTAATCAAGACTTAAAATGCCCCAATATCAATGTTTAAAAAAAATATGATATGTCATTGTTAACACCTAAAAAGTGCTCATTACCTCATCTCCCTCACCACATGACTCATTTGTCTATTTTTCCCACCATCTTTGTCTCCAAAACCTCAAAAAACCATTAAAAAGCCACCAAAAGACCAAAAAACCCCTTTTCCCCCCCCAAAATAATTTAAATTTCCTCAAAAGATAGCAAAAGCCCTCTAAAAGGGCCCTAAATTCCCAAAAATCAAATAAAAGGGAATAAAAAATATAAAAAAGAGGAAAAAGAGGGAAAAAGGAAGCAAAAACCTTAAACCATTGACCTAAACCATATGGTGCCAAAAACCATAGGTCAATACTCCACCACTAAAAACCTATAAATAGGTGATGGAGGATCCCCATTTCATATCCACAATCTATCCTATCCTCACTCTGCCAAAATCACTCTTGAAACCCTAACTCACCATTTGAGCTAGCTTCCCATTTGAGTGCCCCTTTTGGCCTATGATCCAAACACCTTGGAGAAGGAGAAGGAACCCATTGGAGCACGGAAGCAGCCCTCCTGGACTACTGCAAGAGCTCCACCAATTTCAACATTTGAGGTAAATGTAACTCTATTCTCATTTTTAATACAAAAGAAAAATTCCCATTATATTATTGTCTTTTTATTTTTTGTTGATGCACATGTTAGCTTAGATTTTACCTTGTTTTACTGTCAAGTTTTACTGTTTTACTGAACTGCTACTAAAGAGGCCCTTCTCCTTAGTAGGTGCTCATTTGCACAAGCTAGGGTGAAAACCCTAGCTACAGTCATCTTTTAGTAAAGTTGCGAATTCAAAGATAAATGGAAATGATCCTTTGTAGCTTTACTATGAAGCATGGTGTGTGGTTATTCCTTTGTAGCTTTACTATGAAGCATGGTTTGTGATAGTAACTCATTATCTACTCAATATGTAAGTTCACAATTATATTAATTAGGCTATAATATTTGGTTAAATATGACATATGTATATTTAAACTTCATGTTTATTACACTTATTTGTTAAGATTCAATATGCTAAGATATATAACATCAGTATTCAATTCAATTTCACAACAGTAGAATATACAGGATCACTGAAAGAAACACAATCACAATATAGACACAGATTTATCTTGGGAAACCCTCTAGGGAAAGAAAACCCAGCAAAAACTTCCTCAATATAGATGATCAAAAGTACAAAGACAAAACCCCAAAAAAGTGCTCCTTCTCCTTGCAGATATGTCTCTCTCTCTCTCCCCTATGCGAATTACACAAGTGAGTGTGTGTGTGTCCAAATGAGGAGCACGTCACTCCTATTTATACTTTATCTTCCACTTGACTTTTTCACTAACTAGGTCAACCCCAACAAACTTAATTGGGCCAACTTACCTAGGAAGACTCAAAACAATATAATATTACTTTCTGGAGGGTTCTATCGACCCGACTTACAAAGGAGGTTTTACCTCATGACTCTATGATGACCAAATACAATAATAACATCCCGATGGAGGAATAAAACATCTCTAAATAAATAATAATAAAATACAATAGAATATTCTTCTAAGTTACAATATTTCAACACTCCCCCTTAACGAGAAGGGTATTCTACTAACAACAACAACATCAATTGTAGGAGCAAGGAGAGAGAGCATCGTCACCAACATCAAGGTGATACATCTATAAATCATCGGAAGTTTTCTTCAACAATATCAGCAACTGGAACAATTACTAGAACATCTTCAACATCTTCAGTACTGGAGCATCATCTTCTACAGCACTGAGTCTTCATCTTTGATCTTCATATTCTACAGCACTCGATCGCTCGATCGTCTACAGCAACACTTGATCTTTCGATCAGCAACAACCCTTGATCTTTCAATCAACAACAACCCTTGATCTTTTGATGAGAAACAACATCATCTGCAGCAACATAACCCGCAACACACATGATCCAATTACGGGATGATCAATCCCTCTCACTTTAGGACATAATTCCAAGGACTGTGCAATCCTAACCACATTACTGAGACAAAATTATGAGGATCTCTTTAGGACTAATGTCTAGGGATGATACAATCCCAACCACATCGTGGAGACAAAAGTCTGTGGATCACTTTAGGACTGATGTCCAGGGATGATACAATCCCAACCACATCACGGAGACAAAATTCTGTGGATCACTTTAGGACTAATGTCCAAGGATGATACAATACCAACCACATCATGGAGACAAAAGTCTTCGGATCACTTTAGGACTAATGTCCAAGGATGATACATTCCCAACCACATCACAGAGACAAAAGTCTGCGGATCACTTTAGGACTAATGTCCAGGGATGATACAATCCCAACCACATCACGGAGACAAAAGTATGTGAATCACTTTAGGACTAATTTCCAGGGATGATACAATCCCACTGCAACATCATCATCACTACAACTACATCACAAAGACAAAAGTATGCGGATCAATTTAGGACTAATGTCCAGGGATGATACAATCCCACTGCAACATCATCATCACTGCTCCCCCTTTCGAGGAAGGTCCTTTCGAACCACACCAATCTTGTCACAGAAGTACTCAAACTTCACTCGAGACAAAAGCTTAGTCAACACATCAACAACTTGCTAATCAGTGCTCACATACTAGAGCTTCATAGCTCCCTTCTGTACCATATCCTGTATGTAAAAATACTGGATTTCTATGTGCTTTGAGTTGTCATGGAACACTGGGTTCTCTGTCATCTTTATACAACTCTGGTTGTCACATAGAATCACCGTGGTATGCAACTCCAGTTCAAATAGTCATGGCATCAAATTTCGAATCCATATGGCTTCACAAATAGCAGAACAAGATGCTATATACTCTGCTTCAGTTTTGCTGAGAGAAACACTGGACTCCTTCCTACTAAACCATGAGATCATGGTGGATCCCAGACAATAACATCCACCTGAGGTGCTCTTCCTGTTTGAGACACTTCCATCCCAATTTGCATCTGTATAACCATACAATTTGTAGTCATGATCTCCAATATAGTATAGACCAAGTCTATCATACCTTTCAGGTACCTCATTACATGATTTGTAGCTACTAGGTGAACATGTCTAGGCTCAACTAGATACTGACTCGGGGTGTTCACAACAAAGCATATATTTGGCCCAATATTCGATAGATACATCAACGACCCAATAACCTGTCTGTATTGAGTCACATCCACTAACTCTGACTATTCATCAGCTAAAAACTTCAGGTTGGTATCCATGGGTGTGGCCATGGATTTACATTCTAACATATCAAATCTTTTTAGTATTTCCACAACAAACTTTCCCTAGTTGATAAAGATTCCTTCTAGATTCTACCATTGTGCATCAATCCAAGGTCTTTCATCTCAAATTCTTCAATGAGCTTCTTCTTGCACTCTGCAATTTGTTTCTCATTTCCTGTCAAAAATAAATCATCCACATACAACAATAATATGAAAGGTTCATCATCCATAACCTTAAAGTAAAGGTCAGGGTCAGCTTTACTTTTGGTAAATCCCAAGCTTGTAAAAAATCTATATATCCTTCTGTACCAAGCTCTAGGAGCTTGCTTCAATCCATACAGAGCCTTCTTCAACTTGCAAACGTGATTCCGTCTATCGTCAACTTCAAATCCATGTGGTTGTTCTATGTATACTTCTTCCTCAATCACACCATTCAGGAAAGTTGTCTTCACATCCAACTTGTGTAAACTCCACTTCATCGTGGATGTAAGTGCCATGATGGTTCTAATGGAAGTGTACCTTCCTACTGGTGCAAATGTCTCTTCATAATCAATTCCCTCTTTCTGTGAGAATCCTCTAGCCACAAACCTTGCCTTGTGTTTCTCATTACTTCCATCAACTGCATGATTTATCTTGTAGATCCACTTGGAAGATGCCACACTTTTTCCTTCTGGTTTGGGAACTATATCCCAAACATCATTCTTCATTATTGATTGGTATTCTTCCGTCATTGCTTCTACCCATTCTTTCTTCTGTATAGCTTCTTGATAACTGGTAGGTTCTTGATCTACAAGATCACACATCAAAGCCACATAACTGGAAAAGGGCTTTGGATTCTTGCTTACTCTTGTGGAGCCTTCTGGAGCTCCATACTTCTTTGCTTATTGTATAATTTATCTTTCGCAAGAAGGATTTATCTTTCGTGACATATTCATAGTGGGAGGTTCTTGAGGTTCTAGCATATCATGGTCTTCTGGTGTTTCATCTTCGGGGGAGGGTGCAACTTCTACATTTCTGGGAGGTACATCTTCTTCATATACTTCTTCATGCTGGCACTTTCTGGATCTCTTGAGAGCTGCTTCTTCGTCAAATGTTACATCTCTACTAATCTCCATGTGATGGAATCCCGAAACGTATATTCTGAAGGCTTTGGAGACTTCACAATATCCAACAAATATTCCCTTCTTTCCGGAAGGATCCAACTTGGTCCTTTTCTCTTTTGGAATGTGAACAAACACTGAACAACCAAATATCTCGAACTTTGTTGCAAGTTCTCTCTTTCATCCATCTTCTCATCTTCAAACTTGTAGCAAAGGTTGATGTCTTATCACTCTAGGTAATCATTGATCTCATCATTCTATCCCGTAGAAAGTCTTCTTCAATTTTCACTCATGTGGTCTTCTGAGTCCTGGAGGTTGCTTGATATATTGATCACACCATGAGTCTGGCTACATCTCATCATAGCCAACATCCTCTACTTGATTTCATAAGTTTTGTTTATAGTTGAACCATTGTCACTTGTTCTACGGAACAAGTCTCATCATTCTTCATTTGTAGGTGATCGTTGTACAATACTTCCTACAAGTCAAGTTCAATAGCATGGTTAGAATCATTTAATAGTTTCAAATATATGCATAAAAACATAATTCACACTATCTTAGCCAATGATACAACATTCATCCATATCCCACATTCATATGGTAACTTTCTAGATGCCTTCCATCTCTACCATGACATCATTAAGAGTGTGCACTACTCCCAATATGTCAGTAAAGAGGTTTCACTCTAGATAAGTAGCAATGGAATGTTGTATAGCACCATAGGCTACTTACCCATCACATGCATATCACTACAAACATTCTAACACACATCCTAAATAAGTGTGTATACAACTGGATACTATCATTTAAACAAAAATGAAAATTCAAATACTTATCTCAGTTTGTTTGGAAGGATCTCTTTTGATCCTAGTCTTATTGCAGGGATTACTAGAGTGTCTGATGGTGATCTATACTTCATCATCAGAGTTCCTGAACCAATATTGTATGTTGCTTCTTCTATTCTCCTAATGAAGCTTTCTGAGGGGAGTCATTTTCTTCAAGATTGGAGAGAGTGCTTTGAAGCACCACTATTACAAGACATATTCTTCGATTTATTCCTTTAGTAACTTCTTGGGAGGTTGAAACTCCTTGTGGATTTCCTTCTTGAAGTTAGATTGACTTCTTCCTCTCTTGGTATGGGTGGCTAGGGCTTGATCATCTTCTTTAAGTAGAGCTTCTCTATTGGCTACTCTAGCCTCCTCTTGGATGCAATCTTCCCATACAATGTCAAATTTCATGCTTTCCTTTCTGGCACACATAGCCTGGATGAATGAATCCCAAGGTCTAGTGAGACCATTGAGAGTAGTTATAACTAGATTATATTCATCAAGGGAGTCTCCAATGGCTTCTAGTTTCTCCTTGAACTGGGAGACCCTTGTGAAGTAGTCTTGGATGGATTCTCCTTGGCACATCTTGGTACTCTTTAATTGAGCTCTCAAAATCATCTTCCTTCATACATTATGGCTAGGGAATCATACATCTCCTTCGGGGTCTTCTTGGATGACACTTGAGGAATCAAGTGGTCTTTGATAGAATCAACAATGATCTTCTTTGCCCTAATTAAGTCCTTATTGTGCTTCTCCTTAGCTTCATACTCTTTAGGTTCTGCTACTTCATCCTTGATGTATTTGGCAAGATCATTCTCTTCAATAATGAGGCCAATCCTATATTTCCATGCTCGAAAATTCTCTATGCCTTTTAGCTTATCCTCAATCTTAGTGCTTGGGGCCATCTTATCCAGGAGGTCACTAAAAAATGAAAATTTTCAAAATGCAAAACTGACCTTACCAGGAAATGTGCTTGACTGATGCGAATTGACTGGTACACTTGGTTTCTGGAGATTCCAAATTTTCACCCTTCAAAATTGACTTGCGAATTTTGGATTTGCAATTTTTGGCTTTTTTTGGTTTTTTGGTCCAGAGTCAAACTAGGGTTTGACTTTTCCGGAGATCTACCCACTCAAAAATCTCGATCTTGGTCTCAAAATTTCGCTCTTGGAGATGCGCACCTTTCTATGTTGATAACACTCAAAAATTCCACTTCTGTGAAAATCCCTAATTTTTCACTTCCGGAGAGAGAGAGAGAGAATTTCACCTTGTGAAAGCTGTCCTGTTCAGGCTAGCTCTAAAACCATGTTAAGATTCAATATGCTAAGATAGATAACAACAGTATTCAATTCCATTTCACAACAATAGCATATAGATGATCACTGAAAGAAACACAATCACAAGATAGACACAGATTTATCATGGGAAACCCTCTAGGGGAAGAAAACCCAACAAAAAATTCCTCAATATAGATGATCAAAAGTACAAAGACAAAACCCCAAACAAGTGCTCCTTCTCCTTGCAGATATCTCACACTCTCTCTCCTATATGAATTACACAAGTGAGTGTGTGTGTCCAAATGAGGAGCACATCACTCCTATTTATACTTTATCTTCCACTTGACTTTTTCACTAACTAGGTCGGGCCCAACAAACTTAATTGGGCCGACTTACCTAGGAAGACTCAAAACAATATAATATTACTTTCTGGAGGGTCCTATCGACCCGACTTACAAAGGAGGTTTTACCTCATGACTCTCTGATGACCAAATACAATAATAACATCCCGAAGGAGGAATAAAACATCTCTAAATAAATAATAATAAAATACAATAGGATATTCTTCGAAGTTACAATATTTCAACATTATTATCTATAGATTCTAAATCTAGATCCAACCATCTTTCATGTTGTACTTCAATTCCATGTGTTCAAAGGAATGTATATAAATTAATAAATTATAAGTAATGTAGATTATAAATTTATGATAAGGTTTTTTTCATAAATTATGTTTTTTCATCCATCTAAATTTTGGTCCAACAACCATTACTGGTTTTAGGGGTTTACTAGTTGTAGATGAATCCACTGTTTTTTCTTTTCTTTTATAACACAATGAATGAAATGCAACTAATATACAATAAAGAATGCCCTAAACTAATCTAACAAAACTAGAAGAAACATAGAACTAGTTGAAAAAAAAAAAAAAAAACCTTGAATTAGTTCACAAGATCACATTACTTACACTCTAGATCAAAGATAGCAAATTAACTACAACTCGCAAGAAAGGATACAAGTGATAGTTCCATGCCCAAACTAGCCAAAACACCGAAAAAATTGAGATAAGGAATACATACCAGAGTGTAAGAGTAGTATACAACAAAAGTTTTACTGTTCCCTCAACCTTCCAATACACCAAAGAACTACAAGAATAGTAAAGATCACATTACTTACACTCTAGATCAAAGGTAGCAAATTAACTACAACTCGCAAGCAAGGATACAAGTGATAGTTCCATGCCCAAACTAGCCAAAACACTGAAAAAATTGAGATAAGGAATACATACCAGAGTGTAAGAGTAGTATACAACAAAAGTTTTACTGTTCCCTCAACCTTCCAATACACCAAAGAACTACAAGAATAGTCTATATCAAATTTCACAACGCAACATAAACATTTAACAATGGTCTTGGCCAATAATGACTTCTCTCATTAAAAAATAAAAAACAACTTACATTTCAAAAGGGAAAAAACACCAATTTCCTTTTTTCAAAACAAGATAGCCTCTCATTTAAAAGGAAAAAATCCATATTCATTTTGATCTCATTACATTTATAGAACTTTCCTCATATTTTCTTCATTTCCTTGTGGCGAACCAATTTAGGTTTCAATCAATAATTACCAACTTTTCTTTTTTGGTGTTACATCAATTACCTATGAATGGTATCTTGATCTCCTTTTACAACTTATTTTTTTCCTTAAGCGGCTTTGGCGCTTTATTTGAATTAAATGTTATCATATGATTTTTTTTTAAATTTTCCCCTCTTTTAAATAATTGGGAATTTCTATAAAAGTTTAACAACGCTTTTGAGGTTATACATGAGTAGTAATATTAAAGTGAATTGTCTTTCTATGTAAGCAATAATTGGCCCAATTCCTTTTGTCATGGACATTTTTTTTCACACTGAAAAAAGAACAACTTATATTAAAAAAAGGTTGTGTCAAATATTACATATAGAAGTACTACGAAGCAAGTAATACCAATAAAACCAAAACGATCATCACATATCCATATCTAAAAAGTCTAATCCAAAAGATAAAGGACTGCAAAAGGTCAATCCAACAAAGATAGGGTGCAAGACTTAAACAACAAGCCATCATGAAATTCTTCCACCTTTAAGTCTCCAGACATCTCACCCACCCCAGCTTTGGAGAAAGTATCGGCCTCCATGTTGTAAACACGATACACATGTCAAAAAAATAGAGTCAAAAGAAGAAATGAGAACTCTGGTCCTCCGAATCCAACCATGGAGTTCAACCGAAGATAAGTTGTCTCTGCCATCAGCCCAATTAATCATACACTTGGAGTCATAAAAATAATAAGAGAGACACATCCAACTCTTTTAGAAAACCAAAGAAGACCGCACAAAGAGAGGAGCTATGCTCTCGTATTGGATCCAAAACCAGCTCCAAAACAAAGATGAAAAAAATGGACATGTGACAACTTCAGAATACACCCTGCACCACAAAAACCAGACTGGGCCGCACCATAAAAAAAACCCAAAGGAAATACATAATCCAATTCCGAAAAAGAAGAAATCCTGTGGCACTTCTTGCTTAGAGACTCTGTAGTAGAAAGATGATAACGCAAGATCTTTGCCACAATGAGGCTGGTGGATAAGCGACTGCCCCGAAACACAACATGATTACGTGCTTTCCAAACTTCCCAAACAGTATAGCAGATAAAGACCGGATTAATAGGCCTCAACGCAAACCAACGAGTGAGATTCTCCGCTAAAGAGATTCCAGTCCAGGGAAAAGAGAAACTAGCCGAAACCTCCAGAGCTTGCCAAAGGTTCTAAAAAAAAGAACAGGTGTCAAACAAATGCTCCACATCTTCAGAATTCATCGAACATAAAACATAGAAGCCTGGTCCGACCAAGCCACGCTTCAGCAGATTTTTCCAAGTTAAAATCTTATTGTGCAGGAGTAACCAAAAGAAACATCTAATTTTAAGCGGACAGTCAAGAGACCAGAACTTAAAACACCACGAAGAAGTAGACACACTTGTCTGCGCAACCATCAGACTGTCATAAGCGAGTCGTGTTATAACAACTCCAGAATGTTTATCATAAACCCATGAAATCGTATCTTCCTCCTGAGAAAGAAAAATGCCAGCATGAAATAAACGGTGAATATAGAGATCCCATTCAACCTTTAAAGGAGTATCCAGTCAGAGTTCATCAGCAGAGTACCAGTGAGAATCACCACCAAGGTGCCGAGAGGAAACTTGTTTTAGAACATAAATATTTTTCCAATGAAGTGCTAAGATCAACTTAGAAGAAAGATTGAAATCAGTACCGATACCAGTAATGGGATCAATTCCCACATACACCCGAGAACCCCTCCCCACGGTCCATCCAATGTGTTTATTAATGAGGGGAAATGACTTCATAAGACTCCTCCAAAGATAATACCCTTTTGGATCAACATTGCCACAACGTAACCACAACGCAGTAGGAAGACGACCAAGATACTTAGACCGAACCACCTTGCCCCAAAGGCCACCATCAAACACACTATGCCAAAGAGACTTAGCACAAAGATATAAGTTAAAAGCTCGCAGATCCTTTATGCCCCATCCATTAAGAAACTTAGGTCTAGCAATAGATTCCCATGCCACCAAATGGAATTTTGAGACCCCCGCAACACCAGACCACAAGAAATTGGAAAAGATCCGACGGAGCTCATTGAGCACAGACATAGGAACCAAGAAAAGTGAGAACCAAAGGACAGGGATACTTTGAAGAACCAAACACAGAAGTGGGAGACGTCCTCCCAGAGATAAAAACCGGAAATCCCAAATGTTAAGTCTCCAATGCACTTTCTTTATCAACCATTTCCAATCAACAGTCGAATAACCATTTGGTTTTAAAAAAAAACCAAGATATTTAAGACCAAGCCCAATCTCACTCATCTGAAAATGAAACAAAAGATTGATTTGTGATAGGGTAAGGGGATCCTTACATTGATAAATAAAAGAAGATTTGGAAGGGATAACCTCCATGCCCGGCGCCGAACAAAAGCATGACATAATATCCTTGAAATGTTCCCACTCAAAAACCTTACCAACTCCAAACAAAAGAACATCATCAACAAATAGCAGGTGAGTCAAGTTGATAGTCCCCACCACCTTAATACCTTTGATATTTCCACTGCGACAGGATTCGTTAATATAGGAACTTAACACATCAATGGCCATAATAAACATATAGGGTGATAAAGGACAACATTGTCGAATCCCTCAGCCGCCCGAGAACTGCTGAGATGGAGAACCATTGACCATCACTGCATAGTAAACCGAAGTGATACACGCCATAATCCAATTCACCACTTCAAGAGGCAGCCCAGACTGAATAAGGATAAAATGGAGATAGGTCCAATCAAGCCGGTCATAGGCCTTCAAAAGATCCATCTTTAAAATAAGAGAATCTAGTTTCTTCTGCTTGATGGAGTGAAGGCCTTCCTGATCAATGCTAACAACGTCCAAAATCTGACGAGAGTGCAAAAAACCAAACTGTTCAACAGAAATATTCCTCTCCAGACAAGGTTTTAGGCATTCCGCAATGATCTTTGAGACCAATTTGTACAATAAGTTACCCAAAGAAATGGGCTTGTAATCCCCAAATTTCACTGGTTTGTCAGATTTAGGAATCAACGAAATATATGTGGAATTTAGCAGAGCAAGAATATGTATCTTCAAACGTGAATCCTCAATAGCCACTTCCAAATCATTTCCCAACAGAGGAAAAAAATGGATAAAGAACTCCATCGTCCACCCGTCTGGTCCCTGGCTTTTATCCTTGGCGAAAAGCTTAAGTGTCTGCAACACCTCCCCCTCCGAGACCTGTCGGCCAATATAGAGACAATCTTGTTCATCAAACATGTGAGGGAGATGTTTTATGATATTGGGTTGGTCTTCCAGAGAGGTTCTATGGTCCTTCTGATAGACCCCTTTAAAATGAGTAACCGCCGCTTCTTTCAATTGAGCATTTTCATAGACAACATGGCCATTTCCATCATCCATTTCCCAAATGGAATTGACCAACCTAAGCTGATTGGCATACCAATGAAAGAACTTAGTGTTGTTATCGCCAGCCTTAACCCAAATGGCGCGACTCTTTTTCCTCCAAGACGCTTCGAGCTGCCTTAATAAGCAATGTTTATCACCTTCCATTTTTTCCAAATGCATCAACCTAACCGGATCAAACAGATCATCCTTGACAGACAGGGACAGCTCCTGTAACTCATCATCGATATCCGAAAGGCGCTTATGATTTTCCTGTTTCTTTGCGTTTTCCCAATGGATAACCACCCTCCTGAGATGATCGATTCTATTAGACATAATATATAAATGCGAACCTTGGAAAGAATCCACAATATCAGTCCAGCTAGCTCTAATAAGAGCATAGAAAGACAGATCATCAAGCCAAATAGGATTAAATTTAAAAGGGTACAATTGAAAACTTGTGTCAAAATCCAGTTGTAAAGAAATGACTTTATGATCTGAAAATCCCACCGCGTAGACCCACGATCTATACCCGCCCATCATCCCACAGAGATCATCGGAAATGAGAAAACGATCGAGCCTCTTAGCTATGCCCGCCTTTCCACACCAGCCATTTGACTAGGTAGGAACAAGTACACTAGGAACAATATCTAGTATATTTTTCTCATCGAACAACTAAAGGAAATAGTCCATCAACGGATCAACATACTTGTCGGAACCCCAAGTTTCCTCAGCTGAAAGAGTGAGGTAATATCACTCTCCACAATTAAATCAGGGTCCTGAAGTACACCAGCGTCCTTAATCTTTTCCCAAAATTCCTTCCTGTTTAGATAAGGAGCGTAGATATTAAGGATCTGAACCATCTTAGAGAAGCCATGAAGTCTGCCTTCCAACAGAATACCAGCCACAGTTTGATAAGCCTTGAAATCAACCAAGACCGGGTTCCAAGCGGAAAGGGTCCCACCCGATAAACCCAAAGAGTCCAACGCACAAACCCTCCAACCTGGTTTGATGCAGAGAAAGTAAGCCATAGCATCCTCAACCCCCAACATAGTCTCTTGTAGAAGAACCACAGCATAATGAAAACGATCAATAAAATGTTACAGTGCATCTCGCTTAGGGCCACTGCAAAGCCCACGCACATTAAAGAATAAAGGATCATTGGGAGGACCCGTTGGTGTTCGTCGATGCTCTAAGGGCCGGGAAGTGTGAAAGATTCAAATCAAACTCTCTCTCAAGTCCAAAATCAAACAAAGAGGAAATAAGGGGGTTAAGACATGATGGCTGAGAAACAACCAGGGAACCCTTCCCCTGTTTGGGCTTCTGTGGCTTCCTAATAGTTACATTCCCCTTCCTAACAAGGGAAGGCTTGCATCATCCCTTGAATCCCTCCCAGAATAGATAGTCAAAGGACAAAAGTCACCCCCCTAAGGGACCAGAATAAGGAATCTGAGAACCAGAATCAGATTCAGGAAAGGAAGAGGGCGACAACAAAATACCAATGGGGGGAACATCCTCCAGAGCCGAAGGAGAAGGGACAAAAGAGTCTGATCAGACCACTTCCCCAACTAGAAAATCCACAGACAGAATGACTCTCTCATAGGAATTCATGGGAATCAACTCCACCACAGGGTCGGAAACAACCGAGGAGACAGGATTCGACAGAGAAGGTGAAACCAAAGACAACAAAGCCTCCGAACGAGGGAGAACCTCCGAGGTAAGGGAAATAGACTAAAAATTCAACCAAGACGAGTCAGACCCAACACAAGAACCCATAGCCGTAGTGCCCAAGAGGCCATCATTTAAAAGCAAGGAGCTCAATAATTCATTAACAGGCATAAATTTTAAGATAATGGGTAAGATTTTCGACAACATACCTAAACAATCCTGTGCCGAGGTATAATCCAAAGGCATAAGACAATTCAGAACACCTTCTGAACCCTCCTGAGCAACAATGGCTACACCATCTAAGACAGAAGCTGACCGAGACCAACCTTCAGTGCACTCTGCTTTAGAGTGACCAACCCCCTTACAACGATGACAACGAAAGGGAATGCGCCAATAATCCAGTCGTTGAATAAAAGAACCTCCCTCCCACACCACCTCCAACTCGCTCGGGAGGCCATCGTCATAATCCAAGTCCACCAAACAACGGGGAGTATTCCTATCTGACCCAACGAAAGTATCTTCCTCAACCAGGATGAGTCTTCCGATAGAATTCGCCACCCCCAAAACACCCTTAAAATTCCAGCATTGAAGAGGAAAATCCGGCAACAAGACCCACAGATGACGTTGCAACAACCTCTCCTTTCGGGGATCAAAACTCATGTGCCACCTTGATAAAACTAAGGATCCAGATCCCAAAACCCAGTAACGACTTTCGATAGCCCGTCGGTCCTCCTCTGATAAAAAAAGAAAAACCAGCCAACCATTGGATAACATTAAAACCCTAGGAATGTTCATGAAATATAGCTTCCATTTTCCCCGAACCCAGGAAAGAACATCGGCATCATCATTATTGATCTTCATTTGTATGGCTTTGTTTGTCTTAGACGTCGACTTTAAGTTTGATCTTCTTGTTATTGCTACAACTTCCTTCACAAGTCACACTTTTTGTCTCCTATCCTTGTTTGCATGTAAGATATTTGTTGGCATGTGCAGTATAAGAATAAAATAATAATAATAACAATATAATAAAATGAGGAGATACTTACCTTTCAATGACATGAGGAAGTCAACATACCTCAATGGTGGTAAGCTACAAGGTTATCTATTGAACCCAAATTTAATCATTAAAACATGTACTGTTGGCATTAGGCAATCATTAATATTGGGCTTGGGCTCAAGGAAAAAACAAATTGAGCCACTTGGGGGAGCAAAGCTTTATGAGTTATTTGTTTGAAGATAATGCAATTAGCTGGTAATAACAATCCTTTTGTATTATATTCTCTGAAGCATGTCATATTGAGCTTTGAAGAGACCAAAACATGGTATAAGACACAAATGGAAAGCCTACTTCATGGTAGGTACTTCAATTAGCTTGCGTTGTTCAATTACAATACATAAATGGTGAGCAATGCTAATAAATATGTTCATGTTTTTCCTCTTCTTTGATCATACCCTCATGGATCAAACTAATTCTATCAACACATGGAAAAAGACATAGTTGATTTGTAACTAAAACTTGTGTTTTCCACCAAGTTCATCCATGAATTTCACCACTGTAATGTTTTTTTATAGAAACGAGCAAGAATTTATAGTATAAGGGGTTGTGGAAAATACAAACTGGATGATACAAAGATTTCAATTTTTTGATGAAAAATGCTCTACTAAGTTGAACTACCAAACAAAGTTCTTCATGAGGGAACAAAAATGAAACAGAGCTTGATACATTCCTATAGAACCTAAAGCTATATTTCCTTATATATTATCCAAGTAACAAAATAGTACATGTAAAAACCATAAGCAAAAAAACTATTTTTGACCAAATTTATGCCCGTTGTCGGCTTCCTCCATATACACATTGTCCTAATTTGGGCCATGGTCTCCTTGCAAATGAGGTTGCTATGTCAAAACCACAACAATCTATTGTACGGTTTCTTCCTCAATAGCCCTATATTTTACTAAAGTTGTTCATGAGATGAGATATGTGGCTTCTTAGTGGATCATTGGTCAGAGGTCCTTCTAGCATTTTTAGATGCTCCTTGTGCCTTGGATGTGCCTAGCATAGATGGTGGAAGATGAACTGGTGTTGTGATATTTCTAACCCTCATTGACACTTATAATGTTTGCTTGTATGACAATATGATTTCATGGGATGCTACTTTTGTGTTTGTATAATGACTCATAACACTTAAAGCAGTTACTCATGTCTTAGTCTAACCTGGGTGTTGTTCCACCCTATAAATGTGTCATTCCAAAGGTTAAGGTGTACCTTGGTGAACTAAATTAAGTGATTTCACACATTTCACAACATTTGTCCTAGCCATTTTTCATTTTACTAGCCAATTCATCCATCCCCTTCATGTTCTCCTTTGTAAATGATCTATCATCGGTAACAATCATAAAGTCCCATAACTCTTCCCATGTATGGATGTCTCAATAAAGCTAAAATAATCTATTACTCTAAGGCCAATGTTGCTAAATTAAATTGGAAATATATAGGAGATATTCCCCCTTTCTAAAAGCCAAGTTCTCTAAGTCCCATGTTATCAAAGCCAAATATAAAGTAAAAGGGAGAGGACAATGAAAGGGCTAAGAAATGAAAATAAATGAAAAAATAAAGTAAAAGGAATCACAAAATAAATGCACAAGGATGGGTTGCCCATGACAACACTTCTTTCTAAGGAACACATGTGGAAGAAATATCTTAAACCCTAGCTCTTGAAAGTTAAGGGTAGACCTATCACACTCAATTGCTATGATGGTTAATTTGCAAAGACCCATTTATTTCCCTAAGTACACATTCACTTCATGTACCTTCACTTACCTTAGTAATCTAGGATATGCACCTTAACTTAGGTCTTCCACATGTAATAAGGATTTAAAATGGGTCACACCAATGTTAGATTGCATGCGTAAAAGTTAGATAAGTCATTGAGTTGTTAGAAAAGTGTAATTGTAATTAATTTCATGTATTATCTTCATATTTGTGAGCATTGCCTAAGTTAGATGTGAGCTAACCCCTTAGCACTAGAGCAATTTATCATATATACATATTATGACAATTGATGTGATGTCTTATGATGATGGCTAGGTGCTTGATGTGGAGTGTTACCCTTGACTTGCTTCACTTGATGGTTATTAGGGTCTCTAGGATGGGGTTTCCCCCTTACTACATGATGAAGACCCTCATCTCCTTAGCATGTGGGAGATGTTACACACCTTTGGACCATACTCTATCACAAACCGTTCCTTCATCAAATTAGACTATTGGAAATTGATCTAGATGCTTCTTGAGGACGTTGGAGCCTATTTTGGAGGGTTGTATCCACATGTTTGACATTTTGGCAGTGTTTCCTTGATGTTTTGGAGGAGTGTTCTAGGGTTTGACCCTAGATTTGGTCATTACTACCACTTGGCACTCACTTTATGGAGAGCGCTCCCCTTCTTGAGGCTTGTACCACTCATTCTTTGACCTTGGAATATAGACATCACCTTGGAGAGAGATTTTGAGCCACATGTGTAGGGTTTAGAGAGGAGCGTTGCATGTTGTTGGAGCTCATTCATGTAGTTGGTTATCTCATGGAACTTTTGGAGGAGAGCACTCCTCTTCTTGGAGATTCTATTGTATCATTTCCATGTATTGACCCTTGACTAGTTGGTGTGCCCCTGTTAGCTTGGGATTATTGTTGGTGAGTTGGAGTTGTTTATTATTTTTAACCATGTATAGAGGAATTTTTTAGCCTCCCTAGGATATATCTAATGGTTTTGTAGATTTGCTATTATTTTATTGTGAAGGAAGTAAGTTGAGCTCCTCTCCTATATAAAAGAGCATCTTCCTCATTGTATCTTGTTGTTGTTGATTAGAGAATAAAGCTATCGTTTGCACTAAGGGCTCTTAGTTTCTTTGGGATCTTTTTTACATGTGAGTCATATCTTGGTGAATCTATCTTGAGGTAACATGTGTCTTTTTGCATTGTCAAATTTATAGATCTAGTCCATAAGAAGGGTAATATTACTCCATTGGATTTGAGTATAAAAGATTCTCTTTACTTGGTACATGTTCTAATCTTGTAGCTTGCTTGTGATTTTCATCCTAGGAGGGTTGCAAGTTTTAAGTTTTCATGGCCTAGGGTATGTGCTAAAATCTAGATATTGAATGTGTACGCTCCATGGTGACTCTTCCTTGGAAGGATTTGCATTAATACACAAAGGCTTGGGTAGAATTTTCCATGTTTTGTAGGTGTTCAACCCAAGTATTCTCAAACAAGGTCGAGGAATAACTATTCAGTAAGAACCCATTTTCCCAAGGATCAGAGGCACTAGTCTACCACTCCATCTCATCAACCACAAAACTTTTTTAAAAAATCCTTTTATTTTTTTAGGGTGAAATCTGATTTCTTGGGGGCTACAATAATTTTCAGATTTCCTCTCACATCAATCCAAGATAAATTCCCATGCTTTAGCATCATTTTAGGGTTTTATTTCTTTAGTTTTATTTATGTTTTGTCTTCACTTCCTAATTAAAAAAAACACATAAGTAAAACATCCCTAATAGCTTCAAAAAATCATATTTTTAAGTGAGGGTTCCATGCTAGAATCACATTTAATTTCTAATTTTTTCACTTATGTTTCATGGCTTATATATGTGGTTATATGCCTCATAATTCATCTTAATTAATATTTGGAAATTTATAACACCATACGAAATCTAATTTTGGATTTTTTTATGGGCATCTAGAATCTTGAAATTTTCAGTTTTCATGGTTTCAATTTATGTTCTTTACTACTTATTGAATTCTGATCATTTCTTAGTTATCTTGCTTTAGTACATAACAACAATCATATTCTAACGGAAAGATATGTATAGTGTTCACTTGATTAATATTGGACCATGGTTTCTTGTTTCATTAAGGACATCTATATTTGCTAAGTGTTTCACTTTTAAATCTGCAAATTACTTGTGTAATTTGGTTTCTCTTGCTAAACTTTCTCTTACACAACTCTTGATGTGCCTTATGTGTTTGGATAATTTAATCATGGATAAATGAGATTTTGTTGTCTAAACTTATAATTGAAGCATTGCTATTAAATCATCGATTCAATTACACATTTGGAGAAGTGATCCTCATCACTTCAACAAATCTACAATTCCATCCAATTAATCCAACACCTTGAGTGGCACCTTGCTTCATAAAATCTTCTCAAGCAAGGCCTCACCTTGGTCATTAATTGAGAAACTTATTCCACCTTTAATTTTAGTTTTGGGATGTGTTTCCTCCTAGGTCACAAGTTCAAATCCAAAGGGGGGTAGGGTATGTACACCTCTGTAGACTTTAGAAATCAAATCGCTACATGGAGGGGGTTTTGTATCCCACAAACAAGGTTCTCTCATACATCAATTTGGTGTCTAGAATTGTCATGACCTTAAAATTAGATTACTATTATTATTATATTGCAATAAATGAACCCACTATTTAAACATTTTTTGCATTGATCTATTGTGAGTTATTTATGCCAAATATTTTTTAATTTGAAAATTGATTTTGTAATTTTTAATCAAATGATATATTTTGAGTATTTCTAGTTAAGTGTTTAATTCATTTGGCATTTCTAACCTTACATGTTCAAGCACTATTTGGAGAATTTAACTTTTGTCTAATCACACACATTTAAATAAGTTGCATTTCAATCCCCTTAGCTCTGTTCAGTAGCTCCATATCTAATCAACCCTAGGAAAGCCCCCTCTGACCTTAAGAGCTAGTCAAAAGTAAGGGAAGTTAGCACGGATGTAATAGTGATGCTTTATTCTGAAGTTTCTCATTGATAACACTAATGGATTGAGACTTTTCCACCTAAATGATAAATCAAGTTGTAATACCTCCATCAAAACATCCTCATGGAAAACATCAAAATATTCAATGAATTCAAAAAAAGATATGAGATGTAATGTAACTAAATTACCAAAGACATGGAACTTTGGAAGGCGTTGATTCCATGCTTGTCCATCAAGTGGTGGATTTGGATATCCCAAGATTTCCTATAAATTTCAAAGGAGAATACATTGCAACTAAGAGCTCATGGAATGGAACCAAATCTCTAAATTAATTGATTATAAATTGGAATTGCTAACATGAGTTTAAACTCTCCTCTAATTATTTTTTCCATATACAACATGTCGCATATAATCTCTTCTTCACGTAAAAGGAGTTTGTAACATTGATGGAGTAACCAAGTGTGATCTTCGTTTCCTTCAACGCCACTTATTGGTTTCACCACAAATACAAAAATCATGAGATTTAAACTCTATAGGAATAGGGATTCATTCATCAATTAAGTCACCAAATGAGACAAATGATATTTTAAAAATATGTTTCATCAAAGTTGGTGTCATTGAAACATTGATTTCAAAGACTCGACCTGGTCCCCGACAACAACGACACTTGTTAGCCCCAAACTTGCACCTGAAATATAAAGTTTAAAATATCAATCAAGCCCACATCCACATTCACCTCACTTTATGATTGGTGGATCCAATCAAAGGGGGTATCCCTATCTATTGTTCAAATATCTCATTTAAATCACAAATTCTAAATATTCAATGAGTTCAATGAAAATATAAGAACATAATTCAAAAGATGGTGATCGAATCTAACATGACCAAAGTTAACAATCTAGGCTATGTTGTTAGATGAAGATGAAGTAGGGGTCCAAGTGATGACGAATAAATGCAATGGAATACCCAACTTTAGTTTAATCCAAAAAATTAGGGATATTGGTCTTCGTACCAATGTTGGGAAAATGAATTCCCAACACGATGGGAAAAACTTGTACGTGTAATCCTATCCAACTATTGTAATCAAGTGAAGTAAATGGTACATTGAGAACTACATCCATTCAAAGAAAAAGATCTAGCAATATAGTCAATAGCATAACTCAATTAACATCTAATACAATGAACTTCCAATCACACCTTTAGTGCATAAATATTTCATACAATTAGGATAAGATACATCCATTGTAGCATGTGAAATAGATTAACCCTACAATCATTAACTAGATAGAATCAATATGCCAAAAAGAAAGAGAAAATAATGATGATATCATTGTTCATTTCATATTACCAAATAACACCAATGAGTGATTACAACATCATGGTGAATCAAACCCCAATGATCCAACCCTTTGCCAACATTTGAAACTATTTAAATAGAAATATTCTTGGAAACAGTAGATCATCTATTAAAAATAGGTTATTAACTCCTCTAATGAAGCACCTGCTGCTATCAGATCTGTTGTCATTCCTTGAAATCTGCATCCAAAATAGTCAATAATTGCTCCTAGAAATGTGTGGCCTTCTACTATTATAATTGTTGTCAAATATTTCACATCTCCTTGAAATATGAACCCAAAATAATTAATAATTTCTCCTGGAAATATGGACCCTATATGATGTGATAACCCCTTGAAATTAACACCCTCCTAATGCTATAAATACATGAGAACATATTTAAGTATGGGTAGCACCCTAAGAGATAATTTAGAAATAAAGAAAGTCCTAAAATACCCTTGTGTGGGTTCCCTAACCCACTAGACTAATAGGCATTAAATTATAATGTTAGCTGTGAAAATGGGTGTTTTATACGGGGCACTCAAACTGCCCCATATCCATTGGAATTTGATGAAGATGAAATTGCTCAAATGACAATTTAAGCATCTGCATAGATTTGAAGCATAAGAATTAGCCTAGAATCATTATTTGCGAGTGTTGAAATTGCAAAGCAAAAATACACCAGAATAACAGGTTGATTTGATGGCCCATTATCCCATGCCCTGGAAATGTCTGCCAGGAGTGCACCTTCATCCTGCCAGAATATTGGAAACATGTCCAAAAATAGACATGTGGTATGAGCAATGACTTAAAACTCCCCAAGCATATGATTTCCCTCCTTGTTTCCATTAATATTCATCATAATAACACCTTCATGTTGGTCTGCATGCTTATCTTGGGCTTTCCTTCTTCATAAAATCACTGTAGAAATGTTGTTGCTATGTTTTTATCTCCGATACATGCAACTACTATGAAGATGCAAGTGCTCAGCGAACATCCCATTTTCCTCTAAGCATGTGTTCTTCGTCCATGACTATGTCACTACACCACAGTTGAACAATAGGAGGGGCTAATGTTGTATAGCCACATGGGATATAAAAATTAAAGAGATATTATATACAACAGATGCAGTGGAGAGAATAATAACAAACTCCACATTGGTATCTCTCATTGGTGCCCTCCAATATGACTCAACTAAACCAATATCAATAGGAGCAAGCAAGTAAAGCAATGGTTCTAATCCTTTTGTTGTCTCAATAGTCAACCATGATAAATTCACGCAAAATTTGATTGTAACACCCCGTTTTAACCCAAGATGTGAATATGTATGTAAGAAACAAAGGCTACATGCCATACTAATATGATCCAGGAGACCATGGATATTGTAAATGTTGTTTATATTGTTTATATAAAAATCCCTGGGAGTTGCAAGTGGAGAAGAAAAAAAAAGAGATGGGGGGATATGGTTCCACAAGTGGGGGAAGTGATAGGGACTAAGGAATGATGACCGTAGCTAATTTCCTTAGCCTTGATAACCTTTTTAACCCAAAGTTCTTTAATCTTAGTTTTGAGTATTGTTAGAGATAGTGGTATCACGGGATGTCCTCCATGATTTAGAGGCCTTGCATGGAGGTACACCAGCAGTATAAGCATCAAGATGGAGTAGAGGGTAAGATGCACTCTACTCAGTGACATGAATCTAGCAGTGGATGCATGCGGACCTTCCAGGGTGTTTTTCCTCATGCATGCATGAGATTTGCATGTGCAGTTATTAATTAAAAGATGCATGCAAAAGTGACTTTTTGCATGCACATATATTAGGTTTTGGGTAAACCTAATTGATCAATGAGATTATATATAGAGGCAGGAGGTCTCTGGATGAGGTTTCTTAGTTGACTTATCATAGAGATATCAGTCAGAGTGAGGAGGGCGCATTGTGCATGCAAAGGGTGACTTTATGAGAGAGAGAGGATCTTCTGCAGTAGGGAGAGTGGGGTGATATGAGTTGGATCAGACACCACTTGATCATAGGCACTTGGCACCCAGTTATGTGGACAGAGAGAGTTCATCAGAGTGGTTTCTATAGAGATTGAGGACGACGACTTCCAGAGAGAGAGGGGCGCATTACCAAAGGAGAGAGGAGCTCATTTTAGATCTAATTGACCAATTGAGTAGTTGATACTTTCAAAGTATCCTTTCCTTAGTGTTTGAGGAAGGACTATGATGATCAAATCTCAGATCTGTTGAGATCTGATTTTGTACAAGCATTTGACATTTGGAGGGAGGGCGCACTTTTCCATGCAGAGGAAGGGCGCATTCACCATATCTAGCAGTTGGCCTTCTTCCTTGGCTGAGCAGATCGGAGCAGTGATGTGAGAGAGATAGTACCGACAAATTTCTACCTTCGGACAGATTAAATCCAGTTGACAGTTAGGGAACATTTCCTATGTGCATGCATCAGTTGTTGCATGCAGATCTAGGGTTTTGACCCTGTCAGTTTCGGTTGTTCCTTCTAAGGTAACATTGTATGTACTTGTATTCTTCTTACTTTGCTCTGGGCTCGAGATAGAAGAAATCCCCAGCGATAGATGGTTTTCTCCGTTTGGGGTTTCCAAGGTACATCCAGTGTTGTGTTATTGTTGTGCTTTCATTTTCAAAGTGTTAAGAGATCTATAGTGTTTGTATCTTAAGTATTTATTGCAGTATTGATTTATAGAAACTCAAACCGCTTGAGATATCAAGGTTATCCAAAGGGAGTAGTGATCTCTAGATAAAATTAACATGGTATCAGAGCCTTGCTAAGGGTTAGGGAGAAGCAATCACACTCAGATATGCGAGTAGTATACCAGATCTATGTGGTGACTCAGGTTGATTTTCAGATTTGTAGAGAGGGAGACCAGATCTACCAGATCTGAAGTGTAGGGTTCATATATGTGACAATAGAGGTCAGATCTAATAGATCTGAGAAGTTGGAGTCTAGATCTGAGATAGATCTAGTAGATCAGTGAAGATAGAGACCAGATCTACCATATTTGAAGAGCGGAGCTCAGATCTATGGTTGTAGAGGTCAAATTTGTTAGATCTGTGACCTAGGTGGATAGATCTAAGATAGATCTATCAGATCTGTGCAAGGAGAAGCCATATTTGTGATCAAGAGAGGCTCTTGTATCATTTTGTGTATTTTGAGTTCAGATCTTATCGCCACTAGCTTGATAGTAGAGTACAAGTTGTTGGGAAAGCCTGTATGTGGGACCAGGGAGACCTTGGATGCAGTTTTAGTATCAGTGACAGAGGGAGAACATGATGATTCTCTCAAGATGACACTGATAGAGGAGGAGCACAGATCTGCATATCAGAGTGCAGTAGATGCAGTCGAGAAGTCATCCAGTTCAGAGGGAGCGAGCAGCTGCAGCAATAGGGGATGTGTTTGATCCTAGTGGATGCTTCTCCAAAAGTACCTTCCTCGCTAAGAGGGAGTGTTACTACAGATATGTGCATGAGATATGCATGCGCATGAGGTCTTGCATGATGCATGTGCATGAGACATGCATGCTTCATTTGCATGAGATATGCATGTGCATGTGCATGAGGACTGAGTATTTGGTTAGAGGAGTGGTTAGAGTTCGTTTTCTACTTGACCTTGGAGAACTCCTGGAGGTATCAGGAGTATTGTTCATTTCAGGACTGAGAGGGAGTATACTCTCGGCGATAGCATTGAGTGTTATCGATTACTCAGTGGTGTTCCAGAGGGATCTGATATTAACTAATCCAGAGGGAGTTGAACCAGTCTTGATGGGTCATAGGATCGACGGTGAGTACTTGGTTCGGGGACAACCCACATCTGGCACACCAGGTTGATGAGTGCATCCTCTTCAGAGTCGGAGGGGGATAGAGAGCGAGATGCTCACAGTAGGGATGATGCTAGGAGGAGTGATTCCTTTCAGCAGATGAGTGAGCAAGATGCTCACCATGATGATGAGGATCATAGGAGTGATTCCTTCTATCTGATGGATGACCGAGATAATCATGATCTAGATGAGACACAAGGGAGTGAGTCCTTGGAATCATATCAGATGGATGAGCATGTTGCTCATACAGGCACTAGTCGGAGATTGAGTTAGTACGATATGACTAAGATGGACTTAGATCAGGAGAGAGCTGAGACAGCTCAGAGATAGAGGGAGATCACCTACAGGGCAGTAGATCCACTTGATGGAGTATTGGGTGCTTGGTTACAGCAAAGATTCAGAGGGAGTCTGAATCAGAGTTCGGTGACAGAGTCAATGATCGATCAGGGGGCTTCTTCTGGAGCTACATTGATGGATTTTGATCAGGGTACTAAAGGTCATTGGGAAGCATTGGCAGGCATGATAGTTGGGCCAGTGTCAGCAGCAGGGGACTTGTTGGATCCATTCATCAGTGGATGGACTTCCCTCGATAAGAGGGAGTGTTAGAGATAGTGGTATCTCAGGATGTCCTCCATGATTCAGATTCCTTGCATGGAGGTACATCAACAGTATAGGAATCTGTATGGAGTAGAGGGTGAGATGCACTCTACTCAGTGTCATGAATCCAATAGTGGATGCATGTGGACCTTCCAAGTTGTTTTGCCTCATGCATGCATGACATTTGAATGTATAGTTATTAATTAAAAGATGCATGCAAAAGTGACTTTTTGCATGCACAGATATTAGGTTTTTGGTAAACATAATTGATCAGTGAGATTATATATAGAGGAAGGAGGTCCCCGGATGAGGTTGATCAATTGAATTATTAGAGAGAGATCAGTCAGAGTGAGGAGGGCGCATTGTGCATGCAGAGGAAAAATTTATGAGAGAGAGAGAGAGAGGAGCTTCTGCAATAGGGAGAGTGGGGTGATCTGAGATGGATCAGACACCACTTGAACAGAGGCACTTGGCACCTAATTCTGTGGACAGAGATAATTCATCAGAGTGGTTTTTGCAGAGATTGAAGAGGAAGACTTCCAGAGAGAGAGAGGGGTGCATTATCAAAGGAGAGAGGATCTTGTTCTGGATCTGATTGACCGATGAAACAGCTGAGACTTTCGGATTATCCTTGCCTCAATGTTTTAGGAAGGACTGTGATGACCAAAGATCATATCTACTGAGATATGATTCCATATGAGCATTTGACATCTTGAGGGAGGGTGCACTTTTCCATGTAGAGGAAGGGCGCATTCACCAGATCTAGCAATTGGCCTTATTCCTTGGCTGAGCAGATTAGAGCAGTGTTGTGAGAGAGAAAGTACTGACAGATTGCTACCTTCAGATAGATCAAATCTAATTGACAATTAGGGCACATTTCCTTTGTGCATGCATCAGTTGTTGCATGCATATCTAGGCTTTTGACCCTGTCATGTTTGGCTGTTCCTTTTGAGGTAACATTGTATGTACTTGTATTCTTCTTACTTTGCTTTGGTATCGAGATAGAAGAAATCCCCACAAATAGTTGGTTTTCCATGTTTGGGGTTTCCAAGATACATCTAGTGTTATGTTATTGTTATGCTTTCATTTTCAGAGTGTTAAGAGATCTATAGTGTTTGTATCTTAAGTCTTTATTGCATTATTGATTTATAGAGACTCAAACCGCTAGAGATCTCAGGGCTATCTAGAGGGAGTAGTGATCTCTGGATAAAATTAACAAGTATCACTTTAATTAATTATGGGTTTAATTATTCCAAGTGATATTAAAAGGGGGGGTAGTGGTCACTTCTGGGAAGCCATAGTCATCCATATATATTGTAAGAAACGCATTCAATCATCATCTGCATTCCATCATTCAACAAGGGAGGTTGTAATCTCCCCAAATTTTTGCTAAGGACCACTCCATTGGACTAGGGGATGCAATGGCCTAAGTCACTTGGTAAAGTCATGATAATTTATTAAGGTGGTGGCATGAGCCACAAATTTGTATAGTATAATGTCCAATATTTGTGATTAATGCAACATTAGAAAAACATTGGATAAGGAGGGAACATAGGAGGATGAGTTGGGCCCCATATGAGTTGTAATTCCCCCAAATCAAGCCAAGCATCTCCAAATTCGAATTCTAAGGTGGAATACATCTCATAATGAAGGCATCTTATCTAATTGTAACTCCCTGGGCTAAGAATAGTAAAGGAGGGCGCACTTGTGGAAGTGTAACTCCTAATGGAAATATATGACATATTATGACAACTTATGTCATGTTGCAGATCCCTATGACATCCTATGACACCTTATGACAAGTTACAGGTCCTAAATTTAGGCAAGGAGGGTGCTAGAGGTTAGAGTGGGCCCACATGAGGATGTAACTCCCCCAAAATCAAGCTAATCCTCTCAAATTCGAATTTGCAAGGTAGATGAAGTTATTATTTGGCCAAATAAAATTCTAAAGGAATTAAATAGGTCCCAAGGTGTCATTCTCTCATAAAAATAAGATTTATTAATATTTTATTAAATATTTGTGAAAGAATTCTAGAATGAAGGGGAAATGCTCCATGAAGATTTAAAAAAGGGTGAAGACACAAGTGAAGGAGCTTTTGGTCATTTGAATTTTGGTATTAGAGAGCCATTGAGATTCTCAAGCTTGGGAGATGTACCCCTTTCTATAGAACTAGTTTCGGTGGTGAAAGATTCCACCCTAGCTAGCAAGAGAGGAGAAATCACTCAGATTTCTCAATTGTGTTTCATGTGAATGAGAGGTGAGGAGGAATCACTCAGTTTTCTCAAGTGAGATTTAGTTGATGTAGGTTTATATCTTTTTTTATTGCTTGTTCGAATTCATCTACAGGTGTTTGGAATTTCAAGTTGTAGCAGTAGAATTTTATGGTGTTTTCCGAGCATTTTGGTGTTAGAGTTGTGGGTTCTTGCTTGAGGAGGGCGCACCATTGGATACATTTTCACTTCTAGAGATCATTCTCGGGAATTATATTAATCCTATGTGACATAGGGCGCAATTTGGGAAGCTTATTTATCATTTGGAGGTGTTTCTTATTGATTTAGAGCTTGGATCGGTGAAGGAGGGCCGAAATGGTGGTTCTGGTTTCGAAACTTCTTAGAATTTTTGGGATGTGAGACATATTCCATTGCATTCAGAGCATTGTTTCAAATCAAAAATGTGTTCATATGACCGAGATGTGCCCATTTTATCATATCTACTCCATTTTCTATCTCTTTTGGTAGAGCTTTGAACTTATACAATTGTAACTGAGTATTTCATGAGTTTCGAGCTGTGTAAGAGCCATGTACTATTGTAATTAGTGTCATTGATGTTCCCATACAATGAATTATAAATATCCAAGTGTTTTCCTCATATGGTGTGCATATTTAAGTAACTAGTGATTCCATGTATAAATCTTTATCATATGGTTATGCAAATTACAATATTGATCGTAAAACTTTAATATAAGTCCCATGAGGTATGTTACTGAGTCAATTACCTTTGTTTGGATGTATTTTAATCTTATTGAATCTTTTTGGAAGGATTAGATTCGATTAGGAGGTTTTTGGGTCAAGTTGAAAAACCAATATTCCTATGTGGGGAAATCGAGCTAGTTTTTCACTAGCCTTGAGAGGGTGCCTTTCATTGATCCGGATCTTGGGAGCTGAGAACCAAAAGGCTTGAATGCCGAGAGAGGATGAGGTTAAGTATGCAAATCTGTCGTAAAATTCACGTGAAAAACACTAATATTGTAGGAGAATAAGCATGGACAAAAACATATGAAGTGAATGGGAGGTGAGGCTCAAAGAGAAGCTTCACCTTTGAAACTAATTACCAATAAGTCACTCAGATCTAATTAACCTCACAATGAACAATAGAAAATAGGAGAGAAATCAAATGAATAACTTGTTTTCATGAGAAGGCTTGCTAGGCCTTTATATAGCATTATTACAATGTGTCTTGAGGCCATACCATGGGCCAAAACCATGTGCTACCAAATACCATGGATATGAGAGGATAGCCTCTTCATTTAATGCTTTTATGATAAATGGGAGAGGGTGGCCTTTCCATTTAATGCTTTTATGGCTTATACATCCGAATTTAGACCATATGCCCTCTAAAATTCGGATCATTCCTCCCCACTTAGAAAATGATGGTCCCCATCATTTCATGCTAAAAAGAGACCCATGATTACAATGTGCTAGTTACCAATGAAGAGAAGGGTTTTGTGTGGTTGACCCATAACCGTGGGTTTTGCGAGGTTGACCCGTAACTGTGGGTTTTGCAAGGGTGACCCATAACCATGATGGCAATAGCAAGCTTGATTCCAATGAAGAGAAGAGTTTTGTGTGGTTGACTTAGAACCATGGGTTTTGTGTGGTTGACCCATAACCGTGGGTTTTATGTGGTTGACCCTTAACCATGGTAGCAATGACAAGCTTGTTTCCACTGAAGAGAAGGGTTTTGTGTGGTTAACCCATAACCGTGGGTTTTGTGTGGTTGACCCAGAACCATAGGGTTTATGTGGTTAGCCATAACCATGATTACAATAAGATTTAAAAAATTGAAAATTCATGATCTTTGGTGCAGTTGATGTCTTGCTGCAAATCCATTCATAGCTTATGATGCATGTAGTGAAATTGAAATCTGTTGAAGACCCATTTGAGATCTCAAAGAGACATTTCCATCCATGTACATACTTGCTCTGGGGTGGCCCAAATAGTGAGAAAATGTGTGTTGAAGCTCAAGAGACGTGCGCACACTATTTTGCAGACATATTTTTCTTCAATCGATGATATCTCTCAAACTAGAAAGCCAAATGAAAAACCGTGAAATATTCATTTTAGCCGACAGAAAGAGCTTTCCAATGAGCTATGGTAGAGCCACTGATTCGTTCTATGGAGTCCGTAGCACTTGTTTGTACGTCTGGCCGCATTGTGTAGAAACATGTGTTACTTCAAACAAGCATATCTCACAAACCAGAAAACAAAATAAAATTCCGTGAAATACCCATTTTAGCTGACGGAAGGAGCTTTCGAATGAGCTATCGTAGAGCTTCTAAGACATTATGTGGAATCTGTAGTACCTGTTTAAAGTTGTTGTACGTCCGGCCGCATTATGCACAAACACGTGCTACTTCAAACAAGCATATCTCACAAACCAGGAAACAAAATGAAATTCCGTGAAATACCCATTTGAGTTGACAGAAATACCTTTCTGATGAGCTATGGTAGAGCCTCTGAAACATCATGTGTAGTCCATGAAACCTGTTCAAAGTTTGTTGAATGAGAGAGTGTTGAGTGTAGAGATGCCAAGGATTTGTAGAGAAGCATGGGTTGTTGTAGAGGTTGTGGAACATCCGTTGAACCTCCATCATGCTTCAAAATATTTTCCCGATGGAGAGCGTACCTGCTCTGATACCACTGATCTAGATCTTGGGAGCTGAAAACCAAAAGGCTTGAATGCCGAGAGAGGATGAGGTTAAGTATGCAAATCTGTCATAAAATTCACATGAAAAACACTAATATTGTAGGAGAATAAGCATGGACAAAAACATATGAAATGAATGGGAGGTGAGGCTCAAAGAGAAGCCCCACCTCTGAAACTAATTATCAATAAGTTACTTAGATCTAATTAATCTCACAATGAACAATAGAAAATAGGAGGGAAACCTAATGAATAACTTGTTCTCATGAGAAGGCTTGCTAGGCCTTTATATAGCATTATTACAATGTGTCTTGAGACCATACCATGGGCCTAAACCATGTGCTACCAAATACCATGGATATGAGAGGATAGCCTCTTCATTTAATGCTTTTATGATAAATGGGAGAAGGTGGCCTTTCCATTTAATGTTTTTATGGCTTATACATCCGAATTTAGACCATATGCCCCCTAAAATTCGGATCATTCATACTTCCTTGGAAGTTCTCTAGATTATATCAGTAGGTCAGCTAGTTGTATTTGAGTCGCTTTGGTAGTGTTTGGGTAGAGTTGGAAACCCCATGTTTGGTGTGCCCAAAATTGAACTAGTGTTCCTAGTTTCTTTACCAACTTCCAATGTTATATCAAATATTATTTGGGACACATATCAATGGAATATAAACACATTAATTATATGCACACTTTTAATGGACATTAGAAATACACATACACTCCATTGTTGTTAAACGAGAACATCTCATAAGCCTTCATAAGCCATTGTTTGGGAAAAACTTGAAAATCAACATAATCAAAGTTGGAACCTTAGAGATAATATTCCTAATTTCTGATTGGGGATATTACGGAGGTCATCCATGTTATGGTAGTCCTCACTGGAAACCAGAGAAAAATATTGTGTTTCATAACCTATCATACAAAACACCCCAATAAACTAGTGCAACCTAAGAAACCGGTGTGATTGGGCAAGGTGCCCACATGAGAGAGACCTAGGCAACAGTTGAGTTGCCTAGGACCCTGACACGGAGACTTCATGGCCGACCTGTGTTGGAGCACTGGAAGGGGATGGGGGAATCCTGAGGGAGTGCATATCAAAGAAGGGGATACCATCCCTTGTGTCGTGCAAGATGATGGGGAATGCGTGTAGGGGTGGGGAAAACTATAGAGAGGGTTTCTACACCTTTGGGTTGCGTTGAGAACCTTTGCATAGTGTGTGTGATTGAGTGAAAGAATTGGGAAATTCACCCCTTGTGGACTATATTGTTTATGGAATTATTTGTGTGCATGAATTAATAATCATGGTTTGAATGCATCCATGGTAGGAATGTTTACATGCTTTGAATGAATAATTTAGACCAATGGTTGTTATATTTATTTACTCCTATTATGAATTAATAATATAGCCAGTCAATGGAAAGCAAATTCGAAACTAGTATCAGGAACATAATTTGTATGTGGATTTTTGGTACCCCATGGTATCCATAGTGGAAAGAGTATGTGTCAAGTATGTGATAGAGTGGTAAAGAGTTCAAAGTTGCAACACTGGCACTGTATGGGCTGAAATTGAGTTCTATAGGAAAAATTCAAGTTTGCGCATGAATTGTTTGACAAAATTTGCATGAGAAAAATTTAGGGAAAATGGTGTTGAATCCTCCCATTGTTTACTTCTAGACACTAATCAAAATACATAATGATTGTTTGATTAATTGGGACAAATATGGAAGGTAGCAGAAGAAAATTTTCAGGGTTTCAATTGGTTCTAGGTAATATGGGTGAAAAATTGCAATTTGCATACTAATTGTTTGACATAATACCTTACAGAAATTCATGGCTTCAAATGCCTCGATGTTATTTTTAGAATTATAAGGGGATTTGGCATGAGAGATGGTAATGAAAAATTTTAGAATGGAGAATTTAGTTCTAAAAAATTCATGCAAGAATTTGAACCAGTGCTAAAGATTACTAGTTTTGTTAGTTGACAAAAAATTTCCAGTTTTGGGAATGTTAGTTTTTCATACAACTATAGCATTATAATTCAATTGCATAAGATCAATAGGATCACTAGAAGAAAGAAAAAGCACAGAAACAAAGAACACGAGAATTTATCTTGGGAAACCCAATAGGGAGAAAACCCAGCAACCTTCGTATAAAGATGAACAATTCTGAGAACAAAGTACAATATCAAGAGAGAGAAAGTGGAAGAACTCTTCAAGAGGAAACCCCAAAATATCTTCTCCTAGTTGTAGATGTGAATCTCTCTCCAAGTGATGCGAACTTCTTGGTTGAGTGAGTGTACAAATGAGGTGAAATTTCCTTCTATTTATGCAAGTGCCAAACTGGATTTTTCCTCAACAGGGCCGACTTGTCAAACTGCCTGGACCGACTTGACTTGGGGATCAATAAATAAAGTTTATTTTAATCTTTTCTTTGGGTAATTTATCCCCAAGGTTTACATTGATTCTTTCAAGGGTTTACATAATTAATTAAATCAAATTCATCTCCTGTAGGAGGTGCAAATCAATACAATAAAATATAATAAGAATATCTTCCAAAGTTGCACAAATTCCAACACTCCCTCCCAACAAGGAAGGTATTATTTGGTCATCATCAGCATCATGATCATATGGGTTTTATATGTACATCTATACTGTCTCGATCATCTCTATGCATACTGAAGGTTATCAACACAGTCTCAGTCCTTTGAGAAGTGTCATCATGCATCAACTACACCAATCCTTCGGTGAGACCAAGAGTAGCCTCTCTAGCCTACCTGGATGTTTGAGAGATAAGATTTACAATTTGCTTTACCTTATGCTGCCTGTTTATCTCATATGTCGATGGGATCTTCCCAACCTGGCTGAGAACTTGGACAAGCATAGGTGCACGACCATCTACTACATGTTCGTCCAATCTATCGATGGGATACTCCATACCTGGATGAGATCCTGAACGAGTAGAGGTGCCTATGCAAACATCACACGACCATCTACTAAATGTCCATCTCATCTGTCGATGGGATTACTCCCATACCTGGCTAAGAACCTGAACGAGTAGAGGTACATGTGCAAGCATCACACGACCACCTAATACATGTTTGTCTCATCTGCCGATGGGATTACTCCTGTACCTGGATGAGAACTTGGACGAGTAGAGGTACCTGTGTGGAACCCGACCATCTACTACATGTATGTCTCATCTAATGATGGGATTACTCCCATAACTGGCTGAGAACCTAGATGAGTAGAGGTACTTGAGTGAAAGCAGGGTAAACATCTCTATGTCATATTTCCCTCTCAAGGAGAGACATGTTCTCTTCTACTCCAATTCTTCCACAAAAGTATTCAAACTTTATCCTGGGAAAATACTTGGTGAGAACATATGTAGTCTGGTAATCTATTAGAACATGTTGTAACTCAACCGCACCTTTCTGCACCATATCACGAATGAAGTGATACAGAATCTCCATATGCTTCGACTTGTCATGGAATACAGGATTCACTAACATCTGCACACAGCTCTGGTTATCACAATGAATCATGGTTGGATATGGAATCTAGCCAAACAATCCTGCAAGGAGTTTTTGAAGCCATATTGTTTCTCGGGTTGCTATGTTAGCAGCCATATACTCTGCCTCTGCAGTACTGAGTGATACTGAGGTCTGCTTCCTGTTACACCAAGAAATTACTGCAGAACCTAGACCGAAGCAACATCTAGAAGTACTCTTCCTATCTGCAACACATCTGTCCCAATCTAAGTCTGAAAACCCCTGCAATCTCAAGTCACACTATGAAGCATATCTCGAGCAATATCCCACAGTTCCATGCAAGTATCTTAGCACATGTTTTGCAGCAACCCAGTGAATCTGCCTCGGTTCACACATGAATTCACTGAGAGCATTCACAACAAAACATATATCTGGTCCAGTGTTCATCAGATACATCAAAAATCCAACCAACTGGCGATACATAGTGGGATCAATCAAATTTGAATCTGAAGTAGAATCCCTTAGCTTATTCAAATTTGCATCCATCGGAGTGGTCATGGACTTGCAGTACAACATTATGAATCTCTTTAGAATATATATGGTGTATTTTCCTTGAACTAGGAAAATATCCTTCTGTATCTACCATACTTCTAATCCCAAGAAGTAATGCATCAATCCAAGATCCTTCATTTCAAACTCAGGGGAAAGTTTCTTCTTACACCATACGATACGTTTCTCATTTCCAGTAGAAACATGTCATCAACATAAAGGACCAAAATCAGTGGCTCATCGTCCACAACCTTGTAGTAAAGGTTGGGGTCTGCATCACTCTTGGTGAATCCCGGACTCACCAGGAATCTGTTTATCCATCCATACCAAGCACGGGGTGCTTGCTTGAGTGCATACAGAGCCTTTTTCATCTTGCATACGTGAGACTCCTTTCCATGGACAACAAAACCTTCTGGTTGTTCAATATATACGTATTCCTCAATAACACCATTGAGAAAGGTTGTCTTGACATCCATCTGATGCAACTTCCTTCCCATAGCTGAAGAAATAGCAATGATCTATCTGATGGAAGTATATCGAGCCACAGGAGCAAATGTCTCATCATAATCGACTCCCTCCTTCTGAGAGAATCCTCTAGCAACAAATCTAGACTTTGTTTTTCAATACCGCCATCTGCTCCATGCTTGATTTTGTATAACCACTTGGAAGTCAGTATTGACTTCCCCTCAGGTCTCGGCACAACCTCCCACACATCATTCTTCATGATGGATTGGTATTCTTCCACCATGGCATATTTCCAAACTTGGTGTTTGGATGCTTCTTCATAAGTGGTAGGATATGAGTTAATGATGTGACTCATCAATGCTACATAACTGGAGAACCTTTGAGGTCTTTTACTCTCTTAGAAAGTACCATGCGAAGCTTCATGCCCCTCTGCATCCTGCAAAGTCTGTTGTGCCCGTATAGGCCTTTTCTGTCCTACTGCAATATCTCTGGGAACATCAACTGGTTCAAGTGGATCAATGGGTTTATCCTTCTTTGATAACTCGCTCTGAACTGGAGGGGGAGATGATCCCATCTCCTTCGGGTATAGCATCTCCTCATCATCAATATCCATGTCAGATCATTTTCCTTTCCTGACAGCCATCTCTTTTTCAAAAGACACATCCCTACTAACTTTGATCTGTCTGGATCCTAGGATATAAATCCTGTAGGCCTTTAAATATTCATTGTATCCCACGAAAGTTCCCTTCTTTCTTGAAGGTTCTAACTCCGTCCTCTTCTCCTTGGGAACATGTATGTATACTGGACAACCAAAGATACAGCAGTGGCCCACTTCTGGTTTCACTCATCTGAAAGCTTCTTCCAGAGTCATGTTCTTCGCAATCTTATGTGGGCATCTGTTTTGTACATAGACAGTTGTTTTGGATACTTCTTCCCACAATAACATCGGTAGGCTCTGGTCATGTATCATGGCTTTGGATGCCTCCACAATTGTTCTATTCTTCCTTTCTGCAAACCCATTTTGTTGAGGGTTGTAAGGAACTGTGAGCTCCCTCTTAATTCATGCTTCCTTGCAGAATTATTGAAATCAATAGAGGTATATTCTCCACCATTATCGGATCTCAAGATATTGATCCTCTTTCCTGTCAGATTCTCAACTTGTGCTTTGAACTCTTTGAATTTGTTGAACACTTCCTCGGACTCCTTGGTCTTGAGAAAGTATATCCAAGTCTTTCGTGACTAGTCGTCAATAAATGTCACATAATAATTATAGCCGCTTGTTGGCACCCCAACAACTTCCCCTTTATTTTGCAAAATCAAGCCCCCCCCCCCCATGTAAATTTTGTAAATATTTTGGTTTTGGTTTTCTTTTATCTTATCTTCCTTGCTTTGGGAGGTGGGTCCTTGGCTTTCTTTCATCGATCCTTCGCTTTCTGCGATGCTTGTTCTTTGGCTTGGCTTTCATTGTACAAGGATTTGGTGATTTGAATATCTTTGTCATTGGCATATTTTGGCTCTTTAGTTGATGAACAACACCTGCATAGTCTTACTTGAGCTTATTCGAGCTAATCATATCCTTCAGTTTGGCTTGGTTGGTTTTACATGATGCTTCGACAATTGTAACAAATTTTAGTTTGTCGGTGTATTTGTGAATTAACAACCATTTTGGTAGATCATAATTAATCAAACTAAAAGCTCAATTGTAATATTTCTTATTTACGTCTTGAAAGAGTTTTTATCAAATAACGGGACCATGCTCTTATTTCTGAATTAGAATGATCTGTTGACTTTTGCAAAGCTTTTAACATTTGATTAAAATTCTTACCTTTCGTGAAATTGAAATTTGACGGTTTGTTTTATCCTTACCGTATTAGTCTTTTGGCTTCTTGTTGGCTTAATCATGGTTACATACTCTCTTCTGAACTCATTTAAGTTGATTACATTGTTCAATTTGGTTAAATTCAATTATCTCCATCCTTCATTAGCTTCACTCATTCTCAATCTTCAATAAATAAATAATTAAATATGCATTTTTGGGAATCAATAAAAAATTATTTAAATGCTCAAAGTTATAATTTTGATTTACCATGCATCTTAAAAAATGATATCATTTATTCATAAATTATTTAATTATTTATCTTGTGATAGCACTTATATCTTTATCTATACTTTTATGCAATTTTATTGCTTCACTCAGATAATTAAATTCTCATTAGTATTATTATTCTCTGTGAGAGGTTTATGTATAAAAAGATACCATTCATATTAATTAAAATTCCGACATCACTGAATTGATTCTGTGCCATTTGAATCCATACATTTGAATAACAATGTGAAAGAGGAGGTTACGTTTTTCAATATATATATATATATATTAACTTCTTTCTTTTTAGTAAAAGTGATACATTTAAAATGATACAACCAATGCTTTGATTACCATTGTATAACAACCATCAAGTTCAGAATAATGGGTCCCAAGATCAAATAAGATTACTTAATCGATTTGTGCTTATCCATGGTTTCTTTTATATGCTTTTATTTTTTAAGTGGTATTAATTTAACATCTTGGATTTGTAATGTAAATCCTACATCATTATGGCTCAATCAAATATTTAAACTAACGTTATAATTTTTGCAGCCGCGTCGTGTACAAGATAAAATCGTCAATGGTTCTTTTAGGTTTTAATCCAAGAATTTATGCATCACCTAATTACTGTAAAAAGGGAGACCACATCAATTTGAAGACCACATGTTTGTTTGCAACAGAAGGATTCCATATCTTTCTAAGTTATATTATTTACTTTCTATTATTTATACTGTCAAGAGACTGTTAACATAGTTAACAAAGTTGCTCTTGGCCAAGATAGAATTCTGTAGTTTAACATTAAATTTCAATTTTAGTTTAATTTCTCTAGTTTGATTTAGCAAGAGACTGTTAACATAGCTAATAAAGTTGCTCTTGGCCAAGATAGAATTCTGTAGTTTAACATTAAATTTCAATTTTAGTTTAATTTCTCTAGTTTGATTTAGCAGTTGTTAAATAGATTTCATATTAGAGTTAGTTATCTTGTTATCTTTTTTAGTTTTGATTATCACTCCTAAAAATCTTAAACATAGACTCTCCTTAAGAAAGCAGAAAATAGATTAGATATAGACAATCATTTCTGATTTAATAGCTGTTAATTAGAAATTTCATTTTTAATAGATTAGCGTAACCTGTAGACAATTGATAATTTTAAATTAGTAGTTTTATTAGAGTTCAGTTTAGATTTTTATTTATTAGTTAGTTTAGAAATATTTTTTCTAAGTTTAAGTAATACGACTCTCCTTAAGAGGGTGAAAACTTAGATGGTAGCAGGACCACAACCTGCGAGAATCAACTAATTCAAACAAATCGGAAGCTACTGTAAGCGACTTGTGTGGGCTGATCATCCTTAGTTGGCCTTAGTCAAAAAATCCGGCCAACACCGCCCAGTGAAGCTACAGTCATGAGCCCACACATGTTAGAGTGCACTAGATCCAAAATTCCTTTAGATCTGCTTTCACTATCTAGGAAATTTCTTGGCATTCTTTCCAAGTGCACATCCTCTACATGTTCCATCATGGTATACCTGAAGCACTGGTATACCTTTCACTATATTCTTCAATGTTGGGAGAGCTCTATAATTCAGATGAGCTAGTCTTTTGTGACATAGCTCACCCATGCTTGTAGAGTCATGAACTAGGGCTTGAGCTGGTGGAGTGCTCAATTGTTACAATCTCTCATCTCTTATACCAATTACCTTTGATATGTTCATACTTGAGTTCTTGTTCCAAGCAATGACTCTTCCATCTGAAAATGCAAATTTATATCCCTTGTCCTCCAAAGCAGATATGGAGACAAGATCTCTTTTCATACCAGGTACATAAAGTACATCGCTCAAGTGTAATGTGTCACTAGACTCTAGCTGAAGGGAGGTGGCCCTAGATCCCTTCACAGTGTAGTTATCATCATCTCCAAGTACAACACGGAGATGATATTCTTTCTAAACTAATTCTGAAATATTTTCTTTATAACATGTCATATGTCTAGAAGCACCACTATCTATGATCCATGCTATGATCAATGTATCACTAGTGGTGGGAACAATACCTGATAATGCTGCTATGAAGAAGAATTATGTGTGATCTTCATTTCTTTTCTTCTTGTGATAGTGATCTTCCTCCACATCAACAGTTGAGGCTCCATGCTTCCTTTTGTTTGAAATTTGACAATTAATGGCGTAATGGCCATATGTCTTGCACCTGTAGCATTGTATCTGAGATAAATCCTTCTTCTTCTTCTGATCTGGAGGAGGACTTGATCTCCTACCTTGGTGCTTGTGTTTGAAGCGAATAATTATTTGTTCACATAATTAATATTGCCAGAATACCTAAAATATTAAATAATCCATTAACAGGCAAATATATATTGATATTTGAATAGATACGAAGATGATAAGATATTACAACATAGCTCGCCTTTTATATGGCTTGAGCATTCATTCGCCTTTTATATTTATATTCGTAGTAGTGTTTGTAAAACTTTTCCCTTCCCTTTCCTTTCTTGCATGGGACATGAATGCTTGATTCTCCTCAGGTTGAGTGCCATGAATTATATGCCTTGTTGCTATCCTTGTTTCTTCCTGAGTGCAATCTGCCCATAGTTGGTCAAATTTGGGCATCTTGGTTCGATCACTTATACTTTGAATGAATGACTCCCAAGATGGTGGGATACCATTTAGAGTAGTAATGAGAAGCTCCCTATAATCAATGGGGTCTCCACTGGTACTAAGTTTGTCCCTTAGTTTTGTGATCCTCATGAAGTATGAGGCTATTGATTATGACTTGGACATCTTCATATTTGATAACTAGTTCCTCAATGTGAGAGTCACATTGATACTACTATGTTTAAATAGTTTCTTTAGGTTTTTGAACATCCTTCTAGCAGTCTTCTTTCCTAATATTTGAGGAACCAAGTGGTCTCTAATTGAGTCCACCAAAATCCTTCTTGCTCTGGCATCATTCTTCTTCGAGCGAGATTTGTCTTCTTCGGCTTCTGGTTCTAGGACCTTCTCATTGAAAAACTGCAAGAGATCATTTTATTCTAGTAAGAGAAGAACCCTAGACTTCTGAGAGATGAATTTGGAAGCCCCTTCCAGAGGACCTTCAACCTTCATTCCAATCATCTTAACTGCAAATCTGGACCAGAAACCCTAGCAAAAGATAGGTCAAAATTGAAAGTTGGATTCTTGAAAAACTGACTCCACGGGAAGATGCGCCCTAGCAAGGCGAGTTGAGAAAAGGTAGGGTCGAACCAAATCTGTGGAGAGAGTAGGCCAAAACCTGAAACCCTAATTTCTGCAGTAACTGTAGCTGTACAATTAGGTCAAAAATGAAAATTCTCATAATTGGATTCTACCTTCACCAAAAGATGAGCCCTTCCTCGAGAGAAATTCCCAAGGCACTTTTTCCGCCAAAATGATGAGTGAAGACCTTAAAAGATGAAACCCTAGTTCCGGCAATGGCTTCTTCTAGTACAGCTCTGATACCATATTAGTTTTTCATACAACTATAGCATTATAATTCAATTGCATAAGATCAATAGGATCACTAGAAGAAAGACAAAGCACAAAAACAAAGAACACAAGAATTTATTCTGGTAAACCCAATAGGGAGAAAACCTAGCAACCTTCGTATAGAGATGAACAATTCTGAGAACAAAGTACAATATCAAGAGAGACAAAGTGGAAGAATTCTTCAAGAGGAAACCCCAAAATATCTTCTCCTAGCTGCAAATGAGAATCTCTCAAGTGATGTGAACTTACTTGGTTGAGTGAGTGTACAAATGAGGTGAACTTTCCTTATATTTATACCAGTGCCAAACTGGATTTTTCCTCAACAGGGTCGACTTGTCAAACTTCCTAGGACGACTTGACTTGGGGATCAATAAATAAAGTTTATTTTAATATTTTCTTTGGGTAATTTATCCCCAAGGTTTACATTGATTCTTTCAAGGGTTTACATAATTAATTACATCAAATTCATCTCCCGTAGGAGGTACAAATCAATACAATAAAATATAATAAGAATATCTTTTGAAGTTGCACAAATTCCAACAATGAAGGGCAGGTGTAAAATTTGTGTAGACACTTGTTAATGGAAGCTTTGCAAATGTAATTCTATGTTAGCTACATGTTCAAAAAAAATTGAAATTTAAGTGTTATGAAAAAATTGAATTTTTTGGAAAACCTAATGTGGGTCCCACCAATGCCATGTGGACGAAGGTGTGATGCGGAGGTGCCACATGGACCAAAAATGGCATGGAGGTGCTCCGTGGACTAGGGAGTGCGACGTGGACCAACCACATCGGATGACTGCATAGGTGGCAAGATCGAAGCAGATTCAAGTGGATTTGTTGCCATCATGATAGAATGTCTAGGTGGAAGATCCAGATTCTCTCACATGTGTTTTGCGGCAAAATTTTCACCCTACCAGAAATGGTTGAGATTGATTGGTGGATCATAGTGATTTGATCCTAACCATTCATGGGAACAGGATCATATGCACCGAAGGGACACGTTCAATACTACGGACGACTTAGATTTAAAGTTGAAAAGTGCACGGATTGATTCACACCATATGTGGGGAGACCTAATTTTTTATCATTCGATTGAGTCGGGTGTCTCAAATGAACATGATTAAAAGTTAAAAGGTGTGTGAAGAGATCTACACCATTTACGAGAACCCTTCTGTATTATCCATCAAGTAGTTAATATTGCCACGAATGGCTACGATTGAAAGTTATAAGTTGTGCGAATGAATCCATACCGTTCGTGGGGGTGGAAAATCGGATAGATGACGATAATGTTGAACACCGAGAATGGCTCATATTAAAAGTTAAAAAGTGCACAGAGCAATCGAGATTATTTGCGAGGATACGCCTCATATTACTGCCTTACCTACTTTATGTGTTGTGAATGGCATGGATTTAATTTGGCAAGTTGCATAATGGATCCACGTCGTTCACGAGGTGGACCACTCGATAGCCACCAAGCATGTTAGATGCCATGAAGGGTTGAGATTCAAAGAAGGATCTCATCCTGATCATTCATGGGGAAAAGATTGCAGATACATGTTAAAGGTGATAGGTTTGCATTAGACAAAATATAGAACAAAATTGAAGAAGTAAAAATGGGAGAAGGGGAACTTCCATACAACCTTGAATAAGAATCCAGGAGACAGAATATTAGTATGGTTAATGAAGAAACTGAATCTAATGGGCACAAAACTAACATTGAACCAAAAGAGCTTGTGTAAACCATGAAAAAATTGAGGCTGGAAGTACAGAGTTGTAGAGTTGATAATGAAAGAATGCTAAGGGATCAAGAGCACCAAAATAAGTGGAACACCCAACTAACGCAGAGCTTGAATTTATTGTAGAGGAAAATGTAAGTTGGATCAGCCTCATTCCATGAGAAACAAGATAGAGTATTTTCAAATAAGATATCCCACAAGAGATCCAGACATTTAAAGAGTGCTTCTAGGATTCTTAGGCATTATTCATCACCACCTCATATATGCAGCCAGAAAATCCTACTCATTCGAGGAATCAAGGAGCAATCCAAAAATGTATGCAATTAGACATCATAAAATAAAGCATGTGAACATGAACATAATTTGTATTTGGGTTTTGGGTTTTGGGTACACCCTAGTCTCCACAATGGAAATAATTTGTCGGGTATGTGATAGAGTGGTATCAGAGCTCAAGGTTACAACACTAGGACTTCATGGGTCGAAATTGAGTTCTATAGGAAACATTCAAGTTTGCACATGAAGTGTTTGACAAAATCTACATGAGAAAATTTTGGGGCTAATGGTGTTGAATCATTCCATTGTTTATTTCTAGACACTAATCAAAAGACAGAATGATTGTTTGATTAATTAGCCGAATGTGGAAGGTAGAAAAAGAAAATTTGCAAGGTTTCAGTTGGTTCTAGGCAATATGGGTGAAAAATTACAATTTGCATACTAATTGTTTGTTGGAATGCCTTGAAGAAATTTGTGGCTTCAGATGCCTAGATGCCATTTCCAGAACTAGCAAGGGATTTGGCATGAGAGATGGTAATGAAAAATTCAAAATGGAGAATTCAATTCTGAAAAATTCATAATGTCCAAGTGGAAGATCCAAATTCTAGCACATGTGTTTTGTGGCACAATCTATATGCTACCACAAATGGTTGAGATTGATTGGTGGATCATGTGGATTTAATCCTAACCATTTGCGGGAAGGGTATCACATGCACCAAAGGGACAATTGTAAACACCACGAACAACTTAGATTTAAAGTTGACAAGTGCATGAATTGATTCACACCATTCGCGGGGAGACCTACTTTTTTATCATTTGATTGAGTCTAATGCCACAAATGGACAAGATTAAAAGTTGAAAGGTGTGCGAAGAGATCTATGACATTTGTGGGGACCCTTCCTTATTATCCATCAAGTGGTTAATATTGTCATGAATGGATATGATTAAAAGTTACAAGTTGCGCGGATGAATCTATACTATTCATAGGGGTGGAACATTGAATAGATGACGGACATGTTGAACATCATGAATCGATCGGATTAAAAGTTAGAAAATGCACAAAGCAATATAGATTGTTCACGAGGAGACACCTCCTATTACCGACTAAACTACTTTTTGTGTTGTGAATGGCCTAGATTTAAATTGGGAAGTTACATGATGGATCACATCGTTCGCGAGGTAGACCACTGGATAGCCATCGCACATGTTAGACGTCGCGAATGGTTGAGATTCAAAGAAGGATATGATCCTAACCATTCACAGGGAAAATATTGCAGAATATGAAAATATAAGTATGAGTAATGAAGAAATTGAATCTAATGGGCACAAAACCAACATTGAACCAATAGATCTTATGGAAACCATGAAAATCTTGAGGATGGAAGTATAAAGTTGTAGAGTTGATAATGAAAGAATGTTAAGGGTCAAGAGAAACAAAATAAGTGGAACACCCAACTATTGCAAAGCTTTAATTCACTGTATAGGAAAATGTAGGTTAGATCAACCTCATTTCATGAGAAAAAAGATAGATGATATGCAAATAAGATGTCCCACAAGAGATCCAAACATTCCAAGAGTGCTCCTAAGACTCCTATACATTATTCATCATCACCTCATGCAACCAGAAATTCCTACTCATCTAAGGAATCAAAAAGCAGTAAAAAAATGTATTCAATTAGACATCATAAAATAAAGCATGTGAAAAAAGAGTTGCAATGGGAGCTTAGGAATATTAATCCACTCATTTTTTATAGTGAGCATAAGAATGGAGAAGATGTTGAATCTTGGTTATTGAAGATGAGGAATTATCTCGAGTTACATAATTACTCCTCTAATATGGAAGCTAGAATTGTCATCTACAATTTGCAAGGCAAGACTTCCGTTTGGTGGGATCACCTAATTCAAGTGAAGCATATCAACAAGAAGAGGATCTCATTGAAGCAATTCAAGAAATATTTTCAACAAAAGTATTTATCTGAGCATTACTATAAAAAGAAGATGGGGGAATTCTTTGAAGTCAAGTTGAGAAACATGACTATGAAAGAGTATGAAAGGAAGTTTTTGGAATTTCTCAAGTATGTTGGATTCCTTAAAGATGAGAGACGGTAAAGATACATAGATTTTTTAAGTAGATTACCATCATTTAACAAAGATAGAATTCAACTTGATAAACCCCAGAGTCTGGAAGAGACAATCCAGAAGTCCAAATGCATGTATGATCATAACAAAAGCAAAGTAGATTTTCAAAAGTATTGGAAAGATAAGAAGAAAGATAAGTGGGATCAAAGGAAAAAATTATTTAAACCTCATTTTCTTTAGAACAAATCAAATTCATATCAGCAAAGCAATCCAACTCAGCAGGAACCCAAGATGGCAGAGTCTCGAGAAAAATGAACAAAGCAACAGCTCAAATGTTGGAGATGTGAAGGAGATAACCTATACAAACATTGTCCGCGTAAGGAAAATAGAATTAGGATTGTGCACAACATTCAAGAATCAAGTACAGTGGAGAATGTTGCTAGAGACATTCCTAGAATTTATGCAGCCTTGAATAATAGACATGCAAAGCATCAGTCCAATATGATTGAGGCTGAAGTTAAGATTGTAAATCAACATATTGTCATTTCAATTGATTTAGAGGCAAGTCATAGTTATATTGATTTTAATATGGTTGAAAGATTTCAGTTAAAAAAAAATTAAGCATGATAAATCATGATTGGTTCAATTGACTACTAGAACCAAAAGAAAAAACAATGAGATAGTAAAGGGTTGTCCATTATATATTTAAATGGATTCCATATTTTGCATATTTGAACATAATTCCTCTCGATTCCTATGGTGTGCTTATTGGTATGGATTGGTTGGATGCACATCATGTTATTTTGGATTGCCATAGCAAGACTCTCACTTGTCTTGATGAAGAATGAGAGAATAAGATAGCGAAAGGCATTTCAAGGCTTATTTTCATAAGACAGATCTCAGTTGTATAGTTGAAAAGATGTTTCAAAAATGGGTGCAAGACTCCTCTCTTTTCCTCCTATGCGAACTTGTCCTCTCTCTCACTAATGCGAACTTGTGTGAGTGAGTGTGTGTCCAAATGAGAGAGCTCCACTCTCTATTTATACTTTAACTTTCACTTGACCTTTTCACTTACTAGGTCGGCCCCAACTATACCTAACTGGGTCGACTTCTCTAGGGGACTCAATAACATCTAACTAACTCTGGGGGGAACTATTACCCCGACTTATAAAGGAGGATTTACCTCAATGAATTTACATGATCAAATGTAATAATGACATCCCCGACCGGAGGAATAAACATCTCCATCGGAGGTACACATAAAATACAATAATATAAAATACAAGTGAATATCTTCCGAAGTTACAATTACATTAACACTCCCTCTTAACTAGGAAGGTATTATCTTGCCACGGTCATCAACACATCTGGACGCAAGTCTTCATCATTGGATTATCTTCAAGGCTGGAATCATCATCAACACTAGATCATCATCGTCGTTGTTGTTTCAATCCTCATCATGTCTATCATCGATTGGTGACATCTCTCGAATCTACTTGTCATTGGAATTTCTACAGATCCAACCCTTTTTCATGCTAGATGTAGGCCTATCCCTCATGTAGGTATTCATCATCTCTGCAAGCAAGCCATCAAGTAGGTACAACCCAGGACCCATCATTACATTGCTATTGCAAACACCTGCATCTCCTACTATTGCCTCATCGTCTTCAGATCATCTCATCGTTACACGGAGCACATCCCAGATGCAGATCACATGTCCCACAATGGTCAGTCTGCGTCCATCTGGTGTACCTTCCATTTCATCACTACAGCCAATGCAAGTACTGATCTGATGGAAGTGTTTCTGGCTACAGGTGCAAATGTCTCCTCATAATCTATGCCCTCCTTCTGGGAGAAGTTGCGTGCAACAAACCTTGCCTTGTGTTTCTCTATGTTACCAACTGTAGCATGCTTGATCTCATAGATACACTTAGAAGTCACAACAGACTTCCCTTCTCATCTCGGAACTACCTCACAAACATCATTCTTCATGATCGACTGGTACTCCTCGATCATGGCATCCTTCCATTCTTTCTTCTCTGCCGCTTCCTCATAGTTGGCAGGTTCCTTGTCAATGATGTCACACAACAGGGCTACATAGCTGGAGTATGGCCTAGGTCTCTTACTTTCTCTGTGCATCCCCTCTAGAGCACCATACCTCTCTACATCTTGTATTGGCTCTCGTACCCATGCTGATTTCCTCTTGTGGGAGTTATTCTCTCAAGGTGGGTCTACAGGTTCTTGTGGTTCTTCCATCTCGCGATCTTCATTATCTTCTAGAATCGCTTCTTCCATTACTGCATCTCTAATCCTGGGAACTTCAGGTTCTTCAATGTCTTCAATAGGTAACTTTATGGATTTGTTGTAGGTTGAATCTTCGCCAAATGTTACATCTTTGTTGATGTCGATCTTCTTGAATCCTGGTAAATATATTAAGTATGCCTTCGAGCTTTCAATGTATCCTACGAATATGCCCTTCTTTCCTGAAGGATCTAACTTCATCCTCTTCTCCTTCGGAATGTGTATGTATACTGGGCAGCCAAATATCCTAAGATGGTTGACTTCTGGTTTCTCGCCGGAGAATACTTCTTCTGGAGTCTTTTTGTCTAGTACTCTATGAGGAGTACGGTTTTGTACATACACAATAGTCCTCGTAGCTTCTACCCATAGGTGCATCGGAAGATCCTGGTCATGAAGCATTGCTCTTGCTACTTCCATTATTGTTCTATTATTTCTTTCTGCAACGCCATTCTGTTGTGGATTGTATGGAGTGATCAAATCCCTCTTAATCCCAGATTCTCTGCATAGGTTCTTGAAATCTTCCAAGGTGAACTCTCCTCCATTATCTAATCGAAAGGTCTTTATTCTTTTCTCTATGTGGTTCTCGATCAAGGCTTTGAATTCCTTGAACTTGTTGAATACTTCATCTTTACTTTTCAAGAAATATATCCAAGTCTTGCGAGAAAATTCATCAATAAATGAAATATAATATACATACCCACTCAATGAACTGGATGACATAGGACCGCATACATCGGAGTGGATGATTTCGAATATTCCTTTTGTTTTGCTTTCGCTACTTGGAAATGCCTTCTTCACGTTCTTTCCTTTTGCACATCCTTTGCAAATGCCTCCATGCTTCGATTGGATTTCTGGAAGTCCTTCAACTGCTTTGCTTGCAATGGGTAGTGCTCTATAGTGCACATGTGCAAGCCTTCTATGCCATAATTCACTTGGCTCCATGGAGTCATGGACCAAGGCTTGTTTAGGTTGGCCCTTCAATTTGTACAAACCTTCCTCTTGCTCTCCAATCATAATTGCATCATCTATAGTCTTTCCCTTTGGCCACATTAAGACTTGGCATCGACAAATGCAACCCTCATACCTTATGCATCTAGTGTTGATATGGAGAGAAGGTTCTTATTTAGTCCTAGAACACATAGGACATCCTTCATCTTCAGATATTTCCCAGAGTCTAGATTGTAAGAAGCTTCTCTGATTCCTTTTATGGGGTATTGGTGATCATCCCCAAGTTTCACCTTGTGAGGTGACTCATGTTCAGACATGTTTATGAAGGATTCTTTATATCCCGTCATATATTTGGAAGCTCCACTGTCTACAAGCCAATCATTACTTCCATGTGTGACAGTGCTTATGAGTGTTGATATCAAGACATACTCTTCATCACATGAAGATTCATCACTCTCTTCTATGGCTCTCTTTCTTAGAGGTTCATCATCTTCTGCGATGTGAGCATGGTGCATTTTCTTCTTGTTCTTCTTGTTGTGGGAGCCACTTTTATTTTTGGGACAATTTCTAGATTAGTGTCCCTTCTCATCACAAGTATAGCATCTAATATTAGATAGATCTCTCCTGGATCTTCTAAAGTTATCCCTCTGACTTTGGTGGTGATGTTTCTCCCTCTTACTGTGATGATGGTGCTCCCTCTTGTTATTATTCCTCCTGGTGTGTGTTGTGAGAGCTTGATCATCATTTGCTCCCATATTCTCTTCTCGAGCCACAAGTCGATATTCTTCTTGTGAGCATTCTCCCCATAGCCTACTGAATGTGATTAACTTCTTTCTAGCACAAATCCCTTGAATGAATGAGTCCCATGATCTTGGGAGACCATTCAAGGTGGTCATCACAATTTATCCTTCTTCTACCTTTTCTCCCACAGCTTCAAGTTGCTCCTTGATCTGAGAGACCCTTGTAAAGTAAGACTGCATGGTCTCTACATTTTGAATCTTCACATTCTTGAGTTGATTCCTCAAGGTCGTTTTCCGATTTATATTCTTCCCTTCAAATAGCTTTGTCAATGCATCAAACATCTCTTTAGGTGTCTTCAAAGATGACACATGTGGGATGATATGATCCTTAATGAAATCTGAAATGATTCTCTTGGCCTTAACCAAGTTCTTCTTATGTAAGACTTTAGCCTCATCTCCCCCTGGTGCTGGAACCTCTTCATTCACACACTTGTCCAATTCACTCTTCAATGACAAGTGCATTCATATACTTCCATGCTCAGAAGTTATCAACCCCTTCAAGCTTATCCTCAAGCTTGGTGTGGTGAAACATCTTTAATGAGAACTTCAAATGGAAATAGCAAAGCTTTTAGGTCTTACCACTTTTAGATGCCCAAACTGGTTCTAGAGCTAGCTAGCCTAGGGTTTGTCAGAGAAACCCGAATTTTCCAAACTTGGAATTTGGAACTTCTGATTAGACAGATAGATGTGCCTTCTCAAGGCGAGTTGCCCAATGTACTCTCTTCTCCAAATCTGTGAACAGAAACCCAAAATAGTTGATGCCCTAGTTTTCCCCCTGCAGTAGTGATAGGCTAAAAAATGAAAATTCTTGGAATCAAGTTCTGCTTCGACAGAAATATGTTCCCTCCTAAGGCGAGTTATCCTAGCCTCTTTCCGTTGATGATCTGTGGAGAGAAGACCCAAAATTTAGAATCCCTAGCTTCCCGCAACTGCACAATATCTTCTTTTCAGGTTAGCTCTGATACAATGTTAGTTTTTCTACTTTTAATCAATATTATCTAGGATCTTAACTGAAAGAATAGCATGCACAGCATAACACAATAGACACGAAGATTTTCCTCGGGAAAACCATAAAGGAGAAAACCTCGCAACTTCCTCAGAGATAGAATCATCACCAATACAATATCACACAAGTAAAACCCCAAAACAAAGATGGTCTTCTACAGCTCCTCTCTTTTCCTCCTATGCGAACTTGTCCTCTCTCTCACTAATGCGAACTTGTGTGAGTGAGTGTGTATCCAAATGAGAGAGCTCCACTCTCTATTTATACTTTAACTTTCACTTGACCTTTTCACTTACTAGGTCGGCCCCTACTATACCTGACTAGGGCGACTTCTCTAGGGGACTCAATAACCCTAATCTAACTAACTCAGGGGAAACTATTGCCTCGAATTACAAAGGAGGATTTACCTCAATGACTTTACATGACCAAATGTAATAATGACATCCCCAACCGGAGGAATAAACATCTCCGTCGGAGGTACAAATAAAATACAATAATATAAAATACAAGTGGATATCTTCTGAAGTTACAATTACATTAACAGCCTGCATTAAAGCACATAATTTATTTCATCTATCATTATTGAAAAAATATATATATAATCCTAACCACATTATTGATTGGGTTGTGATTCAGGTGGAACTGAAAGGAGATATTCCAGTGCAGCCAATGCGCATCCTCGACAGAAAGATTGTGTTGCTCAGGAACAAAGCCATAGGGAAGTTAAAGGTTCAATTCATGCATTACAGCCCTAAAGAAAAAACATGGGAATTGGAGGATGTTATGCCACCGAGAGGCATACCAATTGTTATTTTGAAAGATTTTGTTTCAAAATTGTGTACATGTAAATAGTGTTGATATGAATCGAGGACAGTGCATAATTTAAGGAGAAGGGGAATGTAACACTCCGTTGTTGACCTCAAGATACAAATATGTATGTATGAACAAAGACTAGATGCCAAACTTATATGGTCCATGATACCTTGGATATTGTAAATGTTGTTTATAGTTTTTAATATAAAAATTGTTGACAGCTACAAGTAGAGAAGGACAAAGAAGAGATGGGGGGCTATGATTCCACGAGTGGAGCAAGTGAGATGAGCTAAGGGATGATGACCCTAACCAATGTCCTTAGGCTTCATTAACCTTTTTAATCCAAAGTTCCTTAACCTTAGTTTTGAGCATCACTTTAATAAATTATGGAGTTAATTATCCTAGGTGAGATTAAAAACAAAACAATGGTCACTCCTGAGGAAGCCACTTGCCAATGCATAGTCATGCATATATCTTGTCAGAAACTCATGTAGTCATCATATGCATTCCTTCTCTCAACAAGGAATATCATCCATGTTATGGTAGTTCTAACTGGTAACCGGAGAAGAATATTGTCTTATAACCTATCACACGAAATACCATGATAAATTGGCGCAACCCTAATAAACTTGTGCAATTGCGCTTGGTGCCCATGTGAGAGAGACCTAGCCTTCAGTTGAGTTGCTTGGGACCTTGACATGAAGACTTCCTATCTGGCCTATGTTGGAGCACTATGTAATGTACCCAAACTGATTATAGGCACATTAACTCGAGACTTGAAAAATTAAACACACAGTGGATGGACTTGATGCAAAAAGAACTAGCTAGTTTGTCTAGAATTTCAAGTAAAACCCCAAACACTACTAGACTCTCCCAAATTCTCCCAAGATGAGTTTCAAGACCTGCATAAAGATCAAGACAAGCTACAACAGCCTAAACAGAATCCCAACTTCAGCAGCTGCACTTTCGGGAGTACGTCACGCTCGAGTAGACTCCTTGGGGTAAACCCAAGGCTTCAAGGCAATAGCCCCAGGACTTCTGTGGAAAGCTCGTTGCTTCTGTTCCAGTATGGAAGTGGAATACCTACAAACTAACCAAACCAACTATAACAACCCTTAAAAATTCAATTAGGAACCATTGAACTCGATTTGGGAATGCAGGAACATAAGACTAGTTTTTGGACTGCTCAACTAGGGCAGTTTCAACTCGGCTCGATTGGCCTCTAAGGGTCACAAATTTCAGAATAAGGGCTTGGGATGGGTACTCCTAAGTCTTACCAACCTACATCAACTCATTGAATGTAATTTGGATATGCGGAAGATAGCTTATTGCAAAAATAATGGAGACTAACTAAATCTAGCATCAAACAAGCATATGTCAAGTATTCATTAAAAATAAGATATTGTATTTGCAGAATGAAAGGAAACTGATTATACTAATTTGAAGAGGAGGTATTTTTCATTAGAGGTTTGTTAGTATAGCAGCAAACATCCATGGAATCACCATCCACCATCCATAGCATAGACAATATAAATACTGTATAAATACACTAGGTACTGGTCCCTGGAGTCTTCCTATACAGTTTCGAACCAAGATATTGGTTCTGCTCATATGGATGCATCCTTGAACTACAAATGGAATTGTACAACTTGAATGGAGAGCCCACTGAGAAACTCACACCAAGAGGTGTGCCCTCCTTACACAGAAATCATCAGAAACATAGGAAACACATGAAATGAATGATCTCGACATTACCAAACTTGAGTTTCCTTATGGATTTCGACCCAAACCACTGATCTACAACTATGGATGTGCCCACCACCTGATAAAATGAATATCCTGCCAATATGGATGGCCAAGAAACTCCCAATCACTTCACAAGTGTGTCATCTTCTTCCAATACACTTAGAAATTGAAACTAGGAAAGGAAAACTCTGCAAATTGAACCCAACTGCAACTTGAACCACTGGAACACTGTCACACCAACTTGAAACTCTGAAATGCACCTACATAAATAATATTTTGATGCATTTAAGTTCTATGAAAAGGATTGGATGTCCTTCTCCTCAATCACCAATTGGAATACTATCAAACACTCCAACTAGTTCTAGTCACAGAGGGGCATATCTCCCTACTGTTGCAAGGGGCACATCACCCAAGCAAAGAAAAGATCAAAGCTATTCAAGATGAATATTCAAAATGGAAAAAGATGTGAATGGGTGTGTTCAACCTTCTTTTATTAACCTCTGTTAGCTTTTATGCCACCCTTTTTGGACTTGCCATTGAGGAAATTCCAACCATAGGTGCAATGGATGTTTCTTTGGAAAGATGCTTTTGCCTTGGACCTACTTGCCTTCATGAATTCTCCCTCCTTGGCTAAAATTATCCTCTGGAGCTTTCCTAAGGATTTTTGCTTGCTTTCCTATTTTTGCTAATCTTCTTTGAGCCTTATCTCTCAAAATCACGAAACTCCTATCTTCACTACTTGTCATGCTTTTGGATGCTTTATGTCCATCTTTTTCTAAGGAGACAACTCGTCTCCCTTATCCTCATCCTATGCGCCCTCTTGGGCCACCTAAGCCATGGACAACTCATAAATAAATATTAGAATTATTAAATAAAACAATTTTAGGCCCACCATAAATTATTTATTTACATAAGGTAAATTTAATCAAAATTAACCCCCCTTAGTAATTTATTTAATTATTTTCTACTAGGACCCATGGAAGTTGAATGGATTAGTGGTGGACCACGTTGCTATCAAAAAAATGGGGACATTACAGTCCACCCCTCTCAAAATTGCTTGTCCTCAAGCAATTCCAAGGTCTCATTGCTTGTATTGCACTCCAACAAACATCAATGACATCCAAGACAATCCATCATGCAAAGGAATGCCTGGATCCCACTGTTTAAGCTACATCCTCTTAAACATCAATGTTGTATGAAACAAACCATCAATTCTTTGATCCTATGATCTCTACTGCATACCATCCATCATCACTACTACTTGTGACAATCTATCACTCCATGGTATGCTAGGATCCATCCACCAAATGGGAAGTTTGCACTCTCAATGCAAATCTTCAACTCTGTGAGCCTCTCCAACAAGAAGTGAAACTCCACATGTGCAAACAGCATTCCAATCCCATGGCTCACACTGCAATCACTTGTCCCACTCGAAGTTCTCAAGTGGAACTTCCTTGCACTGGTGTGCATGAGACAAGTATCAAGTGGCGCAAGTAGATGCCACTATTGCTCACCATACTAAAGGAGGACCAAGGGTGTGTCTGAGTGATCAAAATCAAGTTGAGAGGCAGACACATGTGTCTCTTGATTCTCATGAAGCATCAATAGAAATGGTCCCTCCATCAAATCAACATTTCCTTTCACATCCTCGAGGGCTAGGAGTGAAGGAAAGTAGGCCAAGTGCAACTCTCTACAAAATTCATCCACTGAACCAGTAGATGCATGGTCTCCTTTATTGGTTGGTCCAACAAGAATGTACTAGTGTGCCTCATCCAAAGGTGTGACTTTCCTCCACATAGGCAAGATGAATTCTTCCTTGCGCAAGGAAAATGCCTCAACATGTTGTATGCCAATCTCCTCATGGAAACTTGCATGTGCAACTATCTTCCACCTAACATGAACAGAACTCTTTATGCAAGGTATCTCCAAGTGTGCCATGTAATCTTCCACCCAGTCCATATGTGGATGAATGGGATCAAATGGCATCCAAATGTGCATAGGATTCTACTCATCGAACGGGGCACTATGGGAGATGTCAATGGAGTCATAAGATGTGCTCTCACCTTCTGGAGTCATCAACTCTGCAATGCATCTATCCATAGATGGGCAGTTCTCTTTGATGCTTGATCCCAAGGAGATGATCTCGGGATCTCTGTTGTTGGGGCCAAGTGGAATGAACTTGAGTACATATTCCACAAATGAGCCTTCCTCACATAGAGAAAGCTCATGATCCTCCTAGTGTGAAACAAGTGCTCTGCAAACAATCTCCTTATCACTGCTACCATCAAGCACTTGCATCACTGAAGACTCCTCATGCTCACCTTGCGCATGAGACTCCTCCAATGCAACATGTGTGCATTCAACCACACACATCACATCACTAGTGGTCCTGGGAGAGGAAAGAGAATCTCCCAAATCCCTATGAAGTTGCTCTCATTCTTTTGTTGCTTCGTCTTCAGCAAATTTGAGAGCCATGTCTCTATCCATAAACATTTGCAAGTAGTCTTCCTTCATCTTTTCCAGCTCTCCTGTAATGATGCACAGTTTAGAGCCAGAGACTCTCCCAGCAACTCCACCTTGTCTCTCCTCCAACTGATGTAATATCCCGATTTTGGACCCTGTTGCATTAAAATATAAATGATGTAATATTGTTATAAAATCATGGTGAGGAGCTCAAGGCCAAGGCCCCGCCATCGATTTAGTGATGCATATGGTTTGCGTGCTAGCCAAGCACAATGGAATTGCAAATATCATGTAAATATGCATTTTAATCAAATACCCACAACTAGCTATGCAATGCAATGCAACAAGAGATTGGGGCATGATTCTTACAAGGAATTGGGAGGGAAATATTCAAACCCTTGGAGCCAATCAATTCAAGCCAAGTGTCAATGAGAGAACCCATCAACCCTCAACTACCCATGTTGACTTTTGTACCCAATCATCTATTTCTTCCAAGAGTTGGTTGAGGTAGTTAATGCCTTGGGGAATGGAGAGGTATGTCTGTCCAAATTCGGGTATGGACAAGCCATCATATTTTGGAAAAACATGTTTGACTTCTTGGGCAAGAAAAGAGCCACGAATTTGCACCCCAAGCCATTCTTCAACCATCGGTTTTTCTCTCCCACGAGTGTTGGGATAGCTGGGCATTTTCCCTCACGTTATCCTTGAGTTTACCCTCAATTCCCACAGCCCAGAGGTTGTTTTTGTGTTGCAAAGCTATGGGGAAGAAAAGAAATCCATTTTAGGGATCCTGGGAGGTCGTTTTTTCCCTCTAAATGCCCACATACCTATTGGGAAACTCGTTTTTGCTCCCTGGAGTTGATTCCCTTCCCACAATTCGTTTTGGGTGTGCCACGAAGTGGAAGAATCCATGGAAATCCTATCTTTGTATATCCCATAGTAAAATTGTTTATCCATGCCCAATAATTGAGCTTGTTGTGTATGGGTTGGGTATCCATTGTTTTGGTTTGAGCTTGAGTGCAAGCATCCAAAATAGAAGGGTTCACGTTGGCCTGATAAACCCAGCTATGGACTGACTTGGCTTAGATGTGATGTTTTCTTGAGCTGTGTTGAGCTTGAGATTCCCCTTTTTCTTGTAGAGATCATGCCCAACTTGAGGGTGGTAGTTGTGTTGAGAGATTGATGAACACAACTGGCCTATGGTTGGGTGGAACGTTGCAGCAACATAGCTAGTTGCTTGGGACAATTTCACCATGAAGATAAGTATTTTATTTACGTGCTTTAATTCTGCAAGGTTTTAATTATTTGATGAATGTTATCAATATGCTGGAAAATGCATGATATATGTGTAGAAGAATTTTACTTATGTCGTGTTTGATAGATCTACACACAGATATGTTTTATTTGTATGAATTTTCAATAATGAATGGGGTTGGGTTTATGTAAAATCCCAAGATATGTAGTCATATTCCCTTCCTTGCATTGGATCGATGGGAGGGGACGTGACAACTGAACTCTCCCAATAAGATCCTCCATGAATCTATGTGCACCATCAGATCTAGACAACACTTGCAACATCCTCTCTTCGATGACTATGAGTAATCTCTCCAAGTCACTCCATGACTATTTGACAACACCAGGTGTGATGTCACGTGTGAGATCATCTACCATATGAGAATCATGCAGACTCCCATCCAACAATCCATCCCTCTCACTGTAATCATCCTCCACACCAAGAACTTGAGTCTTAATGCCAAGAGACTCGACCATGCCAATGCCAAACTTCTCCCCGGAAGTGGATGCAACCTTATGATGACACAAAGGAATATTGAAATCTGAAATGTGATCATACCTTTGTATCATGTCTTCTCCTTCATGTGGTGGAGTCGGGGCAACATGCTCTTGCACCAACTCAACTGGGGCGCAACCAACTGTTGAGGAAATGCTTTATGCTTCATTATGGAGCACTAGTGATGACTGAGAGGTTGAACTATGCTCTACTTTACGGGATGGCTCACTGTCATTGAGTTCCATTGAGCTTATCTCCTCATCAATCTTTTCTGTAGTGATCTAGAAATCACCAACAAAGAAGCTGGAAAAACTGGAAGTGGACTCACTTCCCAAATTGTTAGCAACCTGATGAGGGGTTGTTGGATCTTTAGATGTGCGTGGTTATTCACTTGAGAGATTGTTTTGCCTCTCATGCTCATCGGATGGTTCATCTTTGACTATAGATTTTCCATTATCCAGACCACTTTCTTCACAAAGATATTTTGAGACTTCCTATGTAGACAAACCAAAGAGTCTTTTGAAACTTTGCACTCAAGATGATGTGAATCAACAATATTCTGATTTATCTTCTTCAAAGTAGGATCCTTCTCTTTCATTGTCTGTGCAAGAAGGGAAGTGGGTAACAATTTGACATCTACTAGTCTTGCCATTGATTAACCTTGCATTTTGTCAACTCGGTATATGTTGTCACAAAAGTACCCATCATCTGCATCTCTTGGTAGGCCTCCATCTATGTAGATGATTTCTTCTTCCTCATATGGCTCGAAACCTTCATCTTCAAGGACTTGAACTAATCTCATTGTACAAATTTATTCAATTGAGAGGTTATGTTCCACAAGTTTAGAGGAACATGCTCTGATACCACTGTAATGCACCCAAACTGATTACAGACACATTAACTCAAGACTTGGAAAATTAAACACAGTGGATGGACTTGATGCAAAAGAAAACTAACTAGTTTGACTAGAATTTCAAGTAAAACCCCAAATACACCCAGACTCTCCCAAATTCTCCCAATATGAGTTTCAGGACCTGCATAAAGCTCAAGACAACCTACAGCAGCCTAAATAGACTCCCAAATTCGGCAGCTGCACTTTCGAGAGTACGTCACGCCCGGGTAGGCTCCTTGGGCTAAACCCAAGGCTTCAAGGCAATAGCCTCAGGACTTCTATGGAAACTACGTTGCTTCTGGTGCATTCTGGAAGTGGCTAGCCTACAAACTACCCAAACCAACTATAACAACCCTTAAAAAGTCAATTAGGAACCATTGAACTCGATTTGGGAATGCAAGAACATAAGACTAGTTTTTGGACTACTCAACTAGGGAAGTTTCAACTTAGCTCAATTAGTCTCTATGGGTCACGAATTTCAGTAGCAAGGCTTGGGATGGGTTCTCTTGATTCTTACAACCTGCAACAACTCACTAAATGTAATTTGGATATGCAGAAGGCAGTTTATTGCAAAAATACGGGAGACTAGCTAAATCTAGCATCAAACGAGCATAAGTAAAGTATTCATTAAAAATAAGAGATTGTATTTGCAGAATGAAAGGCAATTGATTATACTAATTTGAAGAGGAGTTATTTTTTATCATAGGGTTGTTAGTACAGCATCAAACATCCATGGAATCACCATCCACCATCCATAACACAGACAATACAAATATTGCATAAATACACTAGGTTCTGGAGTCTTCTTGTAAAGTTTCGAACCAAGATCTTGGTTCTGCTCATATGGCTTCGTCCTTGACCTACAAATGGACTTGTAAAACTTGAATGGCGAGTCCACTGAGAAACTCACACCAAGAGGTGCACCCTCCTTACACAGAAATCACCAAAAACACTAGGAAACACATGAAATGAATGATCTTGGCATTACCAAACTTGAGTTTCCTGATGGATTTCAACCCAAACCACTAATCTGCAACTATGGTTGCGCCCACCACCTAATAAAATAAATATTCATCCAATATGGATAGCCAAGAAACTCCCAATCACTTCACAGGTGCGCCATCTTCTTCCAATACACTTAGAAATCGAAACTAGGAAAGGAAAACTCTGCAAATTGAACCCAACTGCAACTGAAACCACTGTAACACTATCACACCAACTTGAAACTCTAAAATACACCTGCATAAATAATATTTTGCTGCATTTAAGCTCTGTGAAAAGGACTGGATGTCCTTCTCCTCAATCGCCAATTGAAATACTAGTAAACACTCCAACTATTTTTGGTCACAGAGGGGCACATCTTCCTACTGTTGCAAGGGGCACATCACCTAAGCAAAGAAAAGCTCACAGCTCTTCAACATGAATAATCAAAATGGAAAAAGATGTCAATGGGTGTATTCAACCTTCTTTTATTAACCTATGTTAGTTTTTCTGCCACCCTTTTTGGACTTGCCATTGGGGAAATTCGAACCATATGTGCAATGGATGTTTCTTTCGCAAGTTGCTTTTGCCTTGGACCTACTTGCCTTCATGAATTCGCCCTCCTTGGCTAAAATTAATCTTTGGAGCTTTCCTAAAGATTTTAGCTTGTTTTCCTACTTTTGCTAATCTTCCTTGAGCTTTATCTCTCAAAATCAGGAAACTCCTATCTTCATTGTTTTTCTATTGATTTTCCTGCTTTTGGATGCTTTCTCTCCATCTTTTTCTGAGGAGACAACTCATTCTCTTATCCTCATCCTATGCGCCCTCTTGGGCCAACTAAGCCATGGACAACTCATAAATAAATATTAGAATTATTAAATAAAACAATTTTAGGCCCACCATAAATTATTTATTTACATAATGTAAATTTAATCAAAATTAACCCCCCTTCGTAATTTATTTAATTATTTTCCACTAGGACCTGTGGAAGTTGAATGGGTTAGTGGTGGACCATGTTGCTATTAAAAAAATGGGGACATTACACACTAGAAGGGGATGGGAACAAACTGAGGGACTATGGAGCAGAGAAGGGGGTACCATCATTTGTGTTGTGCAGGTTGATGGGGAATGAGTGCAGGGATGAAAACAATTGTGGATAGGGTTTCTACACCTTTGGATGGTGTGAGTGTGATTGAGTGAAAGAATTGGGAAATTCGGCCCTTGTGGACTAATAGCCCCAACACAAGGGTGGCATCTATCAAAGATAGAGAAGGCTTGACAAAGTGCCTATGACTGGGAGGAAAGTCATTCGCTTGCAGCTGATTAGAGAACATTTATAAAGATAAGTGAGGTGTTTGAATGCCATGGAATATATATTATGTTATGTGTTGTTTACATTATTATTTATGGAATTATTTTTGTGCATGATTTAATGAGCATGTTTTGAATGCATTCGTGATAGGAATGTTCGCATGCTTAGAATGAATAATTTAAACCACTGATTGTTATATTTATTTATTTCCATTGTGAAGAATTAATAATATAGCCAGTTGATGGAAAGCAAATTCAAAATTGGTATAAGGTGCAGAATTTGTATGTGAGATTTTGGTACCATGTGGTCTCCACAATGGAAAGAGGTTGTTAGGTAATTATCGTGCAATGTCTTCAATGTAATCCATCTTCCCTTCTTTGATAATCATAAAATTTATCAAAGACTCGAAAAACTGAGGGTATAAGTGCAAGTAATCGGACTGAAGGAATCCTTTCATGCTTATTTGTTTAGGAACACGCTGATATAAGTTCTTTGTAGCTTGTTCATTCTGACAACCTGACTGAGCAATCATAAACAGCAATGCGACCACGGACTTTCTTATTCCTCAGCACTGTGTCTGCATATCACTACCCACATTATCAAAATGGATGTTAATCTCATCTGGAAAATCCGCTTTCCAGCCAGATACAATGTTGACACTGAAAATCTGATCTGAAACTCTGACAAGTACAAACCTTTGATAAGCTTTTTCTGACCTCGAAACTTTGTCTAATGCTAATTTTGCATGATCAAAAGTCGGTGCTAACAGGTTCCTAAATAGTTCCAGCAATCTGAGGTCAAAAGGAAAAGGCTACACATGTGCTTAGTTTGAGGGGTTCTACGAATCTACTATGCTGATATATGCATCTGCAATAATTTGTTCATAAGAACATGCATTTTCTATAATTTGTTCATACGAATCCTTCGGAAGTAAAATATCAGAATATTTGTTCCTCCCCATGAATGCCTTGCTGATGTCTATTGCCAAGGACCACTAAAGCAAGAGAAGTCCAATTGATCACAAATCAATATCAACAACTTCTCTGAAACAACCTTGGCTGCATACTGATCAAGACAAATACAATGATATACAAAACACCAAAGTCCAGCTGGATCTCCAACCGTTCTATAAAGATATAGGAAAAATTAATCTCATGAAGCCTCACAGTCTGAGGAAGGGTGAAGTCAATTGGGATTGCAAAGGTGTACATGATAATGAAATTGAGACTTCAACTTCATGTCACCTCTCCCTCAGAAACAAGGCTGTGAAAGGGGAGAACGCGGAATAGGAGTATCCCATTCTCCTCGTTCTTTAATCTTTCTTCAGTACTTCAGACTCCAGAGTTATAGGAGCTAACAGCACGATGCATTGATTGGATGATATTCTTGAAGCATTGGCAACTGCACATTGACTGGAAGCAACCAAAGTACAATGAAGGCACCAAATGATATGAGACTGCTGGGTGAACTGCAGCTCTGGGAAAGCAATCATAACAGGGAAACATGTTGCAGAAATCTCATGAGGGAAGAACTCTTACTCTGAAACTAATTATCCTTTCAAGTAATCTTTCGGGGAAATGATAAATCAGAAACAATTTCTAAAAATATCTGCAAAAGTTCCAAAACACAACACCGCAAAAGTAAAGCACATGGCACTCTGAAACCCAAAATGCCGTCGGAAGAGTCCAATTTCTGAACAGAAGATAACATTAAAGAAAACTATACTTCATTACTGGGAAACTCGTTATTACAAGAAATTGAATGGGAAGGTGCCCTCTGCCTTGCTAAACTTCCCAAACTTTTCCTACATCTCACTTCTCTCTCACCAAACTTAAAAAAGGAAAGGTACCTTGCATGCCTGGCGCAGCCCCCTTTGATCGCTGATATTTCTTCTTTGACCACCTAAGCTTTGATTCTTTTCAGTTACATACAAAGCTGTGTGGCCCTTAATATCTGCTGTTTTTTCACTTACATATTTGTGGGTATTGATTCTTTCAGTTACATATTATAATCATGTTTTGCTATTTATATTGGTTAGGCCCACTACATGTCCATTAATGATGACTCATTTCAGATCAACTATTGCCATGAAGAAATCTTTAGGTGGTGACATACAATGTTTCAAGGTTTACTTGATAAACTGTTTTCCAATGTTCCCCCTAGTTTCCGGGATGGGGGATACGGGAGCAGGGGATGGGGAATGGGGGAGCAGGGAACCGCACGGGATGAGTGGAGACCACCCCCAAATTTTAGGGAAATTCGGTGGAACAGGGGGATGTCTCTAAAATTATAAAAATAAAATAAAATACCAAAAATAATAATTCATTTGATGTATATTCATGATTTTGCAATGTAAACACTAAATATATTGATTTATTTTCTAAGTAGTACCAAGTAGGGATTGTAAAAAGTGAAAATAACAGAAAAACATTAAAAAAATATTCTCAAGGGCATGGGGGGGAACGTTTCGCCGGGAGTCCCCACATCCCCGGGATGCAGGAAACGTGTGAAACGCTTCCCCAACCCTGCGGGACACGTCGCCATGGAACACTGCTGTTTTCCTTTAAGACTCTTAGATTGGAACCTCCTAATTAGAACCATGACAGTGATAACATAATAAAAAAGATAAAGTTGTGTTCAGATATGAGTAATTGCTATCAACAGAGTTAGATTGGAAGAAACAAGCTAGTCCTCTGTGAGCAAACATTAGCATTCCAAGAATAATATAAACCTTGAAAATATCATAACAAAAATGCACAAACATAATCTTATGAATGTGAGAAGGAATACTTGACTATAATTGAGATTGAGTGGACACCTATAGTATCTCATTTTGAGGACAGATTTCCACTTCTAACTCTTAGTAGCAACTTCATTAAAAAAATTGAACAGAAACTTACGAAATACTCAATGATTCCTTATATAATGGTCAATGGAGTATGTCTGCAAGATGACTGCCCATGGGTCAACCACTGGACCATCTACCCATAGATATCTCATGATTCATTGGCCATACTACTTAGCAAATAAGACATACCATTAAGCCAGCCTTCCTAGAGCCAACACCAATGGTTATTAAATAATGAAGTGCAAAAAGCAAATGTGTATGGCTGACATTTACAAATAACAATTAACGTATAAAGAAATGTGTACCAGTTCCACTTGTCAACAGCACAAGTGGAACTCCTGAAATCCATTTTTCAAACGCTTTGGTCCAATAGCCTTGGAATATCCTATTTATCTACAACGAATTTAATTATATTCTAAGATCATGCAAAATGGTAATACAGCTTTTAATAAATAATCATGACTAGAATAATTATAATGTCCTGTTATTATTTTCTTCATAATACTGAACAATTTTACCCCTACCATAGGCGTATTTACACCTAAAATATTTCATAGAAAATAACTATGGGTGCACAATAACAGCTATCATGACAGTTCACTATGAAGTCACCTCAAATATTGAGGACCGACAAGCACTTCATAAAACCCAAATCAACAATCCTTGTTGACTATATACTGAAGATTCAGTTCCAACTTTATGTCATATCATATACTGATAATTCAGTTAGTTAAGAGCCTGTAATTTGCAGCTACTGTTAATGGCTTCGGTGCATGGTTTTATATATCTCCATTGACAAATGAATCACTTACGGACAAATGCATAGTCCACATTATATTCTTCAGACAGTAACATGAGATACAAAGTAATTCAGAAGACAACGAGCAGCAAGTGAGATGAAAAAAATCAAACCATGTGGGCAACATGTTTTTTGGCCAATGAATCTTCCTTGAGAGATCCAATCAGTCCTTAGAATACACAATAGAACAATCCAAAATGTCCAAGCAGAAACAATTTTCAAGAATAAGCCCATATCCATACAAATCCACAGTACCAACAACCTGAACTCAGTTCATGATTTTTGCATGAACAATTTCAAATGAGCATGAATCAATAATCATCTAGACAATGAAGGCCTGTGCAGATCTATACCTCTGGTATATGTGTCTAATGCATAATTTTCATCCAAGAATTGCCTTCAATTTGACACAATTTTTTTGTCTTTTCTATCAGTGAGCCCTCCAATTCTGCAATCAAAATAGGGAGTGGATGCCTTCCAACTCATAATTTTCTTATAGCATTTTCCAAACCAAACAGGTGCAGGGTAACAAAATGTAAATGGAAAACAACAAGAACTATAGCCTCAGAGACTTCTGCAAGCCAGTTCAGAAGCAGTCCTAGCAAACAAATAGTACTTAGCACAACAAAAAACATTGGATTCATTGTGTAAAGGATACACAAACATCTCAGATTCATACATTTTCAATTCTCTCTCTGTACCCAATTTGACTCGCCAATTTCTCCAATTCAGTCTTCACACTCATGTCTATCATATTTGACCCACTCGGTCCATATCGGATTGTGAAGCCTGCAATCAGAGAGGGATCAATGACGGTCTTTAGTCTAACATTCTTGGCACCAGTTAAACTCTGGACCTTCTTGGCAATTTCAGCCAGATGTCGATTCTCAAGATTTACAACAGAAGTCACCACTGCCAGCTGTGTGTCAGTCAGCTTATTGTAGGCCATCTCGAACTCTTTGATAATGTCACCAATGATGTCCATCCTTTTATTGTCAACAAGGAGGTAGAGGAAATTCAAAGTGGAAGGCTGAAACTTGGCATCATCTGCAATGGCCTTGATAATGCTCTTCTTTCTCTCCTCCTTGATTATCGGGTTAGCAAGGAAGCTATAAAGCTCCTTGAAAGCTAGCAACCGAGAGAGTTTATCAATGTCACCACTGACAATATCTAGTGAAGCAGTTGATTGGGCTAGCTCTGCAAGGGCTTCAGCATATGATCCCGCAGTCGTGTCTGCCATTACAACATGGGCTCTATGGCCACTACCCACTAGAGGAACCTTGGAAGCCAAGGGATTGTGGGTTCTAGACAACCCTATCCTTATAAGGGATGATTTAAAGGGTGGTCTGTGGGAACTTGCCCCATTGCCCACCTTCTGAACAGCTTTCACGGATGGTGCACATTGAACACTCAGAGCCATTGGGGACTGCTTCAGAGCTTCCATCTACCAAATCAACATACCAGTCGTTTCAATTTTTACACTTTCGAAGCCTCAATCAATTCAAATTCTATAATATTTACTCGCAAATAATTCAACTTTCAAGGATTTATTCACAATATATCAAATTATTGCTGCTTTCTGAGATTTCAATCGATCAATTCAAAATTGTGGAATCTGCCATGCAGTCCCGTCCAACCCAACAAAGAAGCAACGGTGCCCATATGGGCTTTGACAGGAGAAAAAAGAAAAAAACATCCATTTGGATTAAACCCATGCCCAAGAAACCGAAATCAGTTCCACTGCCGTAAAATCTGGAATATAAAATACCCCCACCCCTCTCAAAATAAACATATCCGTTAAAATCCCAAATCAGATTCAGCAAATATGAAGCTGGAAATTAAAAGGAAGGGAATACCTACCTCGGATACCGATGCAGTAAGACTTCTCAGGAGTTGGAATCTACAGAGGCAAGCTTCAAGTCGAGGTGTTTCAACACGAAAATGCAAAGAAAGCTCTGGTTTAAATTTGTGGAGGATCGTGCGCTTCGGATGTAACAAAAGGAAAGCATCGGACGGCTCTAGAGCCGCAATCTATCTAGTGTTATCCGAGGGCTTTAGGACAACTTATTGCGCCACTTATAGAAATTGAAAAGGATTTGAACCTTACAATCTTTATCCCATACAAGGCCGAGAGAATACTGGAAGTGTAACTAGTGGAAGGGAGTCGTCATTTGATTCGATCCGGTTTGGAAAGGAAGTTTGATTCTCCACTCGATAGTCAAGGGGAAGCGCTAATTGTAATAATGTATTTAATTTATTTTAATTTCATTAACAAATTTAAAACATTTAAGAATAGAGAGAGCAACAAAGAGATGAATGGATAAAATATGCAATGATATGATTTTTTTTTTTACATAGGAAAAATCAGTTTTTATATTAATCACAAAAGCTGACCACAAACAGTGATCATTACATCATGACAGTTGCATAAACGTTATCCAAATACATATAGTAACTCCAGTGTCTTCCTTCCCAGCATGGAAGATTTAACAATTTAACAGATTGCAAATAAAATTTGGGTTCGCAACTATCAAGCTATGTCATCCTACGACTTATCAGTCGTTATCAACTATCAGCCAACCGGCAAAATGCTAATATCCATCTAGGTGTCCATGAAGTGATAAAATGCCAGAGCTCAAAACAGGTGACATATGTGACGACGATTTGTACACCCAGACCAGAATGTATATCCGAAGAAGCAGGGTAATTACAAATTGAGAGGATAAAGAGTAGTTCCCACAAGTTCTCCTGCATTCCATTCATCACATTGGACAAGCCCCTGCATATCTCCCAAAGACCTTCGCGAGAGTCTATTAGTTGTATCATTAAAGATGCGATAGATATGTTGAAACTGAATACTATTGAAGGATTTTAGCAAATACATGACACGAGCTTTCCAATGATTGAGATGAAGGGCGTTCAGTGCAGATCCCTTGGACAACCAATCGATGATACATTGAGAATCTCCAAATACCCAATAGGACAGAACAACACAAGAGTGGGCAAACCAGAGAAGCAGCCACAGCGCAATAAGTTCTGCACGCGTGTTTGTGCCAATACCAGCTGCACAGGAAAGGTGAAAATAATGCAACAGACTAACACAGAAAACAGCACCAGCCCCACACAGTTTAGCTTGAGCAGCACCATCAAAGTACCCAAATGGATATGGATAGATCCCCGGATCCCAGGCCAAACAACGAGCACGGTGAGGTACAGGATGCCCCCGAAGAGCAGTGTAGAGTGCAATCATCAATGCAGCTGCCTGCCCAACAGAAGGGGATCTATTAATGAAGATAGCAGCATTTCGTTCTTTCCAGATGAACCAAATACACAAACAGAAAATAGTCGACTGCTTCCCATGACATCGGCGCCAGCTGTGCAAAGTATCCAACAAGGTAGTGCCCACCCCACAGGCCCGAATATTAAAATGTGCCGAAATCAAGCCAATAGTCATCAACATAAATGGACATGATCCAAATAAATGTGCAGTAGATTCACCATCCCCAAAACACAAAACACAGTAATTAGGACCTGAGAAACCCCGTTTCAATAAATTGGGCCACGTAAGAATTTTATCATGAAGCCTTAGCCACAAGAATAGTTTGATTTTCAAAGGACAGATGAGCTTCCAAATCCATGGAATCCACCAGGGAACCCGATCTCCAGGAGGACGTGTAGTAATACAATCATAAGCCAAAGCCGCCGTAACCGACCCGTCAACCACATTACAAGTCCAAACAAGTCTGTCCTCCTGCTCGGACAGGATGATCCCAACACTTGATAAAGAACGGACATACTTATCCCAGTCCTCCATGAAAGGACCAATTAAATGGAGATCCACCGAACTCCACCAAGAAGAGCCCGAATTCCCCCCAGAATTGCAAACATGTTTGAGAACATACACATTCCGATCATGTATTAATCTTACCAGCGTAGGAGATAACACAGAGTTCTCTTCACAAATGCAAATGGCATCCACACCAACAAAAATCTGTGTGCCATGTCCAACATCGCAAGCAATAGAATCCTGGATCAGCGGCAGGGATTTAATTAAACTTTGCCATACAGTGGAAGCTGAAGCAGTCCTAGTAGAATGGTCTCGAAAGAGATAGGAGACCGGTAGCCTTTTGCAATACTTCATCTTAATGACCTGTCCCCACAAACCACCATCAAAGAGGGCTCTCCAGAGGCTCTTTGCACAAAGAGCCCGATTGAAATGACTCAGATTCTTTATCCCCCAGCCGCCGAGCTTAAAAGGAAGGGAGAGAGAATCCCAAGAAGTCAAATGGAATTTTAACCCACCAATACAGCTGGCCCATAAATAACTAAAAAAATCCTGCGAAGGGAAGAAACGATGCCCCGAGGAATACTGAAGAGGGAGAACCAGTAGACGGGTATACTCATAAGCACATAATTGATGAGGATCAAACGGCCTCCCAGAGAGAGCCACCGGTAAGACCAAGTACAAATACGGGCTTGAACCTTCCTAATGAGTGATTTCCAGTCCAAGGTAGAGTAACCATTCGGTTTCAACATGAAGCCCAAATAATGAATACCCACAGATAAATCCACCCATTTATAAGGCAGTAAGCACTAGAGGGAGTGTAGTGCTTCCGTGCAAGTGACCTGAAAGACAATAGTAGACTTGGGAATACTAACCTTCATACCAGTTGCAGTGCAAAAATCATCAATAATAACCTTATAAGTATGCCATTCCAACATTGATGCAATGTCGAACAATAGTATATCATCAACAAAGAGGGAATGAGTAAGATAACAAGCGCTTGCCACCTTAACACCTTGAATGAGTCCCCGGGCCTTATCATCACGTATCATAAGGCTGAGACCCTCAATTGCCAAGATAAATAGATAAGGTGAAAGAGAACAACCCTGACGAATGCCACGTCTCCCCTCAAAAGAGGCCGAGGGGGAACCATTAATAAGAACAGACTAGTTGGTGGAAGTAACACAAGCCAAAATCCAATCAACAATTTCCACCGAGAGCCCAATCTGTATAAAGATAAGACATAAGTAGGTCTAATCAATACGATCATAAGCTTTTACCAAATCAAGCTTGAGAACAATTGCTTCCAGGTGCCTCAACTTTATAGAATGAAGCCCTTCTTGGGCTAGTCCAATCGCATCAATAATTTACCGCCCCAGCAAGAAGCCAAACTGTTATGCTGAAATATGTTGCGCCAGGTAGGGCTTTAAATGTTCTGCAATAATCTTCGAGATGATCTTATACAACAGGTTGCATAAAGAAATAGGTCTAAAATCATTAAAATCAACGGGGCAATCTTTCTTTGGAATAAGGATAAGATAGGTCGAATTGATCGCAGAGGGAACCAAGGCCCTCGCTCGGAAATCCTCCACAGCCTCAGTCAGCTCATCCCCGATGAGATCAAAGAAATGAATGTAAAATTCAACAGGTATCCCGTCCGGTCTAGGACTCTTGTCCCTAGAAAAGCACTTTAGTGTATGTAAAACCTCATTCTTATCGACCATCCGACCAATATCATCACAGTCAGCATCACTGAAAAATCGGGGAAAGTACTTCACAGTCTCAAGTTGTGGTCAGAAAAACCCACCGTGTAGGACCAAGAACGAAGACAATGGACTTCATCACACAATGACTCAGAGACATAAAATTTGTCCAATCTTTCAGCAATTCCATCCAAACCCAAGCGCTTGTTTGACTAGGTAGGGCCAAGTACTACAGGTTTAATGTCTACCAGATTAGCCTCATCAAACAGGTTGAGGAAATAGTTCGCCAGGGGATCCAAATGACGACCATTTCCCCAAAATTCCTCCATGGAAGTCGTGAAATTGAGGTCCCCAGCCACAATTAAATATTTCCCACGAAGTATACCAGAGGATGCCACCCGATCCCAAAAGTCCTTCTTTCCACAATAAGGACCATATACATTGATAATACATAGTGGATGAGGAAAACCTTTCACAGATCCATTCAACAAAATACCTACAGGAGAGATATGAGCCTTCAAATTAGCAAAATCCGAGTTCCACGCTGCAAGGGTTCCACCCGAAAGACCCAAAGAATCGGTCCCAGTAACCAGCCAACCCGGCTTTAGACGCAAGAAGGAAGTCACGACCAACATACAAGAGGTCATGGTTTCTTGAAGAAGAACGACATGGGGGTTTAAGGAAGAAAAAAGACGCTTCAATGCAACAGTTTTAGGACCCGTTCCCAGTCCTCGAACATTGAGGGACAAAAGGTTCATGAGGTAACCTCTAAGAGGGCCGCACAATCTCTAAGAGCCCTAGAATCATAACGACGTACCAAAGGATCAGTCGGGAGACCCCAGTCAAATAAGGAGGAGATAGGAGGGGTGAAACCGGAAACCCAAGCCGCCCCTTTAACCTTAGGCCCCTACTTAGTCTTACGAATAGTCACATTACCTAAATTGAAGGACTGGATGGGGATAATGGTCAAATCCGACTGCTGGGAGACCAAATAGATAGGGAGGGTACTAATAACAGCATACGGTGAAGTGCAGGGAGGAAGAGAGTCCTCAGTGTCACCCAGAGACGAGGGGGATAAACAAATGTCCAAGGTTGGACCAAGAGACGAAGGTAGGGGAGGGAAATCACAAAGGGAGTCTAACCTGAATCCCGCATTACCAGCAGGAACAACCAGGGACAAAGTTTGTGTGGGAACCAGTTCACCTCCCACAGGAACAGTGACAGGTGCAGGAACAACCGAAGGAGCAATCAATGGGGAAATAGGCAGAATAAGTGATAAAGCATCCAACGAAAGTGCAACTAAAATATCCTCCTTAGGCAGAAATTTTAGGAGGGTAGGCACAGAATATATAAACTTACCCAATAAGTCCGATGCCAAGGAACGATCTAAAGGAAGAAATGGCTCCAGAGGGTCCAAACCCTCCAAGGGTTGCATCGGAGAAGAGCCGAGGGAGCCACCACCCAATTCCTCTCCACAAGACCACCCCCGAGCAAGGCAACGATGTTTAGGATGGCCCGTGCCATGGCATGAATGGCATCTGAACAAAACCCGCTAGTAGTCTAAGACCTTAACAAAGGAGCCTCCTTCCCATATAACTTCCGGTTCGCTAAGTAAACCCTCCAATGAATCGATCTCCACCAGTATATGTGGTGTTCGACAGTCGGAACCGCACAGAAGTTCCTCCTCCAACATTATGAACCGACCAATAGAACCAACGATAGCCTTAAATCCTTTTAAAGACTAGCATTGCAATGGTAAACCAGGAAGGAGCACCCACAAATGCCGCATCTTTAGCTTTGCCTTATGAGGGTCAAACCCCACATACCAGCGAGAAAGGATGAGTCAGCCATGCCCAAGCACCCAAAAGCATCGCTCAATTTTTTCCCGGTCTTCCACAGAAAGGAAATGGAAGAGAATCCAACCCTTCGAGAGCATAAGAACCCGTGGGATGTTCTTAATGTGTGGCTTCCAGAGCCTTCCAATCCAATCTAGCAACTGCGGCCGTCCGAGCGAAATGTATTCAAACTTTCGAACAAGTGCACGCTCAGTTAGGGCCATCACCATATCGCAAGTGACATCGTTTCCCAGGACGCACAGGGCACGTCCTTTCTTAACAGGCTCAAATGGAAAAGCCGGTAACCTACCACCCAGAGATTTAGTCGAAAGGTGTCGCCTAGTCACCCCCGTCGAAGCCGGGTCATTTGAGAGAGGAACACGTCAGATAGAACCTGTCGAGGGGAGACCACATCCACCACCCCAGAATCCTACGCCAAACCCTGACACCCCAGGTTTTCAAAAACCACCTCCAGGTTAGGGTTTGTGACCACCCAAAAATTTTCCCCTCCAAACAAGGCCATCGTAGTCCCACGAGGAGAACACAAAAGAAACAAGTACGCACCCACCAGTCCCCACCAGAGAAACACGAGAGAAATAGACAGAAAGGTGACAGAAAAGGGAAACAAAACCCATGACCCCAGGAAACCCCTAATAGGAAAAACCCCCACCAGAAAACACCCAAAAAAACAAAGGTCAAATAACTGGAGCAAGCACGACAACTTCCCACTTTTTTATACTGGCTGGTACTAGACCTGCGAAGGGCATCCAGGTTTGACTCCAGTTTGGAAACAAAAAATAAAAAAGGATAAACGGACACCTCTCAATCCACAACAAACACCAAGACCAACCGTCATTGACAGAAGAGCACCCCGCAACACAGGAAAACAGGCCTCAGAAGTAGAGAAGAAAACCAAACCTGTAATGCCGACCACCGAAAAACCAGAAGGTGGCGGAGGCCATCAGGCCAAGCCAAACAGGGTTGCCCCCCTCCGATGTAGGATTTTGACCACCATTCTCAAACAATTGTTATGATCCATGGCAACCTGCATTATCCAGATCCATGGCAACCTGTATTATCCATAGTCTGGATCTCCTTGATGGGCATTCAGATTTTTTAAATCTGAAGAGGTTCATTGTTTTATGATATGACTATGCTCATTAGCCCAAGGTTTAGAAGTAAATATGTAGAAAGGGGAGGCAAATACTAATAAATGTACTCACTATGTATTATGAATATTTTATTTTAGGTTGAGTCCATTTTTTGGGGGGATAAAATCAAGAATATCTTGTTAGGAGGTAATATTGACTATGTAAATATTTAAACAGTTGTGTAACGTCTTCGGTCACCTCGGTGCCCTTTAGAGGTGATGGGGGACAACCTTAGAAAACAACCTGCTAATTTTTTTTTCAAAACTCTGCACTATCACACATCCGCAATAACAGTCAGTCCACAATCCGCAATCTGCAAGCCGCAAGTCGGAAGTCAGAACCACAGTTCATAGCTTTGAAGAAACATGCCTCCGACTTCTGCGATCCGTAATGCGGGAGTTGAAAGTCAGAACCCCAAATTCACAGCTTCGCAAAGTCACACCTCTGACTTCCGCAATATGCAATCCTCGTTGCGGGAGTCAGAAGTTGGAACTCCCAAATTCTCAGCTTCGCAAAGTCACGCCTCCGACTTCCACAATCCGCAATGCGGGAGTCCGAAGTCGGAAATCCCAATTCTCAACTCCGAAGGAAACCACTCCTCTGACTTCCACAATCCACAATCTGCCTTGTGGGAGTCAGAAAGTCGGAACACCAAATACACCGCTTCAAATATTTACGCCTCCGACTTCCGCAATCCGCAATGCGGAAGTCGTAAAGTCGGAACACCAAATACACCGCTTCGTCGAATCACCCCTCCGACTTCCGCAATCCTCAATCTGCGATGCGAGAGTCAGAAATTAGAACACCAAATACACAGCTCCGGGAGAATTACACCTTCAACTTCCGCAATCTGCAATCCGCCTTGCGGGAATCGAAAAGTCGGAACTCCATCGCGCAACATTGAAGAAAATCACTCCTCCGACTTCCGCAATCCGCAATCCGCCTCGCGGGAGTCGGAAAGTCGGAACACCAACGTGCAACTCCAAAGAAACACGCCTCTGACTTCCGCAATCCGCAATGCGGGTTTAGAAAGTCGGAAGTCCAAATGCACAACTTCTCAGGTCGATATCTTTCTCACTCCAAGTCCATTTTTGGCAAACTTGGTGTGGTTGGAAAGCTCTCAGCAAGCCCCATGCAACTGTATGATCCTCTGCCACATCTGAGAACTCTGATATTGTCATTCCCCCAACCATAGTGCTACCCTAAACCTCATCCATGCCTCTTTACCACTCTGTAAAGAGCTTTGATCCATTATGTCATGGCCCCTCCCTTCATCTGACCCACGGAGGGAACATGAACACAACAGAGGGTGTCTATTTCTTCCCCCAAAGACCTAACTAAACATTCTGAGCGTTCTGGCCTTTACAACACTTATCCCTATTCTTCAATGAACAGATTCATATAAATAAAATCACATGTGTGCATATGCATACTCAAATAAGCACAGTAGAATGAAACATTATCTACACACATATCTATCATGCATTCATCATATCAATAACAATCATCAATAATTAAATCCTTGCAGAAGTAACACACATAGAATACTTATCTTTTCATTGAAATCACCAAGCAACTAAGCTATGTTACTACACATCTAGCATGCATCTTTCAGCTATAACAAAACAATCAATCATTAAACATTGCAGAACACAAAATAGACATAATTTAAATCACAGAGAACACTTATCCCTTCATTGAAATCACCAAGCAACTGGTTATGGACTGCAATGTTCCAACCCAACCATAGGTCTTTGCCCAGCCTGTATTCTTTCAGCACTCAGAGACCACACCCGAGCTGGGGCTATGTATCCACTAAGGAGGAACTACTCAGGTTCACTCACAGCCTTGGTTTCACAATCATTCAGGGTCATCCAACACACATCTGGATATGTCAAGCAAGTGGGGAGACAGGGAAGAAGTTTTATAATCCAATTAGCTCAACCTTAGAGCTACAGGCATATCCAAATGGATTCAGACAATCCAGGCATCCCCATCACCTCCATTCTCAGCCTAGGTGTTATCACTCCAAGAAACCCTTTGTGGTTGTAGACCAAAGGTGCTTGGTAACTTAAGAAATTATAATAATCGAAGTGTGGATCAATGGGATAACTGAGAAGACTAAGCAGTGAGACAACATGCCATGCCTCTAAATAAGCCAGTGCTTCGAGAAATCAAATATCAGCTACAGTAAATAATCAAGGTATGAAGAAAGACATTCAAGATAACCAAATACAGAGCTGTAGGGTCATACAAGAATATAAAGAAGATCTAATTCCTCCATGAGCTGTATCAGAAGATGACAGTTCTGAACAACTGAATTGAATAGAATCAAATGTAGAATAATGGAAATTGTGGAAAGACTGATATCTAATGACCAAAGAAAACTGTGATTCATATAGCAAGAAAGTGTCAAGTACATAGCCCAAAATGTATCCAAACTTGAGCCTCCTCTAAATAGTCTTGGTTCTGTGGCTTTATAGCCTTTACTCTGCTAGTTCAGCGAACAAAACTGAGATCTGGGCGAAATTAGAGAAAATTGGCAAAAACAGGCTTTCGGCAGTTAACTCTTCTGCTGATTTCGTGCCTTAGCCGCCGGAAGTCAGACCTTTCGGCAGCTAATGAGCTCTGTGGGGCTCGCCTAAGCTGCCGAAAGCTGTAACCGTTTCAAAAATTTAAACCCAAAACGTTGCTTTCTGCTGATTTCGTGCCTTAGCCGCCGGAAGTCAGACCTTTCGGTAGCTAATGAGCTCTGTGGGGCTCGCCTAAGCTGCCGAAACCTGTAGGATTCCTGAAAAAACTGCCTTTGGAAAAAATCGATTTTCTCAACCGTCCGATGTCCGTTTTGCACGTTCGAATAGTCGATTTTGATCTACAGATCATAATCTATCCATTGGTGCTTCCAGATCTGAATTTGGAGTTCGGGAAGGCCGTCAAAATCGCCCCGCAAGATCACGCGATTTCAGCAGAAAATTCCTCTTGAGTTACGGTTCAACAATGAAAATACCTCACAGGGCAGCCAAGTGACAAATCATAGCTGAGCATTCGGGATTTATTTAATAACAGAGCATGTTGCAATAGACAGATGACATAATGACTGGAGATTTAGCCTGATATTGTAGGGATGAAGCGTTCTAGTTCAAACTGACTTTGTGGCTAAAATTTAGGAATGGAATCGAAACCACTTTCACAGACTCAGTTAACTGCCGAAAAGCTGGGATTTTTTGATATTGAAGGCCAAGACTCACAAAAATAAAAAATTTTACCCATTCTATCAACCAAAATGACGGTGGTCAATTTGGGAGATAACATCTGGCTCCTACTCGGGGATGGAATCCTCCCAGTGAGGTTCCAAGAATCCCAGAACCAAATGCCTTTCCTGGAGAAAACTCAAACAGAACTTTAAACTCTAGTGTTTCATTGGGCATGGAGTCATCTGGTTTCCTTTCGTGTTGGGCATGGAGTCATCAAGCTGCCTTTGGCATTGGGCATGGAGTCATTAAGCCTGTGCCACTGTTCCCTCTGCAAACCTGCTGTAGTCTGCCTGTAGCCTGCCTTTATTCAACCAAGTTAACTATTATTTCTGCTGCAAACTGGAAGAAAGAAATGCTCGGGCAGCGAGCTTATTTCCTACTCCTACACTAACCAGCTGTACCATTTGTTAAGTGAATGCTGATTTCCATAGTAGCCATCCAAGCAATTTCAAGACTGAAGAAACTTTATCTCTATCACTGCTCAACAACTGATATTTTCCATGAATCAACAGTAATAAGAGTTCTTTTAGGAAACCATACTTACCCGGAAACACTGGCAAGCTAAGGAAATCTGAAATCTCCAGGTTCTCTGAAAAGCATAGGTCCATGAAAGCTGCCACTGGATCCTTAGAAGGAAGATAAGTAACATGCTCCTCGAAAAACAGTTGCACATCTATGGCAGCCTCATGCTCAGCCATGATTGTTTCTCTACAAGAGGACTGATCATCTTCTTGTTTTCTCGAAATCAGTGATTGATCAATAAAGATGATAACTTCTTCCTCAGACAAATGTACACAAGATGGTGACAGAATAGGTTTTATATCATATGAGTTTGGATCAGCTGAAAATATGTAGTTACCTATATAATCATCAATTAACATAGGCGCTTCTTGATTTGCAAACTGGTCATAAACTTCATAGTCATACCTGTCTCTGGAAGAAACTGATTCTGAATCTGAAATGTACTCACCCTCAGGCTGCTGGTCCAAATCTGTTTCATACCCACTGCTTTCATACTCGGAATCTGAAATGTCCTGACTGTCTTCTTGCTCATATGTTTGCAGATTTTCAGAGTCAGCCTGCATTCTGATCCACCTGGATGCACGGATGTTCTCCTCTACCTTTTGTGCATCTTCAAACAACTGGGTTAATGATGAAGACTCCCTTTCCAGCAGAAGAAGGGCAAGTTCTGAATGAAGACACATAACATAATGTATCATAGCAGATGTTTCTGTAGGCCGGATATCCAAAGGCATGTCATGATATATGCGGCTAAACTTTCGATTGAAAATATGCAAAGTTTGATTCTGCTCTCTCTTCAAAGCATAAAAGTCAGCAAGGTAAGAATCAAAAGATTTGTACTTGCCCCAATACTTCAAGAAAGCATTAGAGAACTCGGTCCAAGAGCCAATTGAATCAGCTTTCAGACTTTTAAACCATATAGCAGCATCTTTGATCAGAGACTTGGAGAAATATCTCATGACCACATCTTCATGGGTAAGCTGAAAACGATCAACAAAATCCAAGAAGGATTCCACGTGTTCCTCAGCTGAAGTTTGATTTTCTCCAGAAAACCAAGGGAGATATTCATAACAATCATCGGGATAAGGATGAAGAAGAAGGGGCAGCTTTAAAGGCTTAAACATCTTCATCCGGATCTTAACTTCAAAGGCTGTGGGCTGATCATGAGAGTTAACGGGTTCATGACAAGGTACATAAATTATAACAAGAGGGGCTGAGATCTGTATAGGGTCTGAAACAATTTCTATACTTTCAAGGTCACATGGCTGATCAGATTCTGAAGGCAATGAAATACAGTGGTCATCTTTGTGAATGGGCTGAGGTAAAGCTACCGAATCTACATCTACAATGCAGGGCTGTAGGCTTTCCTCTTCTAAAGATGAATATATACAAGAAGGATGATGATTTTCTGAATATACAAAACAGAAAATAATTCTCTTTACACGCGAAGGGAAAAGAATGAAAGAGGTAATAAAGAACAACAACAGTTCATGAAGCAAAATAATGAACTGATACCTGGACTTTGATTTGAGCTTCTTCATATTTTATCAACAGGATCCTCCCCAGTGGAGTCTTTGAACGTGGAGTCGCCAGATAGATGTTTACAACCAATATAATGCTCAACCTTTGTCTATCATCAAAAGCTGAAACTATGTCATCTCCCAGGGAAGCTTGCTTCACTCTCCGTTCCCCGGCAGCGGCGCCAATTTGTTATCACTCCAAGAAACCCTTTGTGGTTGTAGACCAAAGGTGCTTGGTAACTTAAGAAATTATAATAATCGAAGTGTGGATCAATGGGATAACTGAGAAGACTAAGCAGTGAGACAACATGCCATGCCTCTAAATAAGCCAGTGCTTCGAGAAATCAAATATCAGCTACAGTAAATAATCAAGGTATGAAGAAAGACATTCAAGATAACCAAATACAGAGCTGTAGGGTCATACAAGAATATAAAGAAGATCTAATTCCTCCATGAGCTGTATCAGAAGATGACAGTTCTGAACAACTGAATTGAATAGAATCAAATGTAGAATAATGGAAATTGTGGAAAGACTGATATCTAATGACCAAAGAAAACTGTGATTCATATAGCAAGAAAGTGTCAAGTACATAGCCCAAAATGTATCCAAACTTGAGCCTCCTCTAAATAGTCTTGGTTCTGTGGCTTTATAGCCTTTACTCTGCTAGTTCAGCGAACAAAACTGAGATCTGGGCGAAATTAGAGAAAATTGGCAAAAACAGGCTTTCGGCAGTTAACTCTTCTGCTGATTTCGTGCCTTAGCCGCCGGAAGTCAGACCTTTCGGCAGCTAATGAGCTCTGTGGGGCTCGCCTAAGCTGCCGAAAGCTGTAACCGTTTCAAAAATTTAAACCCAAAACGTTGCTTTCTGCTGATTTCGTGCCTTAGCCGCCGGAAGTCAGACCTTTCGGTAGCTAATGAGCTCTGTGGGGCTCGCCTAAGCTGCCGAAACCTGTAGGATTCCTGAAAAAACTGCCTTTGGAAAAAATCGATTTTCTCAACTGTCCGATGTCCTTTTTGCACGTTCGAATAGTCGATTTTGATCTACAGATCATAAGCTATCCATTGGTGCTTCCAGATATGAATTTGGAGTTCGGGAAGGCCGTCAAAATCTCCCCGCAAGATCACGCGATTTCAGCAGAAAATTCCTCTTGAGTTATGGTTCAACAATGAAAATACCTCACAGGGCAGCCAAGTGACAAATCATAGCTGAGCATTCGGGATTTATTTAATAACAGAGCATGTTGCAATAGACAGATGACATAATGACTGGAGATTTAGCCTGAGATTGTAGGGATGAAGCGTTCTAGTTCAAACTGACTTTGTGGCTAAAATTTAGGAATGGAATCGAAACCACTTTCACAGACTCAGTTAATTGCCGAAAAGTTGGGATTTTTTGATATTGAAGGCCAAGACTCACAAAAATAAAATTTTTTACCCATTCTATCAACCAAAATGACGGTGGTCAATTTGGGAGATAACACTAGGTAAGGTCCCTTCTCTGCTACATAGTCCTTTAGGTGCCCCTTCCCTCAACGCTGACCTGGGAAGGTATGGCTGGTCCCGACCTCTAAACCAAGGATAAATTATCCCTCACTGGCTCTACCATGAATTCTAACCACCCCAGTCTCTCTCCCACTGCGATCCACTCTTGGATCTCCCCAATGTTGTGGCCAACTGTCCCTGTCCCATAACTGAGTTTTTGGCTATCAAATACGGGTTCTACCATGAACTTCTGGGAATCCAACCCTTTCAATTTCACCCTAAGGTTTGGGTCTGTGGATCCTCCATCAATTCCACTTCCTACACAGATTTCTAGGCATTTTTGGATCTACAAATCGTGGCTTCATTCCAAGTTGTGATTTTTAGTTCTTCCACAGCTGGGTATGCGCCCTCCATCAAAATTGATGCTTCAATTGTCCACCATCCCCTGGGATGAGGGAAAATGAATTCCCATGAGGTAGGGTGACTTATGGGACAAGCCAAACAGAGCCCATACCCATCACTCCCATGAACAGATTTTCCAACCACTTCCTTACAGCAGAATTAAATGACAGCTAGGACAGTCAATGGTGGGTTCTCAAGGTGACATTTGGCAGCCTAGGGTTCAATCCCACAATCCCCTCACCTCTCCCTAGTGGATACACATAGGTCCCTCATTTAATTGCATCTATATCCAACCCCTTGGTATTTGGTATTTTTATTAAATGATATTTGTTTACATCATTTTTACAATTTCGATGGCTTAATAGCACATGGATAGCACAATATTAAATACTTGCCTCTTAAAGCTGAGCATTCGCTAGCAGGGCCTTGGCCTTGAGCTCCACGCTAGGAATCATACATCTCATATGCACAATGTTTACATTAAAAGTCAATATATACTAAGGGTCAAAATGGGTGTTGCAATCCCCTCCCCCTTAGAATAACACCGTCCTCGGTGTTCCAATGCTTAGGAATACTTACACATTGTTTACACATATCCAAAATTCACAAAATGTGGCAGATTTCTCCTGCATTTCACCTTTTACTTTGGGTCTTCAGGACCATGTCCCTTGGCTTCTACCAGCTAATCCTACTGGCTTTGACCTTCCAGGTCCACATGTGGACATTGCTCAACAACAATCCCTTCCTTTTCTTTACCTTCCAACTGATCCACAAGTCTGAAAACTTTATGGCTACTATCTTTCTTGCTGTCATTTTTTGGGTAGTTAAGGAGGCAATGATTTCCTCCACATTTCCAACATTTCAGTGGTTGTTTTTTCTTTACCTACTCAATTTCCTTTGAGTCCTCCAGCCGTGAGCATTTCTTAATGGACTGATTGGATGAATGCCTCTTCATTGACCCATTGTCCTTTCCACTGCTGATAGCTTCTAGAATGCCTTTTACGTCATTTTAGAGACAAATAGAGTCCTGCAAGACCTTGTGGTTCATCTCATTCTGTTGCTTTTGTAGCATGAGAATTTTCTCAAGATTTTCTTGGGTGTTGGAAATTGTTTGAAGAATATTTTTAGCCCTATCAAATAGTTTTTGGTATGTTGCCATGGTCAATGTGCACAGCTGCCCACACACTTTGCTTACTAGCAACACTTGTCTTGTAACAACAATTGACATGGAAGTTCATGCTTTATCCATAAGACTTCCACACATTTCATGCTTGTCCAACCTACAATGAACTCATTCATGTTCATCATTTCACAGGAATTTAACTAATTCAGCATTCACACTTTATTCCAAGCAAAATAAGCACAATCAACTTTCATCCATAACATGCATTCAATAATTTTTTGTTTTTAAAATGCATCAATCAAAAGGAAAGAGAAGAGTAAGAGTTTCCCCCTCTTAATCTTGTTCCAATCCGGAGCCCCACCACCACTGTGGTTCCATGCTCCTTGGTCTCTTTCACTTCAAATGTGAATGCTTGACTCACCTTTTTGTTTTGTTTTGGTGATGACACTTGGTGTCTAAGGTCTATCCAAGGATTCTCAACCAGAGAACCCCTCCCCATGGCTACCTACATAACCTTTGGCTGCTAGGACACACATAAGTCCACTAGCACCATTTTCCATTGCTACTCATATTGATCTTTCTAGGATAGTCACATGTCCACATGCATCCTTAGGATTCCCTCAAGGTCCTTTCATCCAGCAATACATACACTCAAACATTGAGTCAATTCACAGGTCAAGTTCATTTTCATAGGATTCACCTCTAAACAAGAGTTTTAAAAAAATCATAGCCGAATCATATACACACATATATTCACATTAAATAAGTAAGAAGATGCAAGATAAACCAAATGCTTATCTGTATTGGACGTCTTCACATTATTCTATAGGTTCCTTCTTTGCTCTACAAGCCTTGATCACCTGTGGATACCATAACGAATGTTTGGCTAGCACGTAGGCTGTTCCACAACATTTAATGCCCAACCAGTGCACCAACTGGATTTACCAAGCATTTATGGTTCCAAGCCAGTCCCATACCTGGTTTTCCCTCTCCATTTCCAAGCCAACACTTCCATTTGGGTCAACAGGACAATAGAAGGAAACTGCACCATAACCATTCAAATAACCAATGCTAAGCCAGTACGCTAACTAGGTTTATCAGGCATTCCATCAACCAATATGCTAAGCAGTTCTCCAACCAGGTTTATCAAGCATAAAAAACCATTGCCAAGCTAGTACATTGATTGGGTTTATTAGGCTCCTTCTTCACTTTGCTTCATTAGTATGCAGCACCAAATTGCATATGTTTTAATAACTGACAACACAAGATGGGTAGGCAAGCTCATCAGTATCATTGATATAAAATTGTAACATATTTCATACAAATTCACTCTCTAATATTGAAACACCAAGAATGCATCCATTCCCTTAAGGTGTAGTCAATATTGACAACCATAACACAACCTAGCACCCGAAAAGTGTTCACCCCTTTCTGATGTGATCTATGTAGGCCATAATCACACTCAAGCAGTCTGGAAAAAAAAACATGCTCTGCATATTAATTCCAATAATTAGACACGTATATTTTCAACAAGGTTTACAAAATACTTATCTATTTTGCATATGTATTTTCTCTTCCCTTCGCGAGGAATGGGGCTCCCTTCTTTGAGTTATCAATCCCTCGGGTTTGTTATCCCAATCCCTTTCACGTTTCATAAACAACATGTTCCCTATTGGCATAATTTTACCATCTCACCCGCGTTGTTTACCAACATGCAGTTCAGACATTATCAAAATTTTACAATGGCGTTTCACCCGAAACCCATTTCCAAAGTATGGGATCCTTTCCATGGAGTTTGGCTTTTGCAGGCCATAACACATGGTCTTCCTACAACGTGTCTTCCTGACACACTTCTCAAATAGCCAAATAGTCAGCAGCATTAGCAATCGAATTCAAATCTGATTTCCTTAACCAATCAATGGCATTAATAATCAAATTCAAATATGAATTTACAATTCTGTCTCCCACTAAAATTTGATTTATTTAACCATGGGGCCATCCTCATATTGTTTGGCTTTTGTAAGTGGTATAAATCTATCCACTATGGTTTTACACTTGTTTCCATAACATAGACATCCACCTACAACATGTCCTCTTGACACAATTCTAAATAAGCCAAACAACCATTAGTAATTATTAGCAAAATCTCAAATATGAAATTTACAATTTTGTTCTGTACATAAATTAAATTTCACAACCATGAGACCCTTCTCATAATTTTTGGCTTATGCACATGGTAGATTCCATTCTTTATTAGGGACTTACCCACATTTCCATACCCCATACATTTCTACCTAAAATTTGAAAATTTCAATCAGCCAAACACTTGGTTAATATCCATGCAAATAATATTTTCATTGCAACAACAGTCATTGAAGTGATCTCATAATTATAATACTCAATAATTCAAACACTATTAGTTATTAATGTCTCAATGACAATGAAATAGAGAATTCTTGGTAGCCCATCAAACATGACTACCTTCTTCATGCAATCATTTTCCTGCATCCATAGCAGCTCATGAAATGATCTCAGAATTTAATTGCAAATAATTCTATCATTTCAGTTATTATCTAATTGCAATGAAACATATGTCACAACCATGCATTCACACAATGCATATCAACATGTGCACCCACACATATACATGCACATTCACATCATTTACATAATATTTTAATGTGCATTCACTCAATGCAACCCAATGCACTACAACATTGATCTAAAACATTTTTGTGCCTACACAGGTTTCTTACCACGGTAAGTTGGACATTCTAGCCAATGCCTCAACACCATACCCAACAATCTCCCCAATCACTTGGTTAACTATTTAGGTGCCTTCCTTCTTCACCTGAACACAACATCAGGAGTTCACTCACTCCTTGGTTGTTGGCAAAGAGGTTTCATCCCAAATTAACATCAATAGAGAGTTCATGGGATACTTGTGTAGCACCATAGCATTAGCATTCCAACCACATTATGGCCTTAACCATGACTATCTCATATGGCATGCACTACCACCACAAGACCATAAGTTCTCACTTGCTTTGGTTATTAAACTCATAACCAACATATACACACGGCATGATATATCTTCATATGAAAGCATTTAAAATTCAAACAGCTAGATGGTATAAGGATCCCTTCCCTTACTACCATGTACCTCACTGTACCTGGTGGGATAATGTTTGCATAAAGGCATTCATCATCACATACATACCAATTCATGATTATTAAATATGGTTCAAGGGATTCCTACCCAATTCCCTTTTGTACTTACGCAATCAACATAAATAAACCATTACCTGCATGGCTCCCATTAACATCTTTGATGTTACCTGATCAGTTGGTCTCTTGCAAAGGATTACACCATCATACCACTAACCTCTTGATCACATATTTTTTGCACCAACCTTTCTTCATAAGGTTGTTGGTCACATGCAACAATATCATCAACATCTTCAGCCATGCTTCTGTTGTCTTTGGTCCTACAACCAATAACAACACCATTAATTGTTATCAACCACATTCAATACCAGTAATGGGCTAATGTATATGTAAGCCTCACTACCTTTACCCATATGCAATATCGTGCTCATGCATAAGCAATTTACATGCACTATGCAATAACTCTTTAATCATGCCCACTAATTCATATGCATTTAATCTACTCATTCTCTTGCATTTTCAACATTCCTATGCCATAATTCTCTGTACATAACATCTCAGAATTATAAATACAATAGCAAGAGGGTATTGAGGAATTCTTCTCTTCTAATTCCTCGGCATGGCATGGATTTCTTCATCTTCCACATCATAGCTGATCCAATTTCATGGCCTTTCTAGCAAGCACACAAGGAATCATTAGCTATGATTTTCTCACCAAGCAACAATACACATACTCATGTGTAACACTCTTACTTAATATTTTCCAAGCATACAATTCTTATGCTATAAACAGAAATAGTTTAAGGTGAGAAATTCCCCCCCTTTATCAACATTGCCCATCGGATATTATTCTCCAATTTCAAGTTGCAACCATCTTTTCAGCCCTATGTAGCTTTCCTTGATCACTGCAATAGCTCTCATTGCACTATGCTCACATGATTTGATGCTCACATTGCTTTCAGAAATTATGGTCAAGTCCAACTTGGCCTTTATTGGACTTCTCTGCACTTATGAGCACTGCAATTTGTTCAATGTTGATGCTAGGTAAAGGGCTAGATGTCTAGCTAGATCCAAATCATCCATTCTGTGTTTATTAGATAGTCCCTGCTGGCTGTCGGGTCTCACTCACTTAGGAGAATTCCAAAAGGTATCAATCCTTTTCCAGTGGACTTTTGCATCCGCTCGTTTTGTTAACCTCCTGTCACTTACATGGGCGAAATGTCGTAGAAGTCGTTGATCACTTCGGTGGTATTTCTCGTCAGTTGATCGGTGATCAACGAGGGACGTTCCCTTTGGAATTTTGCGGACCGACCTTCCAATAACCCTCGCGCACTTCACCCAGCGAAATGCTATGTGGGTCATCGATCATTCTCGATCTCCGTCTCCATCTCACGATCTGTGTTCGCGCCGCAGCTCTAACAAGCCTGTGTCTTGGTCTTCTGGAACCCATCCTGGACTGTTGATTCTTCTCCTCTGGTCATGCATGCACTTGGACACAAGGATGATTCACCCATCATCTTACAAGTTACATGTCCCTTACCCGATAACCTATTCCATTACTCTTATTATCTGTCTGTAAGCTCATACTTTGGCCCAAGCAGCCCCAATGTTGCAACCTTAGGCTATGATACCATTTGTAACATCCCCGGTCACCTCGCTGCCCTTTAGAGGTGATGGAGGACAAGCTTAGAAAACAACCTGCCAATTTTGTTTTCAAAAATCTGCACTATCACACAGCCAAAATAACAGTAAGTCCGCAATCTGCAAGCCGCAAGTCGGAAGTCGAAAGTTGGAACCCCAATTTGCAGCTTCGAAGAAACACGCCTCCAACTTCTATAATCCGCAATGCGGAAGTTGGAAATCGGAACTCCAAATTCATAGCTTCACAAAGTCACGCCTCTGACTTCCGCAATCCACAATCCTCGATGCGGGAGTAGGAAGTCAGAACTCCCAAATTCATAGCTTCGCAAAGTCACGTCTACGACTTCCGTAATCCGCCTTGCAGGAATTGAAAAGTCGGAACACCAAATACACTGCTTCGAATATTTACGCCTCCGACTTCCGCAATCCGCAATGTGGAAGTCGGGAAGTCGAAACACCAAATACACCGCTTCGCCAAATCACCCCTCCGACTTCCGCAATCCATGATGCAGGAGTCGAAAATCAGAACACCAAATGCACAGCTCCGAGAGAATTACACCTCTGACTTCCGCAATCCGCAATCCACCTTGCGGGAATCGAAAATTCGGAACTCCATCGTGCAACACCAAATAAATCACTCCTCTAACTTCCACAATCTGCAATCCGCCTTACGGGAGTTGGAAAGTTGGAACACAAACATGCAACTCCGAAGAAACACGCCTCCGACTTCCGCAATCCGCAATGCAAGTTGGGAAAGTCAGAAGCCCAAATGCACAACTTCTCAGGCTGATATCTTTCTCACCCTAAGTCCATTTTTGGAAAAATTGGCATCGTTGGAAATCTCTCGACGATCCCCATGCAAGTGTATGATCCTCTGCCACACCTGAGAACTCTGATTTTTTCATTCCCCCAACCATAGTGTTTCCCTAAACCTCATCCATGCCTCTTTACCACTCTGTAAAGAGCTTTGATGCATTCTGTCATGGCCCCTCCCTTCATCTAACCCACAGAGGGAACACAAACACAATAGGGGGTGTCTATTTCTTCCCTCAAAGCCCTGACTGAACATTTTGAGCATTCTAGCCTTTACAACACTTAGCCCTATTCTTCAATGAACATATTCATATAAATAAAATTACATGTGTGCATATGCATACTCAAATAAGCACAGTAGAATGAAACATTATCCATGTACATATCTATCATGCATTCAACATATCAATAACAATCATCAATAATTAAATCCTTGCAGAAGTAACACACATAGAATACTTATCTTTTCATTGAAATCACCAAGCAACTAAGTTATGCTACTACACAGCTTGCATGCATCTTTCAGCTATAACAAAACAGTCAATAATTAAACATTGCAGAACACAAAATAGACATAATTTAAATAACAGAGAACACTTATCCTTTCATTGAAATCACAAGAAACTGGCTATGGATTGCAACGTTCCAACCCAACCTGTATTCTTTCAGCACTCAGAGACCACCCTTGAGCTGGGGCTAAGTATCCACCAAGGAGGAACTACTCAAGTTCACTCACAGCCTTGGTTTCACAACCATTCAGGGTCATCCAATGCACAGTTGGATCTGTCAAGCAAGTGGGGAGACAAGGAAGAAGTTTCCTAAGCCAATGAGTTCAACCTTAGAGCTACAGGCATATCCAAATGGCTTCAAACAGTCTAGGCACCCCCATCACCTCCACTCTCAGCCTAAGTAAGGTCCCTTTCTTTGCTACACAGTCCTTGAGGCGCCCATTCCCTCAGCGTTGACCTAGGCAGGTATGGCTGGTCCCTACCTCTAAACCAAGGATAAATGATCCCTCACTGACTCTACCATGATCTAACCCCCTCGGTCTCTCCCCCACTGTGATCCACTCTTGGATCTCCCCAATGTTGCGGCCAAATGGCCCTGTCCCGTAACTGAATTTTTGGCTATCAAATATGGGTTCTACCATGAAATTCTGGGCATCCAACCCTCTCAATTTCACCCCAAGGTTCAGGTTTGTGGATCCTCCATCAGTTCCACTTCCTACGCAGATTTTTGGGCATTTTTGGATCTGCAAATCGTGGCTTCATTCCAAGTCGTGATTTTCGGTTCTTCCACAACTCGGCATGCGCCCTCCATAAAAAGTGATGCTTACATTGTCCACCATCCCCTAGGATGAGGGAAAATGAATTTCCATGAGGTAGGGTTACTTATGGGACAAGCTAAACAGATCCCATACCCTACCTTACGAATTTCAGGGCTGCCCATACTCCATCACTCCCATGAACAGATTTTCCAACCACTTCCTTACAGCAGAATTAAATGACAGCTGGGACAGTCAAAGGTGGATTCTCAAGGTAACATTTGGCTGTCTAAGGTTCAATCCCACAATCCCCTCACCTCTACCTAGTGGATACACATATCCCCCCCATTTAATTGCATCCACAGCTAGCCCCTTGGTATTTTTATTATATGATATTTGCTTACATCATTTTTACAATTTCCATGGCTTAATAGCACATGGATAGAACAATATGAAATACTTGCCTCTTAAAGCTGAGCATTCACTAGCAGGGCCTTGGCCTTGAGCTCCACACTAGGAATCATACATCTCATATGCACAATGTTTACATTAAAAGCCAATATATCCTAAGGGTCAAAATGGGGGTGTTACAAGTTGGAAGTCAATTTCATTATTTAAAAATAATGATTTTATGATAATATATGATGATGATGATGGTTAATGTTCACTGAGACCAAATTTGGTGTTTTAGGAATTTTGTTTGACTATAGAGATTACCATAATTTGTTCTTATATTGGCGATATTTATTTTCTTTTTTGAACTAGATAAAACAAAGAGATAGTTTTGATATTCTAGATTAGGGTTAATGACCTCCTTATAATATCTCAATTTTATTTTAACATCTAAATCTTTCTCGCACCACATTTTCTCTTTAAACTTAGATGTAATAATATTTTTAATGTCATCGATATTTTGCAAACTAGCATTTTTCGTTAATCCCCAATGGCTTAACAGTGCCATGGAATCTTTATGCCACCCCCACTTGAGATGTAGGTGGTTTTAGCTAAAATTTAAATCAAATTTAGGAGGTATGTGGTCTCCCATGTTGTTTATCGTGTGCTTGTGCATCAGGTACCTAGTCATAGCCATGCTCTTTATGGGGAAGAGCCCCACTTCTATAGTATTCAAAATATACAATAAAATAAAAGTTAATCTAAGAGAAGGGGAGGCATATAATAAGTGGCAAGGATTTTTATAGAATATTCATTTTTAAGCTCAAGTTTTTTATCAATAACTATATGACAAAAGGAAATACTCTCTTTTGCATTATTTTTATGCTATTTACATCTTCTCGCTCGATCTAGACATTCTCTTTTCACCAGTTTTTTTTCTTACTTTCATTGCACCAAGAGAAGCAGGGTGCTCTCAAGCCAGTATCTAGGAGATGTTGTCACATTCCAAAAAAAAATAATAATAAAAAAATAACTCATCAAAAATAAAAATAAAAATAAAAATAAAAAAGTAATTAAAAAATTCATGTCAGCTCATAAAATAAAATAAAAAAAACTAGCATAGATTTATCTTAAACCTTAATCTATTAAGAACCAAGAGAGATGTGTAATTTTTTTTAATTTTTAATTTTTTACACATTAAGAAAAAAATTACACCTCAAGAAATTGAATCTCTCTCGGTGCTTAATAAATATGGTGCTTAATAAATATGGGTTTAATATGGATTTATGTTGATAATATCCATTTATACATGTTAGTAATTTATATTTTAATAAGACATTTAATTTGTGGTAATTGAGCTCCGTATGTTTTTATGGATGTTTGTGCAAACTATCAAATTCATTCTCACACTTGTTTCGATCCTTGTTGTTTCAATATTCAATAGGGAGGGATTAGTTGTCCTTACTTTTGGTGTAACGATAGCTAGCAAAGACAAAACTAGTTCTGATATGATTGTAGGCAACATAGACCATTAAATATTATGCAAAAAACTGTCCACTAATGGATCGATTGAGCCACGGTAGCCTTACTTTGTTTTAGGTTGACTAGACTAGGTTCTTAGGATTGAATGAGCCTTTCCCAAATCCACATGATTTGTAACATGTGATCAATGAACTTTAGCTGACTCTTTTTCTTCATTCACTTTATGTATCTTTGGATAGGTTCTAGAATTTTCCCTTGCCACACTATAGTCCTCCACTTTATATATCTTTGGATAGGTTATGAGATTTTCCCTTGCCACACTATAGTCCTCAGCTTAGTGGTGGCTCATCCCAAGGAAGAGCCTATAGTTGGGTTGTGAATCTTAGGGAAATGGTTTCTTCTTCCTTTCGAGATAAGTATTATGTTCCATGGTATGATTATATTTTGAGTCTAGTTATTATATTTATGACTTCAACTTACATATAAGGTGTTTAAGTTTTTAAAATTTGCATTATGAAGTATAAGTTTTTATTATGTTATGTTATGATGGTGAGTTATCCTTATGAGTTTATTTCCATTCATATTAAAAAAAATAGCATAAATGGTTATAAAAGTTACATTAAAAGAGTTAAGAAATAGCCAAAAATTACAAAAATGTTCACCCAGTGGAGGAAGTGTACTAGAATTCCATGCTAATGGTCCAAAATTCTAAATCCCAGGGGATTACGGTCCAAGTTTTCCTAGTTGCTACAAATATTTTCATACTATATATGTGAATATATTTCCCTAATAAAACATCACCATTGGAATACATAACAAAATTAAAACAGTATAACCAAACTACATCATAGATTATCCACCACTAGCTTGCCTAAAAGAGTCTAGGTTGATGTAGTCCTTGGAAGGTTGATGAACTAAGCCTTCTTCCCGATTCCACATAGCAATGAGAGTATTATCCTGACAATGTCTTTCTTGAGCCAAATTTAATAGCTTGTCCATATATTTCATCAGTTTATCAATCTTCCCACCATACACCCTAACGTGACCTTCAACCTCATCTATTGCATGTTCAAAAGGAGATGTGGTAATAAATTTGTCTTGTGGCTTCAATGAGACCATCCCAACAGGACTCCATAATTTGCAACATAACTTTTACATCACTAAGCTCAACCCAAATCGCTCGCAATTCAATCGTCCAAGATGACATACTGAGCTCTACAATTTCCTTCCTACTTATACCAAGCTAACCAAATTCTTGAATGCCACAACCTTTAGCATAGAAAACAAAAGACAAAATCCGAAGAAGATCTAACCTAGAAGAATACCTTGCTCTATGAATTAAGCAAGGCCCCTTCCAACCAAGAAACCAAATCAACCCCTTCCAACCAAGAAACCAAATCACACATAAAAAATCTCTAGGAGAGATGGATTAACTCTAAGCAACCAAGGTTGCTACTATTCACTTTCGTAAAAGAAATCTAGGGACTAACACAACCACAATTCAACAGAAACTCTAAAAGTTGAACCCAAAAAAGCACAGAGTCTAATCTGTAATGGGGACTGAGGGAATGAAGAAATTTCCAGAATTCATGGTGGGTGTATACCATCCTCCTGAGGGGGAGTTAAATCTGCCATGGAGTTCTTTGTGGAAGGGGGAAGTAAATATTTAATATCTCACACACGGTGTTTTAAACCGGCTAATATGCCTTGAGAGACTACCATGGGCCAAGTGGCCTTCCTTATCTACGCAAAGTCGAAAGCAACAATTGATGTCAGGGGTTGATTAATTAGAGTCATAGGTTGATTCATATTGTGAGTGTGTTTACGGGATCCACTTACGCCTAGATGATCCATCCAAGTTTACACATACCCCCTTGTCCAAAGTAGCTCCTTGATTTGCTAGAGCATCAACTATAGAATGGTTTTACCTTCGAATGTGCATTAAGTGCAAATCATTTATCTCCTTAAGAGACTAAAAGTCAGGATTTTGTACATGTCCTTGAGTGGTGTTGTCCTTTCCTATCCCTTTCATGGCAGAGCGGGTGACTACCAAAGAGTCACCAAAAACAATCACTTTCCCAACCTAATAGTTGCAAGATATTATGCTCCCATCAACAACACTAGCCATTCCTCCTGATTGTTTGTGGCCATACCTAGTCCCTAGATGAAAGTGTTCACAATTGCCTCTCCAAGATCGAACAAAGACCCCCCTCGACACCTGCCACTCCTTATTTCCATTCATACAATTAAGAATTGTGGATGAAATAATTTATGAATGTGTGCCCATGTCCAAGAATTGCATTGGGAGAGTTCATTAGACATTGGTATTGGAGAACTTAGGTTTAGCTTTGTAACCTAATAATGGGTTGATCTTGTGAATAAAAGGGTTAAAGTAGATCTTCATTGGAGAAATCCTACATGAGGAATGCAAGGTTGTAAAGATCTTGTCATAAGCATTGTTCTTATAGAAATATTTTGTGAAGTTATTTGTTGTTGTTGGTAAAAATCCATTCTCTTGATGTTGATTGAAAAGAAAAATTATATTGTGAAGAATCCTATGAAAAAAAGATTACAAATAAAGATCGTATTCTTCTTCTTGTTATTAAAAAAATCATTATTAAATGGTGATATTGAGATTATTATTATTACATTTTATTTTCACACAAGCTGTTATAATTTTTATATTAAAAACATGGCATAGCCATGGAATAAAGTTTACAACTGAGAATAAAAAAACAATAGGTTTGTTTGCCTCAAAAAACCAGGTGGGAGACTAAACCAACTGGCTTCAAAATTGTCTCCACTCTGAATTATTCTAGCATAACTAATGCAGTTCAAACTTCTATAAGACCTAGGAAACACTCCTAACAATAGTCCATACTTGAAAGGCATGCAAATATCTATGGACAATTAGAGAAGGACCTCTCCCTTATTCCATGTAGTAATTCCAACCTCTTGCTTGATTGGCTAGGACTCAACAGCTGAGTGCTCCAACCTAAACTTGAGAAGTAACATCTGCACTTCTAGCTCTTGGATTTTCCAGTTCTAGGTGTCAATTTCACTAACGAGCTCTTGATCCTGGACCTGATGCTCCATTTGTTCTTGCACCACATCTCTTTGCAGATGCTGAAACTATTCATCAAACTCCTTGATCAAGGTCCTCAATCAATGTTTCATGGTCAAGAGCTTGTGATGCAGGACATGAATCTTCGAAAATACCCTTTTTAGATCATGCATGGGGCAGCAGTCTGAGCTGCTACCACTATTTTTCTTTGCATACACTTTCCCTTGCTTTTCAATTTCTTCCTAACGAGCCTTCATAACCAGTTGTTGAACGATAAATTCTTGTTGAGAATACTAATGTCGGCTACGACCCTTCCATAGGAGGAACACTGCATCAATTCTTAGTTTGAAACCCATGAGCTTTAATTCCCCCATCATGGAAACATCACCCTAGAACAATTTCACAATGCATGAGGGAGATTTCCTTGCATGGACTTGATCAACTGCCTTCATTTTCACCTAGGCTGATAGGATGGAAGAATAGAGAACGCACAAGTAAAGCAGATTATCACCCATTGCATCCATTGTCTTCTTAACACTGGGATTAAGAGCCACATATTCCCATGATTGTGGATGGGTGGAACGATGTTGGGCCACATGCAGCATGTGGAGAATAATGTTTATATTGACTCAATGCACTTAATAAGCCGCATTTCAAACATCAGGGAATTGGAATGAGATGAGGAGGTTCCTCGTTCACGCATAAGACCTCCTCCATCAACATTGCAGCCTTATTTTCTAACATATCCACTATGAGAACATTTATTATGGTTATTAGCCAACGAAGAAGAAGATCCTTAGGCTTAGATTGGGTCCTAAGATTTTGAATGATGTTTGCAGAATCCCCAAACATTAGGACTTTGGTAACCCCCCTTTGCATTATCAGTTGAAGACTTTGAAGAAGCGCCAAAGCCTTAGCTTTGTTGTTTTAAACCCTGCCTAGACCCCAAGCATATGCTATCATTCTCTGTCCCTTAGGGTTGAAGATAACCCCTCCTGCTCCTATTGCCCCTATTATTACAAAATATTATTGCTAAACGTGTTTTGTTGAATTTGTGCCCATATCCAAGAATAGTATTGGAGGGTTTGTATTGGATAAATTAGGTTTATATTTGTAACCTAATAATAAATTGATCTTGTGAAGAAGAGAGGTTTTTTTTTAAAGTAAGAAGGATTTTTGTATTTATATATAAAAAGGAGAGGTTACATTCAAGCAAAAACAGGCCAAAGCACTGTAGATGTTATGTGTGAAGAACCTGCAATAATTAATTAATGAAAATACATGAGATAGCAGAAATAACAGAACTCGGAATCGCTTTATTGATCGTAGGCCACTTCGAGGGGGCAACCTCCTTTGAGCAAGCTCAATACAAATAACTTCATGGTGGCTTCGTTGGCATCAACACACACTTATATACTAAGTCCCAATACTATGGGTCAATACCATGGGACATATAATACTACGAGACGAATTACAAAGCGTATGCATCCAATACTATGGGTCAATACCATGGGCTAATACAAACTATGGATCAACAAATACTACCGGACGACTTACAAAGCATATGCGTCCAAGAACAATGTACTAACAAAGTAAAGAGAAGGGTTGACATGGGTTCCTAACATCCCCTCTCCCTTAGAAAAAGTTTTGTCCTTAAAGCTTGAGATGTAGAAATTGATGTGGAATATGAAGGAGTGGTTCCCCTGTCGCATCCTTGGGTTGCATTCTGTGCCATTGAATTAATACATCTTTGATAGATTGAGAGAGAAGATGATGCAGTTTCAATTTCGGGGAGGATTACTTGGAAGGCTATGGACCAAGAAAAACCATATCATCTGCTTGAAAAGTGCGCTTAGAACGGTGTTCATCGGCTTGTTGTTTCATTCGAATTCTTGCCATGTGAAGATTGTCCTGCAAAATGAGAAGAATCTGATCGTGGTTTCAAAGAACCAAGTCAATTGCATGAACTGGGGAACTGTTGAGGGTGTATGGAAGAAGAACTGGAGGTGCTTGTCCATAGATTGCGTCATATGGTGTCATTTTAGATGTGGTATTGTACCACCGGAGCGCTTCAAGGAAATCCATAGAAATAGCTGCCCAAATATGTGTAGGGATGGGCAAGGTTTCGAGCAGTCCCGAAAGGAGTGTCGTTTCACCCTTGTTGACCTGGAAAGTATCATAGTCAACCACCATCTATTGAATTGTCATTTTCAATCCCTGCCAAAAGAAGTTACATTGTTCCTGGTCATATGTTTTGAGGAACCCAGAGTGCCCTTTCGATGGAGAAGCATGGAATTCATAGAAGACATAGCCCTATTAAACAGATTGCAACCAATTTGGAACAAGAAGAGAAATAGCTGTATGAGAAACTTGGTCATCAAATATGCGAGAAGGAACATCCGCCACTACATTTTCCTTACCCTTCTTGTAAGTGATCGCATAGGCACAAACCATGAGTTGGATAACCCATTTCAGGTGTGATGGGGAGGAAACCCGTTGTGCCAGGAAATTTTTCAGACTCTGGTGATCAGTCTTGATGCAGAAATAATTCCCTAATAGGTATGGCCTCCGCTTCTATACGACATGCAAAATAGCCATCATTTCCTTCTCAAATGTAGATGCGGCTAAATTCTTACCAGAAAGGTCTCTTGAAGGCGGTAATCCCACTGGTTCAACAAAGACACCTGCATATCTAGCCAAGGAAGTAGTGGAGTCCGTTGATGGGTGCATCTGAATGGAATGGAGCTGAGCGATGACACCATGTGAATTCTTCTTAAGGATATTTTCCAGGCGATGTGAACTGATGATGCGGAGAGACCCTGGTTGTAAGCCCGTAATTGTGTGTTGTTTCCCATTGATTGAAAACTGTATCCAAAGTTTAGAAAAATCCCATAAGATGGGGCCAATTGTGCATAACCATTGATCGCCCAAAACCACATCACATCCGCCTAAGGACAAAAAAAACATGTCAGTGCGTAGGTTATAATCTTCCAGAGAGATACGCACATTGTGACACTTCCCTTTGCAAGGTAAGGTGCCCCCATTGGCAACCATGACTTCAAAGTTGGAGTAAGGATGGACAAAACAATCAGCCTGTTTGGCGATCCGAGGGTCAATGAAGTTATGAGTGCTACTAGAATCAATGAGTATTGTAAGAGCAAGCTTCTTGAAGTAACCCCTGATCCGCATTGTTTGGGGGGTGGTGATTCCGGCTAAAGCATGGAGAGATATCTCTGGGTGGTATTCTTGAGACGGAGGGTCAACAGGCGGCTCCTAAATGTCGACCTAATTATCCATTGTATCTGGAGCTTCTTCACCAATTTTAGAGGCAGGCAGAGAATCCACATCCAAGAGATAGAGCTTTTGTTGAAGACATCAATGTCCCCGAGTGAATTTCTCATCACAATTATAACAAAGCCCTTTTTCTCTACATGCCTGCATCTCTGTTTTAGATAAATGCTTGATAGGAGTTGGTCGAGGAGTTGGCGGGATGGGAGGTTGTTGAGAACCCATATTTCAGAAGGGAACAAAAGTGGGTTTGGAGCGTTGTTGGGATGCAATCTTGTCTTCTGCCAACTTAGCCAACCCCAGGGCTTCCATCATTGTGTTGGGACATAACATTTTAACCTCTGAGCAGATTTTATCCTTAAGACCACTGATAAAACAACTCCTGTAGAATTCATCAGACAATCCTTCTGTGTGATTGGCTAGTTTCTCAAAAAAAATTTGATACTCTCTCACAGTGCCAATTTGGCGAAGTTTAGTGAGGGCTCCTATGAAGTCATCAAAAGCACTAGGACCAAATCGTTGCAAAAGGAACTGGAAAAAAGCAGGCCATTTTGGCTCTTCATGAGCCTTGATGTACCAATGGTACCATTGAAGAGCTTCATGTTCTAAATGAAAGGATGCAAGTGGAACTTTGTTGACATCAAAAGTATTATGCAGACTGAAATACTATTCCGCACGATAGATCCATCCAGTCAGATCAGTACCATTGAAGCGAGGAAAATCAAGCTTCGAACCATGGAAATTGATGGAAGAAGAGAACCCATTGTCTAAAGAAGACTCAGACTGTCGTTTGTTGTTCATGGTTGAATGTTGAAGATGGAGGCCGAGAAATTTTTCATCCAGATCTTGGAGTTTGGTTTGGATGGTTGCAAGTGCTTCCTCCATGGTTTTTTCTCCTGCGTGGGTGACAACCATAACCATGAGTTTTTTTTTGTGAATGGGTAGAAAAACACAAACAAAAGCTTATTTAGTAAAGGGAAATTTGGATTTGGGAAAAAATCTGATGGGTAATTGGGGTTTGACTAGGTTTTGGACACTTTCGAATGGACAGAGAAGCAAAAAATGAGGATTTCAGAAGCGGGGTAAAAGAATGACAAAATTTGTCAGAGAGGGACAAAGAAGCAGAAATAGGGAATGAACATGGTGGCAAAATTTGAAGGCGATTGGGTGAAAATTAAAGAATCTATGGAAAACCCTAAATATAGACAAATATGGAATTCCTGGCTTTGGGAATTGGAATTTGGGATAGGATCCTCAAGAATAAAAGATGAAGAATGGGATTACAGAGGTGTCAGGGAAGTTTCAAGTGAAACTGAGTGAAAACAAGGGATATATGGCGAAAAAACAGAATTTTATACCCATTTTTTTTTCAGAATGGAGCTTCTATGGCGCAAAAGGGATTGGAAACAGATGGATCTACAACAACACAGAAGTGATTGAAAACAGACGGATTTGCAATGGCACGGAAGTGATCAACAACAGTTCTAGACAGAGGAAATCTATGATTTATCAGCTGAAAATAGATATGGACCCCAGGTATGCTCGACTTCCTAACGGTTAAGGGGATTCACTTGGCCACCAATGCTGTCTGGATGCTTGCGTATTGGGGCAGTACCCCTCACTCCACGGCTCGGCTAAAACTGATAACCGCTTTGCCACAAACGACAACTCTTGGTTTACCTCACAGGTGAGAACTAGTCAATCAGGTAGGGGTCGTTGCCCTTTTCACTAGCAGGTCCTCTCTATGGGCCAACTACTTTGGGGTTCCTGTGGTACTCCTCACAATGAGTTTTAGGTCTTATGCCCAAGTACTTCCCACAGTTAAGCAGATAGGGATTATTCCCAGATCTGAACCTGCAACAGATGCAAAAAAAAAAATTGGCAGAAATTTCACCCAATGAGCCCAAGAAAGTGCTCTGATACCAGATGTGAAGAACCTGCAATAATTAATTATTGAAAATACACGAGATAACAAAAATAACAAAACTCAAAATCACTTTATTGATCGCAGGCCACTTCGAGGGGGAAACCTCCTTTGAGCGAGATCAATACAAATAACTTCACGGTGGCTTCATTGGCCTTAACACACACTTATATACTAAGTCTATGCCAAATACTATGGGTCAATACCATGGGACATATAATACTACGGGATGACTTACAAAGCATATGCGTCCAATACTATGGGTCAATACCATGGGCTAATACAAACTATGGATCAACAAATACTACGGGATGAATTACAAAGCATATGCATCCAACAACAATATACTAACAAAGTAAAGAGAAAGGTTGACATGGGTTCCTAACATTATGAGAAACATGGCTCTCAGGCCTTACAAAGAGATAGATGTTGAAAGACTGTTCTACCCATAACAAAAAACTTGACTTACAGAAGCTGTGACTATCATCCGAAACAACCTTTAGATCACCCAAAAACTTCCAAACAGAAAGACTATTAAACCCATAACTAAGTACATACAGACAAGACATAGTGGTGGAAACCCAGACAGCAGCACCAACTACATAATAAGAACAGCATAAGAAAAACAACCCTCGATCCCTAAGGAGCATTATAGCATTACAGTAAAACATAAGGCAAGTTCTGGAAGCGGCCTTGAGGATTATCTTCTGGCGTAGGTGTGGTAGCAGGAGGAACATGGAGGCCCATGGAGTGCAGCAAGAATTCCATCTTCTGGTTCAACTCCTTAGACTCGGCTTGAAGCACATTTTGCATCTGATCCTTCAGCTCTCCTCCATCATTTTTTTCCATACGCTCCCACAACACATGCCCCACCAAGTTTTTCATCACTCAGTAAAGGGCCACAGTCCGCTCGTACAAGATTAAGCGATCGACAGTGTTCCCCAGGTCCATGACCTAGTTTTCCACCTTCTGGCTCTCCTCCTGCCGGTGTCTTTGTCCAATTTTTTCCAAATTGTTGCTCCACTCCTTGAATTTCCTTCTGCACAGCTGAAGCTAAGCCTAGTTCAAAAATCTGAGACTCCCATCGAGCTTTCTTATGAGCGCGGGAGACTCTACTACTATCCTCTAAAGGGAACTCTTCCCTTTTGCGCCTCAAGGGACGACCATGGGTGGAATTCACCTCTTCTAGCAGACAATAGTCGTCCATAATTTGAAATTCTTAAGCGTTTTCTCTTGGAATATCAGATGCAAAATGCATGCAGAAAAAAAACCTTGTGAACACATTTATGATCACCACCTTTCCAATTCTTATAAGGAAAGTTTCTATCCCACACAATAATTAGCATCGTACCTTCCATTGAAGGCAAATCGTACCTCGCAGTCCTTTGAAGATATCCACCCAGTAGATGGATGGATCCTCCACTTCCAGCATTCATAATTGCGATCATAAACATGAGCTATGACAAGATGGAGAATAAAACTGAAGTAAATGTTGATTCAGGCCCTTATGCCTTCCCCTTAGATCTTCTGAAGCTTTCCACAAAGAGCGAGACGTCACGCGACCAGGATAAAACCCACCTGATTTAGGGCATACTGTTCTTTGTGATAACACGTAATGTCTTGAAGTAAAATTTCCTTGCACCTGTCCCTGGCAGTCGTGTCATCCAGGTCCTCCCACGAGTTGGCACAAATAGCGTTATGGTTACCAGTCCCAAGGTTGCCAAAAGGCACGCCATCTTATTACCATTATGCTTGACGTGGGTGAAGGTAAGGGCCATTTAGGGATTTAAGATCGTGGCTAACTTCTCCAACTTCTCCTCTAATCACCATGATGATGCCACCTTGGAGCTCTGTTTTCCATGATGGATCGGCGTTTCCATGTGGAGGATGATCTTAGAGCCACCTTCAACCAAAAGTGGGGTCCAATTCTGGGTACCAACCATCTCGATTTCTTGGAGCAAACACTCCAATTTCGCAACATTGTTAGAATCTGTTCTGATGAAGCCAGTTTTGAAACATATCATCTTGCCTAGGTGATTTCTGATCACACATCCATAAACAGCCGGCCCAAGATTTCCTTTTGAGGCCCCATCAAAGTTCAATTTAAAAAAACCAACCAGAGGGGGGGACCAAAATTCAGGACTCTAGATATTTCCATGGGCTTCTTTATTTATTTTCCATAACATTGTATCGACCCCGATATCCCCCAATCCTGCAACATGAGGGACTCCGCAGCATTGGCTTTCCAATCCGAATTTTCCCAAGACTACAGTTTCACAATTTCAAGCATCTTACTTCTGATAGAGTTCCAAACCCTGTCTTCAGTTCCATATTTCTCTCAGAAGGTTCTATAATTTCTCTCCTTCCAAACTTCCCATACCACAAAATATGGGAAGATCTGCCAGAGTCTATTAACAATGGGGTTCTGAAACAGGTCTTTTTTCCATTCGCATATGGTCTGAACCGGATTGTCTATGTGCCTATCTATTCTTATGAAGATAATTGCTCCACGGTCCCACAAGTTTGAAACGAAAGGGCATGAATCAAGGAGGTGGTTAAGGGTTTCTTCCTCCATAGTACACATACAACATTGGTACGGTCCTTGCATTCCTTTCTTCTGAAGGTTTTCTCCCATAAGGATTTGACGTTTGATTACAAGCCAAATAAAAATGGAAATTTTGGGTCATAATTTTGCATCCCATATTTTTTTCCACTTCTTATCCGGAGCCAGATTATTATGGCTAGTCCAGATGTTGTATGCTTCCTTGATTGAGAAATTGCCTTTTGGTTCGAAGCCCCAGCGAAGCTTTTCCTCCACCATGTGAATCATAATTGTTCTGTTGTTTAGAGTTTCTTAAATTCTGTTAACTTCCTCTTTAGGACCAAATTGTTCCCACTAATCTCAAGAAGCCCAAACCCTATACTCCTGGTCAGTGTGGGAATCCTTCCAAAGGTCTTTAACCAGGATTTTATTTTGAGTGACACACTCCTGGATGAGTTGGGAAACTTCGACATTACCTGCTAGAGGCGACAATTGTTGCTAAGAATCTTCCCAGGATTGATCTCTCTGCCCATTTCTTATTTCCCAAAAACTATTATCTTGAACAAGACTTCTTCCTTCGGTAGCAATTTTCCATATGTGTGGTCCAGGAACATTCTCAGAGAAGCGAACAAGGTTACATTTCTCCCATCCCTCAGCATATTTGATATGCCATAGATTTTCCTAGGGTTCCTGGCTATGGGTGACCCACCACCACCATATATTGGCCCCATTTACATGGTTAACTTTTTCAGGATCACGGAGGTTGAGTCCTCCTTGCTCCTTCGGGGTGCATATAGTTTCCCATTTTACCAAGGCCCACTTTTGGTTTCCACTTGATCCATTCCATAGGAAGTTGCGTTGTATGTTCTAGATTTCCTTTAAGGATGCTTTTGGTGCTACAAGGTCAGATAACAAGTACAGAGGCATAGCTTGCAGGACAAATTTTGCCAAAACCAATCTACTGGAAAAATTTAGAGGCCTGAGAGTCCAATTTGAAAGCTTTTTTCCTTATTTTATCCAGGAGTTCATGCCGAGACCCCTGACGAGCCATAGAGTCCACAAGGGGGGCTCCAAGGTATTTGGATGGAAGGGAACTCTCTTGGAAACCAAGGATTTGATAGATATTATGTCTAGTAATCCTAGGAGTGTTAAAGAAGAAGACTTGGGATTTGTGTTCATTAACTTCCAAACCCGAAGCTTTGCCGAAGTTAGTTAAACAAAGTTTGATCTTCCTGGGCTCTAGGACTGAGGGATGTCCCATCAGCGTAGTATCATCCACGAACTGCTAGTGAGTTTGACGTTCCGCTCTCGGGTGAATGAGAAGACCCTGCATTCCATGGTTACCTTGCGTGGATTTGATTGTTTTGCCCAGACCCTCAGCCATTAAAATGAAAAGGAAGGGAGACAAAGGATATCCTTGTTGTATACCCCTTGTAGGTTTCAGTAAGCCCATTGGGACACCATTTAACAGAATGGAAAAGAAGGTAGTTGAGATGATATTTATGATCCAGTTGATGCAATCATCCATAAATCCAAATGCTCTCAACATGGCCTTCATGAATTTCCAGTTGAGTTTATCATAGGCTTTGGCAATATCAAGTTTCAACATCATCCTCGGGATCTTCTCTTTTTTGAGGGAATGTAGAACTTCATGAACAAGGATAATTCCATCCATGATTTTCCTTCCTTCCACAAACCCGGATTGCTCCGAGGAAATCAGAGAAGGAAGAATGGGTTTGAGGCGATTAGCAATAACATTAGTAACAATTTTATAAATGGTATTGTAGAGGGAGATGGGGCGAAATTTTCCATGGGAATCAACACCCTCAGCCTTAGGGATAAGATCTAAAAAGGTCGCATTAAAAGTAGTGAGGATTTTCTTGGAGAGTCTGGATGTTTCCACAATTTGTCACACTTCCATCTTAATGAGGTCCCAAAAATAATGAAAGAAATTGGTAGTGATACCATCCGGTCCTGGAGCTTTCCCATCCGCCATTTGATGCACCGCTTCTTCAACTTCGAGCAACGTTATCGGCTTCATTAGATGATCATTTTGATCTTGCGAGACAAGAGCATGTATATGTTGAGTTATCATTTCAATATCCATGCTTCTGTCTAGATTAGTTTTAGTCATGATATCCTGAAAGTAGTTGCCTAGTTCTTCCGCAATCTCCTCCCTCGTTTCCAATATTTCACCATTTATGTTTTTTTATCTTGAGGATTATGTTTTGCATCCTGTTTTGAATGACCGATCTATGGAAGAATTTGGTGTTTCTTTCCCCATCTTGAAGCCAGTTAACTCTAGATTTTTTATGCCAAATAATTTCCTCTTGTCTTTCCCTCTCCTGCAACTTGTTATACACACTTGATTCCTTGATCTAAAGATCAGTGGTGTATCCTGTGTTCATTCCCACTTTTTGTATTTCTTCCAATTTGGATTCAAGGGTTTTTTTTCCGCAAAGATATTCCCGAACTCCTCCTTGTTCCATTTTTTAATTTTTTCTTTTAGACCTTTTAGTTTTTGTTGGAACTTGCACATACTTTGGCCCTCCCCTTTGCTTAGATCCGCCCACCATTGTGCCACTTTCTCTTTGAAATCTGGATGGCCTAACCAGAACTGTTCAAATTGAAAGAGCTTTTTGAATTGTGACCCTAAACCACTCCACCATAATTTCCACTGGCCAGTGGTCAAAGCCAGCCGCTAGGAGAATGGAAGTTGTGATTCCGCTTCCAGATTCCATAACTGATTCAAAGACAACAAAGCGATCAAGAGGAGAGGCAATGTGGCGATCTCCTTTTCGTTTATTATTCCAGGTGAATCTACCTTCCCTAGGGATAACATCCACCAGTTTGAGGTCTTCAATGGTATCTCTGAAACAAGAACATTCATCCTCCAATTTCCTCCTTCCACCCTTCTTTTCCTCTAACGAAGTAATGAGACTAAAGTCTCCTCCCAAGATCCAGTGTTGATCTTCGGCCCCGTCCAACATTCGCCTCAGGGAGTCTATGAAAGCATATTTCTCCGAGGGAGTGTGAGGGCCATAAACATTGGTTAATAGGTCCGTAATCAGGAACCCAATAACCCCAAATTCAGCTAAGAGAAAACAATGATTACCATGAAATCCCAACAAGTTTATGTTATTGGGATCCCACAGAATACCAAAACCTCCTGCCATTCCTCTGGCGTCAATACTGATTCCTTCACTGCCTTTCCAAATCTTCTTTTGAGTTTCTTGAAGTTGGCTTGCCGAACATTTTGTTTCTTGGAGAAAAACAATGGTCGGGTTTGTCATCTGAATCTTTTTTCTTAAGATCTTTGCTTTTTGAGAGCTATTAAGACCTCTGATATTCTAGGATACAATCTTCATTAAAAGAGAAAAGTTTATAAACCTAGAGAAACCCTTATGGTAGGGTATTGACCTAATTCAACCAACTTTAAGCCTGCTGCAACAATGCATTGTCGATTAGATTTCCTTCTTGGTTTCCTAATTATCTCTTCATGCTTCCTCTTATAGTCTTTCAGGGATCCCCTGGGTCAATGCCAAGACGGTTGGATTCCTTAACTTTGATAATGACCTCTTTTAGAAGAACAACTTGCTCCTGAGGAACATATCCTTTTTCTGCATCTTCACAGGCTTGTTCAATTCCTTCGAGATCTAAATATCCGATATCCATATCTTCAGTATCTTCCCCTGTATCCTCTCCTAGGTCTTCGTTGGGGATTTGCTCCATAGCAAATGTAGCTTCCTCTGTGTCTCCGATCCGTTGTTCCTAGTTGCTCAATTCCTGTTGGTATTTGTTAGGTGATGAAGCAATGTTCTCCTCTGATTGTTCTCTTAGAGCATCAAATTGATTGGAAGTTAAAATCTTCTTGGAGCTCTCCATATTTTCATGTTTTCTACCACCTCTCTTTCGATTAGAAACCCTAGTGAACCCTTGATCTGACTTGTCCTCTTCCTTCTTGAGGGAGGGTTTTGGGTTATTCATAGGGCACTCTTGAAATAGGTGACCATATTCATGGCATCTGCGGCATCTAAACGGAATTTGTTCATAATCTAAGGTTTGAACCCAAACTTCATCTTCCCATGACATCTGGATGGCCTCTAGAAGTTCTTTGGATAGATCCATGTAAACACAGATCCGAGCATAGGCCATATATCGTTGAGCTTTGGTTTGCTCATATAGCTTAATGAAGGAGCCTAGATTGTTCCCAATATCTTCAAGAATTTTTGAGTCCCAGTATTCGCGAGGGAGGGAGTAAAGTCGGATCCATACCAGAGCAACCCTCATATCCTCTTTGTCTCGGCAAAACTTCTCCTTCCATGGTCTTAAAAAAGGACCTGCAGAGTAAAAGAAGTAAGGGCCTCCATCCATAAGCCTATTTCTGTCCTCCAAACTTAGGAAGGAAATGGTGAAAAAAACCTTTGAACCTAGTTGAATATCATAATGCCCTCTTGGATTCCAAGTGGAATTTATCCACCAGACTAGGGCTTTTTCCGATGGAAGCATTCCCACAAATTTACATATAAGCGCATGATCCTACATGTATTGGATCCAATCTCTTAGCTTGCTGGATTTGATCTGCATTGAAGGGATTTGAGTCGCTTTAGGGATGCATTGGCCAGGCTTCCTCCTTGCTGAAGTGCCTGAGCCGATTGAATCTCAGGAGCTCGTTCCCTTTCCACCCATTCCATCCAATGGTATTGGGATTCCCCCGATCTGGAATTCCCCGGGAGAATTAGCAGGGGGGGCTTGCAGACTTCCCCCCAAACTTACAACCATGATCGTTGTCAGTCCGTCTGCCTTCAGAGATCACTGTAAACCCTAGCTCTCCCCCGAGAGGACCTCATACTCCAATTTGGTGTTCAAATCTTTTTCCATGAAGAAGAGAGTTAAAGTATATATCCATTAAATAAAGTCTAAGGAATGCAAGGTTGAAAAGATATTGTCGGTAAAAATTCGGTCTCTTGGTGTTGATTGAAAAATACAGTTATATTGTGGAGAATCCTAATAAAAAAATGATTACAAAATAAAGATCATGTTCTTCCTCTTGTTATTAAAACAAGGAGAAAATTGCAATGCAGCTAAGTCCCTACCAAATGGTGGTACGAGGGATTTTTTCATTTTAAGCTATGTTGATGAACAGACATGGTAGTGGACGACACAACTGTACATGTTAATGAAGTGCATAATGTTATGGCGCAGCGTGCAACAGATAACATTGAGAAATTAAGTTGGTAGCATAATGCAACATAACAATTGAACATTTACAAAGAATAATTATACTCTAAAGGCCACCTCATTCAACCATATAAAATTATGAAAGTTCAATCATAAATCATAAATAATGATAAATGATAAAGCCTTGACAATCTCGGTTCCAAGATTCTCCTATACACATGACGAAAATTTCCCTACATTGTCTTCAAACATGTTCCCAGGTATGGATTTGAAATAAGACGTTGTGTCGTTGCAAAATAAATCAATGATTTATGGCCAAGATGTATAAATTATATGTCAATGCAACGCTGAAATAACTACCCAATTCACTATACTTTTACACAACCACAATTTAAAAACAACCACAATTTAATATGTGTAGTATTTAATGAAAGTAATTATTATTTTATATGATCGCTTGCTTGTCATTTATTGCATTCAGCCATGAAATTATGCTGTTAATCTGTTGAAGTTGAAGGCCTGAGATCTATACACAGAGAGTAATGAATGGGCATTTGTAAGTTGTGATTATTTGTTTCGAATTTCTGTTTGATGTCACCGTGAAGCATTGGTATCGAATTTGGAGCCCAAACGCAGGAAATTGGATCTATGCTCGCTGTTCATGTCTGCTGCAGAGCACCCGTTACAAACTTGCAACTGTTAGCATCAATCTTGCCCAAAAGCTTGCAGAGCCTTTCGAAAACTGGCTCCATCAACAGCTCCAAGAAGACGAAGAAGAAACGAGCCAATCTCGACCTGTTTGTATTATCAGTGATCTGTTATTCACCCAATGGGTTATTCATGCACATGAATCTGCTTTTTATCAAAATTCGTGGAGTCACTTTTGAAAGCTTAGGCCAAAAATTAAGTTTCAAGCAAATTGTAATTTGGCTATCATAATTTTATTTTACTTTATAGGTGAACGTTCATTCTCCATTGGAGATTTTTTAGCTTAAAGTGAATTTTGTTTTTTTCAAATCTTAAATCTTAAATATGTGTTAGTAATATTTTTAAAAATATATATCTACTAAATTTTTGACATAAATTTCAACAGGTTTTACATTTATGTATTAAATATTTTGTTTAGTATTATATAAAGTTAAAATTATATATTTAAGTTGTTAATGATGAATTAAATAATAAAAGTATTACATTAAAAGTAGTGAGGTAAATTTACAATCTTTTAGGGATTGGGATTAAATGTGTAATGTATTATAATGTTAATAAACTAAATTTAAAAGTAGTGAGGTAAATTTACAATCTCTTAAGGATTAAATGTGTAATGTATTGTAATGTTTATAAACTAAATTGAAATGATAAATGAGATTTATAAAAATGAAAATTTTAAAAAAGTTTATTATGATAATAAAATAAAAGAATTTAATAATACAATAAATTAGTGTAAATTCATCTTAACCTCAATATTTTAGAAGGGGCATATTATTGTAGTAGACTTCCCTCAAGTTCCCAAAATTTGGTAATATAGAAAGTTAGAGTTTTCATTGATTTAAAATTTTGATTGAATTTTTGATGATTTGGCTCAATTTAGAATTGGGCGAAAACCTTATGGGCATTGTTCATGCATGGACATTGGATCAATGTAGAACTCTACTCATGCTTGGTATTTTTGTCATATTCTTATTGGATTTGTGACCAGAAAGAGGGCATGTTTTTCCGAGCAGAAAAAAAACATATTCCTTGGTATTCATTAAGAATCAAAGTGAAAAAAAACCATTACACGGATATTGCATCTTTATATCAAGGAGATGCCAAGTATACCATATGATTGTTCAACCTAGATAAAAAAAATTGAATCCCTCACTATAAATGTACAAATTTATCAAAAAGATTAGGAGCATACTACTACCACAAATCCCCAGGTACTCTTTGATCCCGCAAGAGAGAAAATAAACAGTAATTGATACTAGCAAACAATCCTTAAAATTGTGACTGGCTAAAAAAAATAGAAAGAACCCTCATTGGAGAGCACATTCTCCATATATTCTTTAAAAAATAAAACACCTTCAATCTCCTCAATGGCTCTTTTCGAGAGATCATCAACAACAAAATTATATTCTCTGAAGACATGATTGATTCTAATTTGTCCAAAGGAAGAAAGTAAAAGCTCAATTCTATGACACCATTATTCCAATGATAACACCTATAGTTTGGACAATTTGTTTTCCCAACTCACAATAATCTTTGAGTCACTGAGAACCTGTAGAGATGGAATACCAATAAAAGAAGCAAAGTGAAGAAGACCCCAGAGAGCCAGTAATTCAGCTCTTTTATTTGTACCCATACCACAATTCATCCACAACTTGAAATTGTGATCTTCATTTATCTGTAGGAACATACCTGCACCACAATATCCTTCCTAAGCAGCCTACAACCTCATCAAAGCAGCCTACAACATAAGAAATGATAGGAGGATATGATATATGTTTGAGCCTTTTGTTTTTTTCCACAAATTAATACTCTAATTATAAAGGCCTAAGGTTCTCATACAACTAGCATATACATTAGGTGATTTTCCTTAAAAAAATAATATAGTTCATGGTTTTCCAAATATCCCAACAAACAAAAATTGGTAGAAGTTTACGAGAATAATTGTTCCTTACCCGCTGCTCAAAATTTTCTTCATCCGAGGATGTACCCCAAACCTAAGAGATCTTAAGGTCCTCAGTAATAACCTGCCAAAGCATTTTACTATAAGAGCAAAGAACAAATATATGATTGATTGGTTCACAATCAGTTTTGCAGAGAGGACAATGGTTAGGCCCAGACCATCCCCTTCTCACAAGGTTGTCCCTTGTCAAGATACAATTCTCAATACATAACCCAAAGAAACATTTAAGTTTTAAAGGTATTCTCCACTTACAGAGTTTATTATACCACCACTTGTGCTCACGGGAGGGAAGTGATTGAGCAATAGAAGCATAAGCAGATTTTGAACAGACATGAAAAATATAATTAATATAAGACCAAACCAAAACATCAACTCCTCCTTCATTGAATCTAATACCAGCACTATTTAGTGTCATAATATATTGAGTTCATTCCTCTACCCAAACCCCGGTCCTCAACAAGAAGCCAATAAGAATTTGTGGGACCCAACCAATTGGGCCTTTTGATGTGATATAATGCACAAAAACCAAACTCGGACATATTTTATAAGATATAAGAAGATGTCACATGATTCTCCTCCTCACCAATAAATGGATCAACACCAATGAAAACTTGAGACCCATTGTCCACTTTCCAAGAAAAACCTCTATTGATCTAGGAAAAAGTCCTTATAAGACCAGTCTAGAAGTTGGAAACACCATGAACAAATTTTTTAGACTTTTTGATCCAGCAAAACACATAATTCCCTTCTAAATACTTGGCATGAAGAACCTCACTCCATAACTTTGTCCCCAAAAGACCTCACCACATGCTTTTCAATCTCATGGAAACACTGAACCAATAAATATTCTTAATATCCTAACCACCCATAGATTTTGGTCTTGAATTTTTTTCCTAAATAACCAAGTGGGATTTATTCCCCAACAGAGAGTCATACCAAAGGAAATTGAACATCTTTTCTCTAATCAAATGTAGGATATATTGAAGCACCTTAGCCAAAGAAAACCAACACATTAGGATCCCAACCAACGTAGATCTCACTAAGGTGAGTCTCCCCCCCATGGAAAGCAATTTGTAAGAACAATTCCCAATTCTTTTTTCAACCTTCTTAACTAGACACATCCAAAACCACATATACTATGAAACGGGAACTTTATACTATGAACGAGAACTCTAGCCATAGAAACGATGATTTTTGCAAAAAAAACACCAAAAACACCCCCCAAATAGAAAAGTGTTGATACTAGTATACACGTTTTTTTATTTCAAGGTAAAAAATAGAGCCATGGACTAAACATCCCATACTGTTGTTTACAAAAAATTTAAAATCAACCCCTAAATTGGAAAAAGTTTTTTTCTTCAAGAGATAAATTACAACATTTTTGAAACTTGCATATTTAACAAAAAAAAAAATCATAAATAATTTCACCACTCTAACCATATAAAAACAAAGAAATTATGATGCGATTCATATTGAAATAATATATTAGACCATACAAGAAGAAATTATTCATATAAATATTCAAAAACTCCTTTGGAGTTTCAATTACAAACATCATACTAATAAAAAACATCTAAAATGCTTCATGTGAAATTATTTAAATTCATCCATGGATTCTGACACCCCATCGGAATCTACATTTTATGCAGATGAAGGACTGGATGAAGATGTAGATGACCCATATTCTTCTATATTATCAATGGGTGCACCATCTGAGTCTACATCTATGCCCATCATTTCAAATGTCATATTCCTTCCGGATCTACGGCTTGGTTTAACAGATTACCATCTTGCAACTTCTTGTTTTGGCAGCAACCTATTGATAATATCTATAGTATTGGAGCGAAGAGTGTCTTTCTTTGTCAACTTGAAATCATAAACAAGTATATCAACTTCCTCTAATTTCAAGATGTCAATGTGGCCATGATTTATTTTTTTACCCTTTCTTTTTCTCTTTCTACAAACCTTTTTCTCAACCACCATCTCTGCCTTGTACACACCATCAAATGGGTGTGTATATGTTGCATACCAATGTACTTATGTTGATACTACTTCTTCATTTTTTTTTGACCTTCATAGATTTTGCAATCCAGGATGGATAATGACGTGCATCATCTGTATCCAAAATTGCAATCATGCAACCCTCCTTGATATTTTGTACTGAGCCCCTGTAAAGGTTTTCCATATCTCGACGCTTTGCGGATGATCTTCTAGAGCCAATATACATTTCTCTTTCCTCTACTTGAGAAAACTCAACACCTCGAGGTTCAACATTTGCTACCTCATTTTCATTTGATAAACTTTGTGGCCAAGCAAATGGAGACTTCAAATATATATTTTCATTTGTAGAGTTTGAAATTATGTCACTATGCTCCATGAAAAAATACTCCCACCAAACAGAATCAACAACATCAAAGTACTCATATGTATCTTCGATAGAATTTTTGATTTCTTCCAAGCATCGAGAAGAATCAACATCTCTACTATGTTGCCTTGCTTTATGAATCTCTGCATATGATTGCAATAACAATAAATTTGAAGCATACATTTGACGATTTGAGATGAATTTCAGAAATGCCAAACCTGATGAAGGCCCCCATTCTGTGCTAGTTGAGTACTTCTTGCCCCACAGTAGTGTTTCTCCATCAATCTTTTTTATACGATTTGATGTTGAAAGCTAATGTCATTAAGTTTTTCAATGCACCTTCATTCACCATGCGATCCAAACATAAATCTTCGCATGTCAACAGTTTCCTCTAATTTCTGTACAATAGGATCTCGATGGTATGCTTTTCCTATAATTTCAATCAATGATGGTAGGCTCCCGACTTTCTTCCTCCTCAATGTCCTTGCAAAATGGTTGAACATTTGATCAATATGATCATGCGTATTCCCGACAAGAAGGAAAACAACTTTTACCTTTTTAAAAATTCCCAATTCAACAAGCATGCTTAGATAACCAAACACGACCTGATTTTTGTTTTCTCGGTTTGTGTTGTCCAATTGTAGATATAGAACTTCAGGAAGATGACCATGCCAATGAGTAAGGACATGGTGAATTATGGTGATGGTCAAATTTGCATCATTGTGAATATTTTGAGCTATAAAGTAAACTCTTGGAAACATTTCACCATTAAAAACCATACACTCAACCAAGTGAAACTGAATAAAATTTTCCTCCTTTAAATTCTTTGGCACACGGACAAAATGTGGCAAGAGTTTTTTTTTTTCTCTGATCCATGCCATCAATTATCAAACCCATATACTTATGTGGAGCATCATAACACTTCTTACAATGTTTGTACAACTTTTGTCGTTCATTTGATTGTTGATTGTGATGTTCTTGCAGTGCATTGATTATGGAATTTACAAACAACATACCAAAAAAATATTGATAACTAGTTTTAATAATTGACATTTATCTAAAAAAAAAAAAAATTGTAAACATACCTCTTTCTATCCCTTCTTTCTTTAAGAGAAGCACATGTATTGCAGATCCCCATTCTTGACCTCTTTGGAATGCGGACATTGTTGAACATCTTTTTCCATACTCTTGTGAAATATGCATATCTGATGAATTTGCCATTTCCTTGACCACCTTGAACATAATCCTTGTATAAGTTGTAGATTTCCTGCCTTGTGAAATTATCTGGAATGTGTATTGTTTCTCTATTTGGCATACTCTCTCCATGCTTGGAAAATAAATCATGCGTCCATGATATTGCAATGTGTGTTGATGGCCCAGTGATTCGTCCCTGATAATCGTTAGAATAAAATGTAGGATTTTTTTTCCAGTCTTGTTTGGATTCTCGATAATTTGAGATTATCAATTGAGTGAATCCGTTTGAATGTCTTTCTACAAAGAAGAACATTTCCAACGCGATAATCATAGCCTGTCCTTGTAGAAATCATGCACCCCACTAAATATGAATTTTGCATACTTTTGTTCATTGATAAAGACATCTTTCTTTTCTACAAGGCATAATTGTAGCCTATACCTTTCAAACAACTTTTGTGGCAACACTCACTCGAAATCAAATGAGTAACGGAACTTGGACTTGTGAGCAATTCTTTCCTAGACCTTGTATAACTGGAATGCTTTGGATTGACATAAAAAGGTCTAGTCCTACACTTAATCCTGCTCATTATTGGATTGTGCATTTCCTGGACCATTATGTCTGCAGCAATATCCTCACTAGAATGAATGTTTTCATTGTGAGGAATATGACCCCCCTCATTGAAAATATCATCACCAAATTCAGTATGAAAATGATTTTCATGATTACTAATAAGTTGATCAATTGCTGACAGATCAATATGACCATCAACACTATTGGTGCCACTAAATTATTCATTGAAAGGGAACTCTTGATATTCAACATTGACATCATTGGTTCCTGTAAAATCCTTACTTGGAGGAGAATCATTGTCTTCATCATTGGTGCCTGTAACATTCTTACTTGGAGGAGAATCATTGTCTTCATCATTGGTTGCTTTATCGTCAACAGAATGGTCATCGGTGCCATTGAAATCCTCACTAGGAGGAAAATCATCATCGGTGCCATTGAAATCATCACTCGGAGGAAAATCATCATCGGTGCCTTTGAAATATTCATTTGGAGGAAAGTCATCATCAGTGCCATTTAAATCCTCGCTTGGAGGAAAGTAATCATCTGTACCATTGAAATCCTCGCTTGGAGGAAAGTCACCATCGGTGCCAGTGAAATCCTCGCTTGGAGAAAAATCATCATTGGTGACATTGAAATCCTCGCTTGGAGGTAACTCATCATCGGTGTCGTAGGAATCCTCGCTTGGAGGAAACTCGTCATCAGTGCTATTGAAATCCTCGCTTAGAGGAAAATCATATTCACCATTATTGATGTCTTCGTCCTCACCAAAATCATCATCTGTCCCATCAAAATCCTCACTTGGAGGAAAATCATCATCTGTCCCATTAAAATCCTCACTTGGAGGAAAATCATCATCAGTCCCATAAAAATCCTCGTTGGGAGGAAAATCATCATTTGTCCCATTAAAATTGTTGCAGCTAGGAGGAGAATTATCATTGGTCCCATTAAAATCCTTGCTTGAAGGAAAATCATCATTTGTCCCATTAGAATCCTTGCTATGAAGAAAACCATCAACATTATTTGTACATGCATGCTCAGCAAAAGCATCATTAGTCCCATCAAAATCCTCGCTTTCTGGAAAATCATCATTGGTGCCTTGAAAATCCTCGCTGGGAGGAAAATTGTCATCATCTTGTTTACTGTCTTTAGGATCCCACTTGGAGGAAGATATTCATCATCATCATCATCATCATCACCGTCACATTCTTGCTCTTCATTACTAGTGTCTTTAAAATCTTCATAATTAGGAAGTTCTTGAAGAACATGCTTGATTACATTGCTTGCACTGCCAGTATCTTGGCTAGATAAACAATACAACTCTTCATTGACTTTAGAATTTAATTCATATGAGTCCATGACTTCTCACTAAAAGATAGAATTTTAGAAATATCTTAATAGATAAGACAATGAAATTTTACCATAGTTCTCACCAAAAAGTAGAATGGTGCAACTGTCAACCAACAATCTTATAGTTATGAGAATGGAAATTTTCCTCCAAAAAATTCCCTCCAAAACTTTCGTTCAAAATTTTCTCTCAAAAATTTCCCTACAAAAATAAAGCGCACATTTCTAGCACATTCATAAAATTAGTAAAAAAACGAATTTATAATATAAAAAACTTTGAAATACTGTATTAACTAATTACATATTTCTATTCCAGACATATAAGACTAGTAAAATTTATAAAAATTTATATACAATTTGTAATAAAGTAATGGCTATTCACTTTTTTTTTACTCCTACATTCATAACATTAGTAATATTTCATGTAAACCCATCTTATATAAATTTAATAATAATGCATTAACTATTTTTTTTTAATCCCACATTCGTAAAACAAGTAATGTTAAACTTAATCTAGGCTATATAGACCATTTAGATTTTCTACTATTCATCATTGAATTTGGAGCAATTTACTAACACTTTCAAGGTTAGTGCTTTTTCCGTTTTTAATAAATTTGTTAGTTTTATTGTTAATTTGGCAATGATTATTTTATGGCTTTATTAATTTGGCAATTATTATTTTATGGCTTTATTGATTTTTTTTTTAAACTTTTTGTTTATCTCACATTCTTAAGGGTGGTAGACTTAAACCTAATATATCTTATTAATACACTATTGTTTAGACTTTGGAACAATTCACGAAGGGCTTTCAAGAAGAACGAGAAGATTGCAGAGAGGAGCTTCTAGCACTTTCAAGAGAGGAGACTCTACCACTTTCCAAGTTAGTTATATATTTTTTTAATGTATTTTTTTTAAATTCATGTCTGCTTAATTGAAGCAAGGCTTTCCCCCTATTCCACGAATTTTAGTTTGGATTTATAAATAAATAAATAAAAATTTAAACCTACATTTATAACAAAAAAAATAAAAATAAAAATAAAACCTACATTTACAAAAAACAAAAACCTACCCCTTAACCCTTCACCCTCCTCCCGCCCCCTCTCTTCCCCCTCCTCCTACCGCCCCTCCCTTCCTCCTTCTCCTGCCACCCCCCTTCCCCCTCCTCCCCCTCCTCCCTTCTCCCTCCGCGACCCTTTGGCGCCCAAGTGACCGAAGCAACTTGCATCGTGCCGCCCATGAGGGGCGGCCCTTTCACGCCCAAGTGAGTGTCCCGGCTGCTTCGTGCCGCCCATGAGGGGCAGTCCTTTCACGCCCAAGTGAGTGTCCCAACGCTCACTTGGGCGCCAAAGGGACGCCCCTCCCTTCCTCCTCCTCCTGCTGCCCCTCCCTTCCCCCTCCTCCCCGTTGCTCCCTTCCCCTTCCTCCTGCCGCCCCTCCCTTCCTCTTCCCCCCTTCCTCCTTCCCCCTCCTCCCCCACGCCCCCTCTCTTCCCCCTCCTCCTCCCACTGCCCCTCCCTTAAATATTTTTAATTAATTTTTATATTTAAAAATAAAAAACATCTTCTAAGAGAAAAAAAATCATTTTCAAATTTTCAAATATTCAAATTAATAACTATTTTTTTTTGCGAACATTATAAATCTTTACAATAAACAACATAAAAAATTAAAAATTAATACAAATTCAAAAGACTTTGACTTAAAAAGAAAAAGAATATTTCATTAAAAATCATTATTAAATAGAGATATTAAGGTTATTGTTACAAAATATTTTTGTTGAGATCATCCATTTTAGAAAAATTCACCCAATGGGTTATTCATGCACATAAATATGCTTTTTATCAAAATTCGTGGAGTCACTTTTGAAAGCTTAGGCCAAAAATTAAGTTTCAAGCAATTGTAATTTGGCAATCATAATTTTATTTTATTTTATTTTACTCTATAGGTGAACCTTCATTCTCCATCGGAGATTTTTTTAGCTTAAAGTGAATTTTGTTTTTTTCAAATCTTGTAATGTTTTTCAAAATATATATCCACTAAATTTTTGACATAAATTTCAACAGGTTTTACATTTATATATAAAATATTTTGTTTAGTATTATATAAAGTTAAAATTATATATTTAAGTTATTAATGATGAATTAAATAATAAAAGTATTACATTAGTGAGGTAAATTTACAATCTCTTAGGGATTAAATGTGTAATGTATTGTAATGTTAATAAACTAAATTGAAATAATAGATGAGATTTATAAAAATGAAAATTTTAAAAAAGTTTATCGTAATAATAAAATAAAAATTTAGTAATACAATAAATTAGTGTAAATTCATCTTAATCTCAATATTTTAGAAGGAGCCTATTATTGTAGTAGACTTCCTTCAAGTTCCCAAAATTTGATAATATAGAAAACTAGAGTTCTCATGGATTTAAAATTTTGATTGAATTTTTGATGATTTGGCTCAATTTAGAATTGGGCAAAAACCTTGTGGGCATTGTTCATGCATGGTCATTGGATCAATGTAGAACTCTACTCATGCTTGGTATTTTTGTCATATTCTTATTGGATTTGTGACCAGAAAGAGGGTATGTCTTTTCAAGCAGAAAAAACCATATTCCTTGGTATTCATTAAGAATCAAAGTGAAAAAAAACCATTACGCGGATATTGCATCTTTATATCAAGGAGATGCCCAACATAACATATGATTGTTCAACCTAGAAAACAAAAATTGAATCCCTCACTATCAATGTACAAATTTATCAAAAAGATCAAGAGCATACTACTGCCACAAATCCCCAGGTACTCTTTGATCCTGCAAGAGAGAAAATAAACACTAATTGATACTAGCAAACAATCCTTAAAACTGTGGCTGGCTAAAAAAAATAGAAAGAAACCTCATTGGAGAGCACATTCTCCATATATTCTTTAAAAAATAAAACACCTTCAATCTCCTCAATGGCTCTTTTCGAGAGATCATCAACAACAGAATTATATTCTCTAAAGAAATGATTGATTCTAATTTGTCCAAAGGAAGGAAGTAAAAGCTCAATTCTATGACACAATTATTCCAACGATAACACCTATAGTTTGGACAATTTGTTTTCCCAACTCACAATAATCTTTGAGTCACTGAGAACCTATAGAGTTGGAATACCAATAGAAGAAGCAAAGTGAAGAAGACCTTAGAGAGCCAGTAATTAAGCTCTTTTATTTGTACCCATACCACAATCCATCCACAACTTGAAATTGTGATCTTCATTTATCTGTAGGAACATACCTGCACCACAATATCCTTCCTAAGTAGCCTCATCAAAGTAGCCTACAACATAAGAAATGATAGGAGGATATGATATATGTTTGAGCCTTTTTTTTCCATAAATTAATACTCTAATTATAAAGGCCTAAGGTTCTCATACAACTAGCATATACATTAGGTGATTTTCCTTAAAAAATAATATAGTTCATGGTTTTCCAAATATCCCAACAAACAAAAATTGGTAGAAGTTTATGAGAATAATTGTTCCTTACCCGCTGCTCAAAATTTTCTTCATCCGAGGATGTACCCCAAACCTAAGAGATCTTAAGGTCCTCAGTAATAACCTGCCAAAGCATTTTACTGTAAGAGCAAAGAACAAATATATGATTGATTGGTTCACAATCAATTTTTTAGAGAGGACAATGATTAGGCCCGACCATCCCCTTCTCACAAGGTTGTCCCTTGTCAAGATACAATTCTCAATACATAACCCAAAGAAACATTTAAGTTTTAAAGGTATTCTCCACTTACAGAGTCTATTATACCACCACTTGTGCTCACGGGAGGAAAGTGATTGAGCAATAGAAGCATAAGCATATTTATAACATACATGAAAAATAGAATCAATATAAGACCAAACCAAAAAATCAAATCCTCCTTCATTGAATCTACTACCAACACTATTTAGTGTCATAATATATTGAGTTCATTCCTCTACCCAAACCCCGGTCCTCAACAAGAAGCCAATAAGAATTTGTGGGACCCAAACAATTGGGCCTTTTGATATGATATAATGCACAAAAACCAAACTCAGACATATTCTCTAAGATATAAGAAGATAGCACATAATTCTCCTCCTCACCAATAAATTTATCAACACCAATGAAAACTTGAGACCCATTGTCCACTTTCCAAGAAAAACCTCTATTGGTCTAGGATAAAGCCCTTATAAGACCAATCTAGAAGTTGGAAACACCGTGAACAGATTTTTCAAAGTTTTTGATCCAACAAAGCACATAATTCCCTTCTAAATACTTGGCATGAATAACCTCACTCCATAACTTTGTCCCCAAAATACTTCACCGCATGCTTTTCAATCTCATGGCAATATTGATCCAATAAATATTCTTAAAATCCTAACCACCCATAGATTTTGGTCTTGAATTTTTTTCCCAAATAGCCAAGTGGAATTTATTCCCCAACAGAGAGTCATACCAAAGGAAATTGAACATCTTTTCTCTAATCAAATGTAGGATATATTGAAGTACCTTAGCTAAAGAAAACCAGCACACTAGGATCCCAACAAACACAGATCTCACTAAGGTGAGTCTACCCCCCATGGAAAGAAATCTGTAAGAACAATTCCCAATTTTTTTTCAACCTTCTTAATTAAACACATCCAAAACCACCTATACTATGAAACGAGAACTTTATACTATGAACGAGAACTCTAGTCATAAAAATGATGATTTTTGCCAAAAAAAACACCCCCCAAATAGAAAAGTGTTGATACCAGTATACCCGTTTTTTTTTTTTTTTTGGGTAAAAAATAGAGCCATGGCCTAAACATCCCATACTGTTGTTTACAAAAACTTTAAAATCAACCCCTAAATTGGATTTTTTTTTTCTTCAAGAGATAAATAACAACTTTTTTTAAACTTGCATATTTAACAAACAAACAAAAATTCATAAATAATTTCACCACTCTAACCATATAAAAACAATGAAATTATGATGCGATTCATATTGAAATAATATATTAGACCATACAAGAAGAAATTATTCATATAAATATTCAAAAACTTCTTTAGAGTTTCAATTACAAACATCATATTAATAAAAAACATCTAAAATGCTTCATGTGAAATTATTTAAATTCATCCATGGATTCTGACACCCCATCAGAATCTACATTTTATGCAGATGAAGGACTGGATGAAGATGTAGATGACCCATATTCTTCTATATTATCAATGGGTGCACCATCTGAGTCTACATCTATGCCCATCATTTCATATGTCATATTCCTTCGAGATCTACAGCTTGGTTTAACAGACTCCCATCTTGCAACTTCTTGTTTTGGCAACAACCTCTTGATAATCTCTACAGTCTTGGAGCGAAGAGTGTCTTTATTTGTCAACTTGAAATCATAAACAACTATATCAACTTCCTCTAATTCCAAGATGTCAATGCAGTGATGATTTATTTTTTGAAACTTTCTTTTTCTCTTTCTGCAAAAATTTTTCTCAACCACCAACGATGCCTTGTACACACCATCAAATGGGTGTGTATCTGTTACGTACCAATGTCCTTCTATTGATACTACTTCTTCATTTTCTTCATTGACCTTCATAGCTTTTGAAATCCAGAATGGATAATGACGTGCATCATCTATAGCCAAAACTGCAATCATCCAACCCTCATTGATATCTTGTACTAAGCCCCTGTAAAGGTCTTACATCTCTTGACGCTTTGCGGATGATATTCTAGATCCAATATACATTTCTCTTTCCTCTACTTGAGAAAACTCAACACCTCGAGGTTCAACATTTGTTACCTCGTTTTCATTTGATAAAATTTGTGGCCAAGCAAATGGAGACTTCAAATACATATCTCCATTTGTAGAGTTTGAAATTATGTCACTATGCTCCATGAAAAAAGACTCCCACCAAACAAAATCAACAACATAAAAGTACTCATATGTATCTTTGATAGACTTTTTTTATTTCTTCCAAGCATTGAGAAGAATCAACATCTCTACTATGTTGCATTGCTTTATGAATCTCTGCAGATGATTGCAATGATAATAAATTTGAAGCATACATTTGACGATTCGGGATGAATTTTAGAAATGCCAAACCTGATGATGGCCCCCGTTCTGTGCTAGTTGAGTACTTCTTGCCCCACAATAGTGTTTTTCCATCACTATTTTTTCTACGAAATTGATGCTAAAAGCTAATGTCATTAAGTTTTTCAATGCACCTTTCTTCACCATGCGATCCAAACATAAATCTTTGCATGTCAACAGTTTCTTCTAATTTATGTACAATAGGCTCTTGATGGTATGCTTTTCCTATAATTTCAATCAATGATGGTAGGCTCCCGACTTTCTTCCTCCTCAATGTCCTTGCAAAATGGCTGAACATTTGATCAATATAATCATGCGTATTCCCAACAAGAAGGAAACCAACTTTTACCTTTTTAAAAATTCCCAATTCAACAAGCATGCTTAGATAACCAAACACGACCTGATTTTTGTTTTATTGGCTTGTTTTATCCAATTGTAGATATAGAACTTCAGGAAGATGACTAGGCCAATGAGTAAGGACATGGTGAATAATGGTGATGGTCAAATTTGCATCATTGTGAATATTTGGAGTTGTAAATTAAACCATTGGAAACATTTCACCATTAAAAACCATACACCCAACCAAGTGAAACTGAATAAAATTTTCTCCTTTAAATTCTTTGGCACACGGACAAAATGTGGCAAGAGTGTTTTTTTTCTAATTGATGTCATCAATTATCAAACCCATATACTTATGTGGAGCATCATAACACTTCTTGTAATGTTTGTACAACTTTTGTCGTTCATTTGATTGTTGATTGCGATGTTCTTGCGGTGCATTGATTATGGAATCTACAAACAATATAACAAAAAATATTGAAAACTAGTTTTAATAATTGGCATTTATCTTAAAAAAAACAATTTTGTAAACATACCTCTTTCTATCCCTTCTTTCTTTAAGAGAAGCACATGTACTACAGATCCCCATTCTTGACCTCTTTGGAATGCGAACGTTGTTGAACTTCTTTTTCCATACTCTTGTGAAATATGCATATCTGATGAATTTGCCATTTCCTTGACCACCTTGAACATAATCCTTGTATAAGTTGTATATTTCCTGCCTTGTGAAATTATCTGGAATGTGTATTGTTTCTTTATTTGGCATACTTTTTCCATGCTTGGAAAATAAATCATACATCCATGATATTGTAATGTGTGTTGATGTCCCAGTGATTCGTCTCTAATAATCGTCAGAATAAAATGTAGGATCCTTTTCCAGTCTTGTTTGGATTCTTGATAATTAAATATTACCAATTGAGTGAATCCATTTGAATGCCTTCTACAAAGAAGAACATTTCCAACGCAATAATAGGTAAATTTCAGCCATGGAGTGATTGCTCAAAAACCATTTAATACCTTCACTAGAAATGTGTGGTCAATTGAATAAACATATGAAATCTAGTCGACGTTGTCGATTCTCCAAACAAAAGGTCGACACCAGCGACTGCTCGTGGTGATCAAACACACACTGGCCGGTCGATGGGCGACTTTTTTTTTTCAATTGCTAAATGACAAAATAAGTCTATAGATTCTCGATGCTTTATTGGTCGATAGACTTATACGCATAGATTATTTTATCAATAGTTGGTTAATGTAGGCAACAAGAAATTGATAAGCAATAGACATACTTTCCATATATGGGCAATGTAGCCATAACCGACAACCACTCCCGAAGTTGGTGAACTTGAACAGAGGTCGACGAACTGCTGTCAATGGTCGAATATTTTATAATAGAAGTAATATTTCCCCTTCAATATTTACGGTAAGAGTGGGAAAGGATGGTTGGAGTGGTTGCACACCGACTCAAAATTTTATTAGCTAACTAAGTTAATGATGACATTTAGGGCTCGAATGGTCCGTCCAACAGTAATGTTACACATACTTTTGAAATTGAAACATACTAAAATGCATATCATAAAAACTTCAACAAATAATATCTATATTTTAAATGAGAAAATAAGGCGTGTATATACAAAAGTATATAAGGTATTACAATGATAAGAGGCAATGCATCAATAATTTCGTCAAACACAATCATTATCATATTAAAGAAGTCATGTGATATTGGACCCATGCCCATGATTGTCAATAATGTCCATGATCATCAATAATGTCTTGATCAAGAGGTTGTTCATCTTAAACATATTCCACATTGGTAGAAATGCAAGTTAATTAGAATTTTAATAAATATATTTTGAAATATAAATGTTTTATAGTATATTTTTATAAATATATTTTACTTATATACATAGTTCGCATTCACTTTTCTTTGATATTCTTCATTTTGTGAACTTTTCCTCTACATCATTAATGTTTACCACCTCCTCACATAAGAAAGAAATATGGCTTTTTCAAGACATTTCTTCCTTTATAAAATCCTTCGCTTATTGGAAAATTATGTAGTACAGCATTTGCATCATTACTAACAAGCTCAACATTGGCTACTAGTACATTCCCTTAAACATTGTAAGGATGAAGCTACGCCCCTTAAATGATATGGTATGCATTATGTAAGAGAAATTTATATCATTAAATTAATAAAGAAAATTAATGTAAAGAAGTGAAATGGACTAATAAATAGTTTCTATTGTTTATATTTTCTCAAACGGAAAATATTGTAATTTCTCTTCAAATTTCATAACGAAAAAATAAAAGTACATTTTGTATGTGCTAGTTGCATGCATAAACATTAAAAAATACCTTAGACATTCTTTCAAAAAGGCTAAATATTCCCTTATATATCATCTCCATAAATCTCGATAAAAAGAGAAAAATAGGGGAAAGAAAACAACAAAGAAAGGTAGCTAACTAAAGAGGACTTATCCTCAATGAGTACTAGTTAGCCTCGTTTTTGACATATTTTAACCTCAATCCACCCATACGTCCTTGTTATTTTTTCATCATTTAATTCAATATGATCTAGGATATTAACTAAGAGAACAACATGTACAACATATCAAACACAAGAGACAAGAGACACAAAGCATTTCACCGGGGAAGCCATAAAGGAGAAAACCCCGCAACTTCCTCAGAGATAGAATAAGCACTAATACAAAGATCACAAAGATGAAACCCCAAAAGATAGATGTCTCCAGCAGCTACTCTTCCTCCACTTGTGCGCACTCCTCTCTCTCAACTAGATGCGAGTTGGATGTGTGAGTGAATGAACAAATAGAGTGGTGCAACCACTCTATTTATACTTTAACTTGACCTGCCTTTTACCCTAATTGGGCCGACCTCTTAGGGGAGTCTAATAACCCTTCCACTTGACTCATACTGGGCCGACCCCTCGAAGGAGGTCTAATAACCCATCAAATATAAGTTACGACACTTACAATAGAACTTGTGACACTTGCAAATACAAGTTACGACACTTCCAACCGGAGGAATAAGAACATCTCCGTCGGGGATACAATAAAGTACAAATGTAATACATACAATATACAAGTGAATATCTTCTGAAGTTACAAATACATCAACACTCCCTCTTAACTAGGAAAGTATTCTCTTGACACAGGCATCAATACATATAGGCACAAGTCATCAACACTGGAGCTGGATCATCAACACTAGATCATTGGAGCATCATCGTCACTGCTGTTGTACTCATCATTTCGATCACTGGTGCTATCTCTCAATTCTACTCACCATAGGAAGTTCTACAGAGCCAACCCTTTTTCATGCTGGATGTACGCCTAGCTTACATGTAGGTATTCATCATCTCTGCGAGCGGCCCATCCGGTGGAATCTTAGGACTGATCATGTGCATTTGCAAAACCTGAAAAGAGCATCCCGGGACTAATTACGAGCTACTACTCAACCTACAAGATCTCCCAGGACTGATTACATGCAAACAAGCAAAACCTCAAAAGAGCATCCCATGACTGATTACGAGCTACTACTCAACCTGAAGGATCTCCCAGGACTGATTACATGCGAACAAGCAAAACCTCGAAAGAGCATCCCGGGACTGATTACGAGCTACTACTCAACCTGAAGGATCTCCCAGGACTGATTACATGCGAATAAGCAAAACCTTGAAAGAGCATCCCAGGACTGATTACGAGCTACTACTTAACCTGAAGGATCTCCCAAGACTGATTACATGCTACTACACAACCTGCAAGATATCCATGGCAACGGAGCATCATCCGGATGCTCATGATCATACGGATCATCCTCGCATGGAGCATCATACGGATGCTCATGATCATACAGATGTTCATGATCATACGGATCATCGTTATACGGAACATCATACGGATGTTCATGACGGAGTATTGTTCGGATGCTCATCACACAACACTTACATCCACCTCCATGGGGAGGATCCGCCTACCACCATGCTTGGAAGGGCTCCTGCATCTGTGTCCCATCACTTCCTCTTGGAAGTATCTTCGATCTGAAGAACACCAAGCCTCTCTCTGAAGTACTCGAACTTCACCCTGGCTAGTGGCTTGGTCAACACATTTTCTATCTGCTCATCTGTCGCAACATACAGGAGCTTCACTGCTCCTCTCTGCACCATATCCCTGATATAGTGATACTTGATCTCGATACGCTTCGACTTGTCATGGAACACCGGGTTCTCGAACAACTTCACAAAACTCTGGTTGTTACAAAAGATACAAGTAGCATCCAACTGGAGATCAAACAAATCAGATAGTAGCTTCCTTAGCCATACTGCCTTACAACTAGCCGAACAAGTTGTGACATACTCTGCTTCGGCTGTACTCAGTGCTACGCAGGACTGCTTCCTGCTAAACCAAGAGATCACCCCTGATCCCATACTAAAGCAGCACCCCGAAGTGCTCTTCCTATTTGCAGCACTGCCTGCCCAATTTGAATCAACATAACCGTCCATGTTAACCTTTTGATTCGCATCATACTTGAGCCCATAATCAACCATACCCTTCAGGTACCTCAGAATATGCTTTGCAGCAATCAGGTGAACATGTCTAAGATCCGTCAGGAACTGGCTTAATGTGTTCACATCAAAGCAAATATCTGGTCTTGTGTTCGTCAGGTACATCAAGGACCTAATCATCTGATGATACATCATGGCATCGACCGACTTTGATGATGCATCACTCAATAGCTTTAGGTTCGATGCCATAGGTGTGGCCATGGCCTTGCAGTCCATCATCCCAAAATGCTTTAGGATCTCTACTGCATACTTCCCTTGTCCAAGGAAGATTCCATCTACACTTTGCCACACCTCCATCCCTAGAAAGTAATGCATCATACCCAAGTCCTTCATCTCGAACCCGACAGCAAGCTTCCTCTTCGTATCAGCAATCAACCCATCCTCACCTGTCACAACCAGGTCATCCACATACAGTAGGAGTATCACTGGATTGCCTTCCTCAACCTTGTAGTAAAGATTGGAATCCGTTTTACTCTTGGTAAAGCCCAAACTAGTCAGGAGGCTGTCAATCCTGTCGTACCACGTCCCGGGTGCTTGTTTCAAACCGTACAAGGCTTTCTTCAATTTGCACACATGTGACTCCCTGTCATGTGTCTCAAAACCAAGTGGTTTCTCCACATACACTTCCTCTTCGACTACACCTTTCAAGAAGGTTGTCTTGACATCCATCTGGTGTATCTTCCACTTCATCACTGCAGCCAAAGCAAGTACTGTTCCGATGAAAGTGTATCTGGCTATAGGTGCAAACGTTTCTTCATAATCTATCCCTTCTTTCTGGGAGAAGCCACGATCCACAAATCTTGCCTTGTATTTATCTATGCTACCATCTGTAGCATGCTTTATCTTGTAGATCCACTTGGAAGTCACAACAGACATCCCTTCTGGTCTTAGGACCACATCCTAGACATCATTCTTCATGATCGACTACTACTCCTTGATCATGGCATCCTTCCATTACTGCATCCCTGATCCTGGGAACTTCAGATTCTTCAATAGGTAGTTTTCTTGAACTTCGTCGCTGGAACAAATGTCGTTTTCCTTCTTTTGTAGGTGATTGTACACGATCTTTCCTACAAGTCAAATTCAATTGTATGATTAGAACTTTCTCATAGTTTTCAGAACAACATCTTACACATAAGGACATATGTCATATAGTCATGCAATTATCTTAGCCAATGCTTCAATACAACATTTATCCATATCCTGTAACTTTCTAGATGCCTTCCATCTCTACCAGAACATTGTTAAGAGTGTGCACTACTCCCAACATGTCAGCAAAGAGGTTTCAATCTAGATAAGTAGCAATGGAGTGTTGTACAGTACCATAGGCCACTTACCCATTACTATATTAGTAGTATCTTGTTCATTAATGCAACTTTTCTAAAATGCATAATATACATCCTAAATCTAGGAACATAAGTATGTACATGACTGAACAACATCATTTAAGTAATCATATATATAAGAAATGACAATTCAAATACTTATCTTTGTTTGGTTGTTGGGTGGACTCCCTCTCAATCTTTGCTTCCTTGCAGGAGCTATTGGAGTCTCTGATAGTGTGCACCTTAACCAATGCTGAAAATGGATGAGAGGTTCTTCCATAGATTATTTGTTTTCCAAAGTCCAACTCTACAGTAGCTTCTTCTACTCCTTTCATGTAAAACTTCATTACAATACATATTCTTCATCACTTGAAGAATCTTCACTGTCTTCCCTGGTTCTCTTCCTTGGAGGTTCATCATCCTCTGCAGTGTGAGCATGATGTCTTCTCTTGTTTTTCTTCTTCTTGTGGGAGCTACTTTTATTCCTGGGACAATCTCTGGAATAGTGTCCCTTCTCATCACAAGTATAACATCTAATGTGAGAAAGATCTCTCATGGATTCTCCAAAGTTCTCCCTCTGATTCTAGTGGTGGTGTTTACCCTTCTTGTGATGAGGATGCTCCCTCTTGTGGTTATTCTTCCTGGTGTGTGTTGTGAGAGCATGGTCTTCATTATCCATATTTTCTTCTCGAGCTACAATTTGAGCTTCTTCCTGTGAGCATTCCTCCCACAGCCTACTGAATGTGATGAGATTCTTCCTAGCACAAATTCCTTGAATGAAGGAATCCCATGACATAGGAAGACCATTCAAGGTGGTCATCACAATTTAACCATTCTCTATATCTTCTCCCACAACTTCAAGTTGTTCTTTTATCTGAGAGACCCTTGTAAAGTAGCACTGCATGGTCTTTGCATTTTGTATCTTGACATTCTTCAATTGATTCCTCAAAGTCATCTTCCGATTTATGTTCTTTCCTTCAAACAGCTTGGTCAAGGAATCAAACATCTCCTTGGGTGTCTTTAGAGAAGACACATGAGGTATGAGATGGTCTTTGATAGAATCTGCATTGATCCTCTTGGCCTTGACCAAGTTCTTCTTATGTAAGGCCTTATCCTCATCTCCCTCTGGAACTGGAACCTCGTCACTTATGTAGGTTTCCAATTCATTATCTTCTAGGATTAACCCAATCCTATACTTCCATGCTCGGAAGTTATCAGCCCCTTCAAGCTTATACTCAAGCTTGGTGTGGTGAGACATCTTAATGAGAAACTCAAATAGAAATAAAAGATTTAGGTCTTACCACTTGATTTGTTGAAACTAGATGTGGAGCTGGCTAGGGTTTGACAGAGAAACCCTAAAAATACAAACTTGGAATTTCAAACTTATTTTTGGATAGGGAGATGCAATTGACTGAGGCGAGCAAGCTGATGTGCTCATATTTTGAAAAATCCAAAAATTGACCCGTAAAAAATGACATACGAATTTCGGATCTGCAACTTCTGTCAAATTCTGGTTTTTCTAGTCCAAAAGTCAAATTAGGGTTTGACTTTCCCAGAGATTCACCCAACCAAAACATTCGATCTTGGTCTCTAAATTTCAATTTTGCTGAGGAGAGAAATCCTATGCTGAGAGCACTCCAAAATTCCACTTCTGTCAAAAGCCCTAATTTCCCGCAACAGTGATAAGCCAAAAATGAAAATGTTCAAAATCCAATTCTGTTTTAACAGAAAGATATGCCATATTTTTTTGGTGCATCTATGAAGTTTCGGATCCTCAGGGTCTGAAACTTCAGCCTGTGATGGACTGACCTATCATCTTTCCAACCCCACAGATTTCATCTTTAATGGATTTGCCATGAGAGAGATATGCTACGTGTCGCAACATGACCTGTTTATGGGATGAAACAGCATAGCGAACTTGTACGGAGTGCCACATGTCATTGTTTCAACTTCGGCCTCTAAAACGTAGACCTGTGAAACTACAGTCTGTTCCCTAACTGTCACATTTTACAAAATTCCATTTGGAGCTTCCTATCCCGAGATATGACCTTTGTTCCTAGGTCGCCTGTTTAGGGATGCATTCTGGAAGAGGCAGAAACCCTAACTTGTACAGATCATATCTCACAAAGTACAATGAATCTGAGGCTAAATTTTTTTATATAGGGTACACCTGTGTTTGATATTTGTCCTGTAAAAATTTCAGATCTTGAAACTTTTCCAAAACATATTTATAGCGAAAGTCCACAATGAATAGTTTTTACTATACCAAGCCCTAGCTTCCAATTTGTCGCAAGTGCAACAAGTGTTGTAAATGCCATACAATGCCTTCCTTAAGGATAGATCTGATACCGTGTTAGTTTTTCATCATTTAATTCAATATGATCTAGGATCTTAACTGAGAGAACAACATGTACAACATATCAAACACAAGAGACAAGAGACACAACGCATTTCACCGGGGAAACCATAAAGGAGAAAACCCCGCAACTTCCTCAGAGATAGAATAAGCACCAATACAAAGATCACAAAGATGAAACCCAAAAATATAGATGTCTCCAGCAGCTACTCCTCCTCCACTTGTGTGCACTCCTCTCTCTCAACTATGCGAGTTGGATGTGTGAGTGAATGAGCAAATAGAGTGGTGCAACCACTCTATTTATACTTTAACTTGAACTACCTTTTACCCTAACTGGGCCGACCCCTTAGAGGAGTCTAATAACCCTTCCACTTGACTCATACTGGGCTGACCCCTCTAAGGAGGTCTAATAACCCATCAGATATAAGTTACGACACTTACAATATAACTTGCGACACTTGCAAATACAAGTTACGACACTTCCAATCGGAGGAATAAGAACATCTTTGTCAGGGATACAATAAAGTACACATGTAATACATACAATATACAAGTGAATATCTTCCGAAGTTACAAATACATCAACAGTCCCCCCACCCTAGAAAAGGTTCCAAATGTATTATTTGTAGAGTAGAATCTTGATTTCCAGGATTATTTAAAGGGATTACCAATTTCCCGTCTGATCTCCAAATTATCAAAGTCATGTGGTCTCTTCATTCCCCTTGATGAAATTGTATTTGTATCTACAATCCTCATTGGAGGTGCTCCTACAAACTTGTCTTCTTTTCCATTTAGTGAAGAGGAGTGGGGATAGTGTGCAATCTTATGAAAGCCCATGGGATGGGTTGAAAAAGGAGGAAACTGAGCCATTGACTGAGACTACGTAGGTTATTGACTAGTAGTGGTCCTCAATCAAATTATTAAAAGGTGGGGATAAACCTACAATTGTGAGGATACGCCTTAAGTAGAGCTAGTTTTCTCATTCAATGGATTTTGAGAGATCAATCACTAAGAGAAAGACAAATTGAGATTTGGTCTTTGAGAGTATGTAGGGCTTGTTGTGATGAACCAACAACGTCATGAATGTGATATTATCTAAAAATCCAATATATTTAAGTGAATGTGGGAAAAGAGGATGGTCTTAGATGAGGTTATAAAGAGATATAGAGCGATAATGTTCAAATTTAGAAGGGTTCCCATCATTAGGGATATATACAATAAATATGTAATTTAGGGGTGCATGCATTTTACCTAAGATAATTGATTCTTCCATAGTCAATAGTAAATCCTTTGTAGTGAGATCTCAGAACCCTAAATAGAATTCTATCATCCAACCATTGGGTCCCAAGGCCTTGCTTGACTAAAAATATTCTAGAATTTTGAGCAATTCCTCCTTTGTAACCAACCTCACCACGGTTGCATTCTAATGTTGACTTCGTCATCCATCAAAGAAAGTGGTTGTTTCCATAATATATTTAATGTTCTCTCTAGGTGGCTCTATTGTACATATTTTTGTAGCGAGACATTGTTTCATTGCAGATTGAGTCAAAATGAAAGCATTATGAATTGAATCTATCAAAGATTTTCCATATGGTGTTTCTTGTTTTTCAAGCCATGGCTTCTCAATGGAATAACTTTAGGTTTTCATATTCCTCCAATATCTAGGTGACTACTTTTCATATGCCATTTTGCTTCTTGACATGCCAATAACCATGCCTTTTCCTTTACTAGTGGTTCCATTTCTTGGAGGGATTCTTCTCTAAAAACTTCCCCATTATATGATTCATACATATAATTTATATCCCATTCCAATGTCAGGAGATCCTTCTCTATATATTGAAATGTATTCTTGTCCCACTCCTTTGTTAGAGTATTTTCCTTGTAAGGTTCCTTTGAAAGTTAATCATTGTTGGCTCCTTTTGGATTGGAAACAACAATGCTACCCAATTCCCTCTTATTAAAACCTTCAAGTACTCATATGTCAACCATTTGGATTTAATTTAAATGGGAAAGTGGATTCAATCCCCCCAAAGACAATTTAGGTTGGATAGGATTATGGTTGGACATAGCCACTTTCATAGCAGTAACTTTGTATGCATTTATCCACAATCCAAGAAATTCCTTGATCATTAAATGATCAAGCCTTTTTAATATGCCATGTTGACATGTTTTATTGTTTGGACAAGTAGGTTTCATAACCTTAGGTTTGACATCCACCAGCATGTGGTGTTCTATGTATTTCAAGAAGTAGTTTGATAAGGGATTCAATCTAGCCTTGAAACCTATATTTTTGAATGGTGGATTATAAACTTAAAGTACACACCCTGTTATAAGGTGAGACATATTGAGAATACTAGAGGTCTTAATATCTATCCAGAAAATCCTCATGACAGGTGGTTAATGGAAACAAGGGGATCCTATCAGCACCACGATTGATCATGCATGCATATCAGACACCTAGCATGATGAGAGGAATAGGTGACGGTGCAATCCATACAGATAACCGGGACAAGGATCCTCCTGCATATGCGGGGTCACAACCGATTATCCTAGAATGATGGAAGGATGTGGTGTAGATCAGGATTGCATTCGTGGGAGAAGACGATACAATCTATTGGAGGAGAATGGCATGATAGTTTCCACCTTGTTTCATGTGGTCATCATGGTCCTATGTTATGGGGATGTCTTCCTAATTATAATGGAAGCTACCTTATATTGAGGGTGCACTCTCCTAGATGATACTCTATTTGGCATGATCAACGAGAAGGTAACATTTCCATGTCCTCCTCTGAATATTCTCAACTCTGCTACTTGTTTGTTTACTATGAAAGGAATGTGGTAGTTCAGAACCTTAGAGTCGACTCCTCCTTACTTCCCTAAATCCTCGTATTCCTCTAGGTTCTCTTTTTGGTCATGTGTTCCTAAGTGTTGGAGGATTATATGGTTTAGGTGTTATGCGATGGTGAAAGGAAAGAAGACTCAGGGAGGCTCCAACAGAAGGATCTTTCAAATGCATATGCCCGTGGTTATTATGGATATAGAAATAGCCAAAGATGCTTATAGTAGCATGGTTTCCACCTTAGCCCAGCTGATAATTGAATGCATCCTTCCAGAACAAAGACCCTCCCCTACAGGATTTACAGGGATCCCTGATCCATTCAATAATTGACAGATTTCCCAAATACTTTTGCTTAAGGATTGCCTGCCACTTCCCCTCTTTGGAAATAAATTGCCATGTTGATTTAGCTTCCAGTGCAGATCCAAACGAATGGAGCTCTTAAGTTCCCACCCACCCTCTTCTTTGGGTTTTTCTATCAATGTCCAGGAGGACCAGTGCATCCCTTTGTCCGGTTTCCCTTTCCACAGAAATATGAAAAATAATTTCCTTAGAGAGTTTAAAATACCTTTGGGGATATTTTCTATAATCATCCAATAGATTGGAATGGCATTTAACACTCCTTGGATCAATAGAGATTTCTGTCCTCTAGATAAGAACCCGTTACACCATAACTTAATGCACCTTTCAACTTTAGCAAGAATACAATTCCAGTCCGAGATGCAATAGTGATTTGGTTTCAGGTGAAAACCCAGGTATTTGAAACCCTCGTTCATAGGTAATTGCTCCATGGGAAAAATTTCCTAGAAATCCTACAAGTCTTCATCCTCCAAATCGTTGTGATAACATGTCGATTTATCCATGTTGAGTACCATCCCCATGGTTGCACTGAATAGCCATAACATATATTTGAACGATCGATCCTCTTCTACAGAGTTTCCCAGAAAGAAAAAAGCGTCATCCACAAAAAGTATGTGAGTAACCTTGACCACTCCAAAGCTGATACCCTATATCCTATTGCTTCCAAGAGCCTCATTCAACAGAACACTAAGACCATCCATCACTAAGAGAAAAAGATACAGTGATAGGACCAAATCCAATTTACAAAGGGTAAGGAGAAACCTGTTTGAATCAACACCAGCCTAATGTACATCCAACAGTGTCTATTGTAAGATTTCGAAAGATCGATTTTCAACACCTTTGTTGAGATTTTCATACTCTTAATCGAATGAAGGAACTCTTGAGCACTTCGCACCGCTTCATGAATGTTGCGATCTGCTAAGAACCCAAACTGCTTTAGAGTAATAAACATAGCTAGAAAAGGTTTTAATCTTTCTGCAATAATCTTGGATATTAGTTTATACAATGATTTGCACAGGGAAATAGGGCAGAAGTCCCCAAAAGACACCAAAGAGTCCACCTTTGGAATAAGCAGAATAATCATAGAGTTAATGCAATAAGGTATCTTACTTGAGATCCCGGTGTACTCAATAACTCTCAAAATATATTCTCCCAGAAGGTCGAAAAAAGCTTGAAAGAAATCCGAAGTCCAGCCATCCAGCCCCGGGCTCCTTTCCTCTTTTGATTTCTTTAGTGCAGTTTGCAATTCCTCCATTGTAACAAGAGCACACAATTTAAGATTATCTTCTTCCTTGATCCAATGAGAAAAAATTGACACAACTTGAACTATAGAAGGGAGATTATTCAACACAGGCTTTGTATATATCTCTTCGAAGTGCTTTACCCTTTCACTAGCCAAATTCCCAAAACCTCTAAACGTCTCCCCTAGACCTTTTGACAGTTCCCAGATAGTGTTGATCCTCTTCCTATGGAAAACCATCTGGTGGAAAAAAGCATTGTTTTAATCATCGGCTAGGGTTATCCATACAACTCTACTTTTCATCCTATATTCGGCAACCTTTTCCTTCAGTATTATATTTCTTCTCTCCTCCAAAATCACTAACGCCTGAAGCTCTTCATTGTTCAAAGCTCCATGGAATTCCTCAAAAATATTATGAATCTGTACTTCCGACTGTTTAAGTTTAGAATCCCTATTGTTTCACTGTTTTACATACCAATCCACCGATAGAGATTTCAACTCCTTCAAGGAATTAACAAACTACGTAACGCAAGACAAATTCAGGGTTGCATCGAAATTTTTCCACTTTTCCCTAATCATTTGATTGTATTCTTCACACAACAACCAATGAGAATTAAACTTAAAGGGTGATCCTGGTTTAGGCTCCCCTTTTGCAAATTGACAAATGATCGACAAGTGATTCGAGCCACCTCCAGTAACTCTCCACGATCTAGCCCTCTCAACTTTCCTTAATAGATCCCCTGCACAGAGAAAATGGTCTAACCTTTTTGAAATAAATGCTAAACTTGCCCTTTTGTTAAATCATGTTGGTTTTCTCTCGTTAGGTTCAATATCTATAAGGTCTCGATCCTCAAGATGGTGTAGGAAATTTTTTTGTAAGGGGTCCGGTCGAGCGTCTCTCCCCCAAACTTCATCCATAATCAAAGTTAGATTCAGATCCCCTGCGATAATAAGTGGCAGATCTAGGAGAAACAATTTTCCAAATAAATTGTTCCAGAAAGGAACTTTTCTATTATAGGGACCATACACATTAAAAATAGTAAAATCCAGAGCATGTTCCTTACTATTAAAAGTTGTTCCCATACCAGAATTAAAAGAAAAACAATTAAACAGACTCAAGTTATCTTTCCACCCCGTAAGTAGAGAACCCGACAAACCCTTCCCATCAGCCCAAACAAAATCCCATCCCTTCAACAAAAGATTTAACCGATTTACTAACCCTGAGCCACCACACATAGTCTCCTGAATAACAAAAACATCCGGACAATACAACTCTACTAATCTAGCTAGCACCAACTGTTTAGGGTTGCTAGCTAACCCTCTACAATTAAAGGATAAAAGCTTCATAAAGACACCTTAGACAAGGGCTTGTCTCTAAGTGCCCTAGGAGTGGAATAATCAGTAAATCTTAAGCTCAAATCCTCTCTAATATTTTTCTTCATAGTATTACCCATGGGAGCCGGAGGAGATGACCCTAACCCAATAGAGTTCAAAGGAAAGCCATATCCGACAACCCCTTTCGATCTCAGGCCATACGGATTGGTCGCATCCCAATTTACTTGAGGGCTTCCGAGATTCGAGAGGTATGTCTTGCAACCAGATGTACTATCTCTGATGAACATTTTATGCTTCCTAAGGAACTTGTTAGATCCGGGGATGGCCAAACCACAACTTGCAATTGGACTTAACAAAACCAAATCCTTAAAGTTATTTTCCTCATTTAACAACAATAACATAAATTTAAGGGACTCTAGATTACCATTCAACCCGAAGTGTGCAACACTGGTCTTTAACTCAGACAATTCCTCTGCTCAACTCCCCTTAGGCTCTATCGAATGATCTTTTGAGCTAAAAAGGGAATCACCGAGGGTACCCAGCAATCCTTTAGATAGCCGAGTATGTTCCGAACCTTGGTCAAAGTTTCCAACACAAGGGTCCATAGCAATTTCCTCCTTGGTCCCCTCACAATCTACAGTAACCGCCGCCGAGAGAGGGACATTCCAAACCAGACCATGTACCACTCTGTCGATAAGTCCTCGTTCCTCGATAGATTGTACTAGAGGAAGACATGGTAATAAGGCTTCCTTCCTAGCGCCAAACAAATATTTAAAACAAGGTTCCATAGGAAGCCCTTTCAGAGCTAGTGTCTCTCCACACGCCCTAGGAAAAGGAAACAACCCTCCATTCGCAACCAACGTTGCTTCTTCGCGACAGATACCTATTGGTGTAGATGGGTCTTTTCTGGTCCATACTTTTTTATGGAACCTAAGGGCGTAATCCTTGAGGACATGACCATAAGCATGACACCTCCTGCATCTAAAAGGTAAGTTCACATAGTCCAGCATCTGTCTCAGCCTTAAAACACCCATTTCGATTTCAATAGCCACTGGTAGCCCGATGACGAGGTCCACTACTACTAAAACTGTAGCCATCGTTCGATGCACCTGATATTTGTAGGACTGGTCTACCAGGATAGTCTTTCCAATTTGGTCTCCACCGCAGAAATAATGGAATCATTCCAAAGTTCCAACGGTAACCCCAATAATTTTACCCATACAGGGCGCCTTGCTATTGACCTCCCTTCTAGGGTCAAAACAAGGATTCCATAGTTTCAGGTTTAGGTAGGTTTTCCCCAAAGCCAAAACTCCTTTAAAACCTTTACCACATCCTCTTTTCGCTTGAGTTTAAAACCTAATGATCCCCACGTCATAATGAAGAACTTAGGGATGTAATCTAGCACCAGACTCCAATGAAACTTCATCCATTCCCATAGGCTATCCTCCTTAACCCTAACCCCATAGAACCTTCCAATTAAAGTTTTTCATGCAAACTCCATAATAGTCTCCACCCATAAGTCCTCACCCACCGTAAGCTCAACACCATTTCTTCACTTAATTATATTTTTCCGCTTCTTGGCTCCATCAACCTCAGACCTCACTCCAGGTCCTCATTTTGAAACAAGAGAAACTAGCGTAATGAAAGGATAGACCTCGACCGAGATAGTAGTTGAATAGTCATTATCTCTAGCAATCGATGCATCAACTCTCTCCTAGATCGTTTGATTCGAGAAAGAGTTAATGTCCCCGCCATCCCCAAGATAAGACATGACTAGAAAGAAACAAAACCCTGCCAACAAGAGGCAAACAAGAGGCAACTGACACCTGACAAAGTTTTTACCGTACACCTTCACTAGTAAGGCAATCTCCTACTCCATGTGCCAATGCATTATCCAAGGAAATCCGTACTCCTTCTACTAGAAAACCCTTGCGAACCTTGGGAGTAACGTACTCCATCAAGAACCATCTCAGTGAGAGTCCTATTGTCATTTATACAAATAACAAAGCAAAAGGAATTTAACCATTATGAATTGTATACAAAGTTTCACTTGAACAATCTTAAACAATAACAATAAAACAAGAGAATTTTAACAATGATTAATTGTCATTTATACTTAACAAGAAAGCAAATGGAATTTAACAATGATTAATTGACATTTATACAAATAACAAAGCAAAATAACAAAGCAAAAGGAATTTAACAATGATGAATTGTATACAAAGTTTGACGTGAACAATAAAGGAAAAGGATTTTAACAATGATTAATGGTCATTTATACTTAACAACAAAGCAAAAGGAATTTTTCAATGATTGATTGTCATTTATACAAATAACAAAGCAAAATAAATTTAAAAATGATTAATTGTCATTTATACCATTAACAAAGCAAATAGAATTTAACAATGATGAATTGTATAGGTTTTTTCTCAACCTTTATTGTTTTGAGAATCCCTCCAATACTATTTGAGAATGGTTTGGTTCATTAAAAATATATATAAAAGGCATATAAACTTATATTTATGTATTTTAGATATTTTTAATTTAATTATATTGAAAATTTAATAATGAAAAATATATAATATAATATAAAGTTTATATAAATTCTATATATAAATATATTATATAATATAATATAAAGTTTAATAAATTATATATTTTATATGTATATATATATAAAAGACCATTTTAATATTATATTTATTATAAAAAATATTATAATATATATAATAAAAAATACAAATATTATATATATACAAATAATATCTATAATAAAAAATAGAAATATTATATATATACAAATAATATATATAATAAAAAATACAAATATTATATATATGCAGATACTTTGCCATCAAACTTGTTGGCCGAACCGCTCCTTACACGCAACGGCCTTCCGCATCCGAAGTCATTTTCATACATTGGAAATCTCAGATAAACACACTGTTATCCCTGTTCGTTTTATCCAGCTTCATGATAGTTGGGTGCTGGTTAAATCTTTGCAGCTCGACCCTGATGGTAGCGTCGCCGTGTGACGATATGACGCTGTGCAGCAAGCAGGTTGCCGAAGAGATATCAGTTGCCAGGAGCTCCCCAGCCGTGACCGTGGTGTTAATGGGTTGGACGGCGTTGCCAAAATAAGAGTAAGGCATAGGAGGAATCAATCTGGATCTGCAGTTCACTTTTCAATATAACCATAATTGAAAAGGAATTATTATTTTATTATTAAAGAAATTATTTATATCAAATTAATAATATAAAATTTGATTATGTTAATATAATTAATATTATTCTTGGATTAGGTGTTAGGGAGGAGAGATGATGAGAAGACACCCTTGCATTGCACTACCCTTCACATGCCAACTTTGCGTCCATTTAATTCATGAAAGGATGAGGGGATGACGGTGTAGCCTCCCCGAGAATGTTGAACTCAGCACATGGAGAAATGATGGTACAAGAGAGGTCTCAACTAGGCATGGGTACAGGAAAATCATAGAAACATGTGGTAGGATGAGGTGAATGGTGGAGTCTTAGCTAGTCTAAACAGACATTCTAGAGCCACTCTCTCTGGTGAGTAAATGGTTGTATTTTCAAGGTGATAGGATTTATCAACTTTAGTTGCTTGGGTCTAAGTTGTTCTAAACAATTTTCTTTGATTTTGGATAGTAATTTACATTTTGAGAAGAATGGAGGGAATGTCATTGTTCCTGTTCATGCTCTTCTTAACAAGTTTAGTAATTGGGTGGTGGTTAAAGGCGACATGGTAGAGACTTCCCTCGGCTTCAAGACCTCTGTAGGAATTGTCTGGTGCCTTGTTTCACTATGAAGCTCATGAGAGTTCGTTCTTATCTTGGCTATAGTAATTTTCTTCTTCAAACTGGTTAAGACATAGAGATAACTTTTTGTCATCTAGATTCGGGTTAATGACCTCCTGATAGTATCTTAATTTTATTTTAACCTCTAAATCTTTCTCATCCCATATTTTCTCTTTAAACTTAGATGTGATAGTATTTTTAATGTTGTTGATATTCTTCAAAGTGTCATTATCACCAATCTCCGCTACAACAAAAACTAGAATTTGCGTCGGATTTAGTGCCATATTTTAGTGTATTTTTTTTCCAATTGTGATGAACAATCTATCACTAAACCTAGCATTGTTGTGCACTTTCATAAAGCATCGACTTTTGTGTCCCTTTTTGTGTCTTTTTTTAATTTTTGCATCCAATTTGACATCCAATTTTTTCTATCCATTTTTGTGTCCAATTTTGCATCCCTTTTTTCATCCTTTGTTCCATCCTTGCTTGCGCCCAATTGTGCATCCGGTGTTGCATTCGGTTTTGCACCTAAGTTTACGTTCAGTTTTACGCCCAATCTTGCACCCCATTTTGCATCCAATTATGTGTCCATTTTTGCGTCTAGTGTTGCATCCATATTTGCATCCAATTTTGGGCCCAATATTGCATCTAGTTTTCCGTCCAGTTTTACTTCTAGTGTTGTGTCCCATCTTGCATCTAGTTTTGCATCCTATTTTACGTCTTTTTTGTATCTAGGTTTGCACCCAGTGTTGCATCCCATTTTACATCTTTTCTTGCGTCTAGGCTTGCACCTAATATTGCACCTAGTTTTTTCATCTAGTGTTGTGTATAATGTTGCATCCATTTTTGCGTCTAGTGTTACTTCCAATCGTACATCTATTACTGCATCCCATCTTGCATCCAATTTTGCATCTCATTTTACGTCTTTTTTGTGTTCATATTTGCGCCCAATGTTGCATCCAGTTTTGCACCTAGTGTTGCGACTAGATTTATGCCAAGTGCTATGTCTACTTTTGTGCCCAGTTTAGTGCCCAATTTTATGTCTAGTTAGGATTCCAATTTTGCATCTACTATTGCATCCTATGTCATGTCCAGTTTTGGGCCTAGTATTGCATCTATTTTGGAGCCCAGTTTTGCACCTAGATTTGTGTCTAGTGTTGAGTCCCTTTTGCATCCACGTTTACGTCTAGTGTGACGTCCACTTTTGCATCATGTTTTGCACCCAGTTTTTCATCTAGAATTGCATATAATCTTGCATCCACTTTTTTATCCCATTTGTCATCCATTTTGGAATCCATTTTGTATTTTGTTTTGCATCTCATTTTACGTCCAATTTTAATTTCAATTATTAATAGTGAGATATATCATTTTTATTGATTTTCTATCTGTATTTTATTAATTTCGATTAAGTATTGAAATATATCAAAATTTTCAAGTATCATGAAGAATTCAAATTTATATCATAACATTTGTGAATAATTTTAAGAGAAATTCATTATAACATCCATCCAAAAGTAGCAACATCATCATACATAGTAATTATGTATCAAAAGAACAATGACAATTTTCAATATATATAAAGTATAAGACAATACTATAATATCATCATCATCTTTAATAAAATCAACTAAAATTCAAATGTATGATCAACAGGCCAAAACCTTTGATGGATATCGTTATAGTAAAATAAAAAGAAGTAATTAATTATATATATATATAATAATCTGACAAGAAATAAGTTGTATTACCTCCATATATAAATATAAAATGATAAATGATAAATATATCATAGTTATATATCAACAACAATACATGTAAATATAATCCATAATGTAGCATGCTCATGTATAGAATCAGTATCTAGCTAGCACCACCAACATCATCATCAAGATCATGGTCATGATCCTCATCATGATAATCAAATTCATCATCTTTCTCAACCTCATCACCATTGTCACCATCATCATCATCATCTTCTTCTTCTTCTTCTCCTATATCTAAAGCAAGCTCAACATAGTTTAGATCATCATGTATGGGGTCATCAACTGCTGTGATCTAAAAAAAAATCAATATTAGATGTTAGTATTAATTTATACCACAATGCATATTTCTATTATATTTCTAGTATTAACTCATACCAAAGTAAAACTTGAAGTATAATACAATTGTAGTTAATATGTGTGTGTGCACTAATATGACTACAAAAGAAAGTGCAAAAAATAGAACTAAATGACAATTTTATTAAAAGATGTAAAAAAATTAACTAGTTTAAGAAGTATGAAATTCCAATAACAATATTGATCTTTTTCTTACCTTTTATGATTTTAAGATGAATACTAAAGTGATGGATTTGTTCTAGTTTTCAAAGATGGATTTCCACTTCAACTATCAAGCTTTCCTCCGCTCAGCAAATCATGGCAAGAAATAAAGGTTTGATAGAAGAATGTGAGGCAACTGAATTTTAATACATTTGGTTTTGTCAAAAATTAGGAAATTCAACAAGATTACTTAATATGCTCTTTTTTTTTCATGAAATTACAAATTGGTTCTTATTACCTATATCCTGCACTTACCATATCCCATTGAAATATTTGACAACACAATGATAAAAAAACAAACCACTCCAAGGGATATTAACCATCAATAAAAAAGAGATAGTTATTCCTAATTTCACCACTAGTCTTGAAGAGATGGACAATAAAAAATGACAATATTGTCAATTGTAAACAAAAGGATGCTTAGAAAAGGACCAACAACTTTGGTGATGGGGAGACCAAGCTTTAGAGAATTTTAGGTAACACATGTCATTAGTTATAATAATTTAATAGTGTAAGTTTAGAGGAAGGAGTTATCACTATACCAATGGAGCAAGACGAAAGTTTGATGATGAAAAAAGCATTACTACACCTACAAGGAAGTGACAAAGAAAAAAGAAAGAAGGATTGGTTGAGAAAGGGAATTTTCAGAATGAATTTTAGCAGCGGTCCTTACTCTTAAAAACATAGACAAGTTATCACAATCATCATTAAGTTAATTTTTCTTTATTAATTGTTGGCCATATAATCATTATGTGGCTCCATAATTGTCATTAATTCTGTGTATTGTCAATTAAGAGTTGTTTTATATATATTTATCATTCCCTCCTATAATATGCTCTTTGGACACCCCATATGCTCAAATTTGAAGTTTGTTGACCTAGAAGCTTATTCTACTAGAATCCCATGACAATCCCAACTTTCAAGCCAGCCATCAAACTCCAAATTTGGCATCTTATAATTCATTTTTTAAAATTAAATCAAGTCTACCAAGTTAAAATAATAAGTCTATTGTCAATCGAGAAGAGAATGTCTGGAAAGCAAAATGTACAATTTTGCAGGGCAATATACAAGTCTACAAGGAGATATAAACATAGAAACAAAATAAACTTATGGAATCACAACCATTTCAAGAAGTCAACATTGAAGAGGAAAACACATTCCACATCTGCTACAAGGATGGGATCAGTGTCCAAAAGGATTCACCATACAAATTGTAAATCAAAACAAAGAAATCAAGCTACTAGAATGTTGAATTCTTCATTTCACCATTTCAAAGTAAGGCCAAAGTATTATATTGAAAGTAAGCAACTTAAGGTATATGTAAGTTTTTCCATTTCCTTTACCTTATGCCATCAATTGACACATTAACACATACAAATTTCTAATTTCTCTTGCATCCATTCATAACCATTTCATACTATCATATTTATACCCACTTAATCCATATACTATACACTTCCAAACAATTCCTAAAAAAACCATTCATTTCCATCCTTATTTTCATTACCTCACAATCATATATACTTAACCAAATCCGGTTCATCATCACGTATCCTATTTCATACCTCTACCCTTCATTAATGTCAAATAAGAATGGGAGAATTGAGAAAAAGGAACCCAAAAATTGCATTTATGTATCTATTGTTCCAAAAAGAATCCAAAATATGCAATAAGGAACATATAAGCAAAAATATATAAATAAGTATGTTCACATATACCCATGGAAAAAGAACAACTTTAACTTCCTTAGGAGGAGAACATTTTTTACAACTCATCATGAAACCAAAGTAATTGCACAAAGTAAAAAACAATTCAATAGTTGTTTTTCCCCTCTCTCGATATATACATAGAGAGAGAATATTTTCTGACTTTGTATAATTACTTCGGTTTTATGATGAGTTGTAAAAATATATATATTACTCATCATGAAACTAAAGTAATTGTACAAAGTAAAAAAATAATTATATATATAATTGTTTTTTACTTTGGTTTTATGGTGAGTTATATATATATAACTCATCATAAAACCAAAATAATTATACAAAATAAAAAACAATTAACTATATATATATATATGAATATGAATATAAATATAAAACAATTAATTATATATATATGAATATGTCACCACTAATGCTTAGATCTTTGCTAATACGAGCAAACTCTTGCGATGGCATCCTTACAATGGCTAGGTACTCAAACTCAATACCCAAATGCTTAGTATTAATATCCATCAACTTCATTTCAAAGTCCGAAATTTTATCTTAGTTTGTGACAAATAAAAATGCACTATGTAAAATTAAAAACATATAACATTGCAATAGCCAATGGGATAAGATAATTATAATCTATATATAAAAATCTATAACGATAGTATCATAGTTTATGTACGGAAATCAAGCCAACATATAAAACTACTATGAAAACAAAAACTACAAGGAAAAGAAACGTAACTTAGCAAGAGTATAAGCCATGCTAAAAGAATATAATGAATTCTTTGTGAGACAGTTGGCAGGAGGGAGATAGAAAGTACCTATAGGAAAGACACCATTGGAGACAAAAAGTAAATGTCTTACCATCGAGCTAAGTCACATGGTTCAATTTTGTGTTCTAATTTGGCAATAATGAACTTTGAAAAACGTAAAAAGAAAATAAATAGAATTTTTCAATAAATCATTGGTAGAAAAATGGGTAATTAATGATTAAGCGACTAAAACAATTAGTCGTGACAGGTAATGACTGACTATGCAACAAAAAAATTTAGTCATAACAGTCTTTTAAGTTAAATACTACCAAATTTAAGCAATTTTAAGTGACACAACTAAAGATGACTAACATAAAATACTAATTTAATCTAAGAAAAAAAATTCAACTAGATAACTACTACATGATTATGTGATGATATCAATGACACCAATATGATGATATGATTATGTGATAATGGTGATGACAATGGCAATGATGGTGATGTTGATGAGGATGATGAGGATGACGATGACAATGATGATGATGATGATGGTGATGAGAATGATCATAGTGGTGATGATGATGACTGTGACATCGATGACTATAGTGATCATCTTGATAATGATGACAAAGATGCTGACTATAGTGATCATCATGATGATGATGACAATGACAACAATTATTATCATCATTACCATCATTTACATTATCATCATCTCCCGAAAAAGACTCCACATAAGCCTTTTAGCTCAAAGAAACTTCTTTTTTTAATGATAAGACCACCACCTCTATTTTATATTTATATATATTAATATAATTAATATATAGCATATGTTATATATAAACTAATTTATATAATATATAATTTGTTAATAATATATATATATATATATATATATATATTATATAGTTAATTTATAGTATTATAATATATATAGTTATTATAGGTAATATATTAATATTAGAAAAAAAAATACAAACAACAAAACAAACACAATGAACATTTTGGCAGAAAGCTTCCACATTTTAAAAATATTCTAATTTAGTTAGAAAAATTAAAAAGAGAACAAGTGGAAAAATAAACAAACAATGGTTGTGAGCACCAAAGTCCTTGTCTTAGAAAAAAATTGAATTTAAAATAATAAGTAGTGCAAATGGATAAAAAGCCAAGGCAGCTTATTGGAAACTTTAAAACACCACGAAAAGAAATAAAACAATGCTTAATGCTTAGCTAAGAGATAATATAGAGAGTCAAATACTAGAGTATTGTCACCACTTGTTCTATGAGTTTTACTCTAAACTCGGGATGCAAATCCTCTGAATACATACCCGCAGTAAAAGGCCGACATTTCAGTTCAGCTATGGTAACAATTGCATGCTTTGCATGGGTATGCATGCTTATCACAATTAAGCATTAGATTCCTCAACTTTATCTCCCTTAAACATTAGTTCTCCCAACATTCTAGCTTTAATGTTTAATACATCAACATTCTAGATTTAATGTTAAATGGGTCCAATCTTGATTTATCAAATCTCATATACTATGATTGATATCTCTCTAAAACCCTATTTATTCTATCGATAGGTTCATGGCTACGATTTATGGGTGATTATAGTTATATAACCCTTCAACCAAATCAATTACATGAGATGAAATCTCTTATGATCAACTCACTAGCTAAGAATAAAACAAGTTTAAATCCAGTCCTTAATTAATCTCTCCCACACTCTCTCTACTTCCGCCTTTCAATAATTGAGAGATAATTTTTGCATTATTATCATAACTTTTATATAAAAAATAGAAAGAATAAATGGGTCTTATAAAAAAATGACCCATCCATAATCTAGAATCTCCCTCTTATAAAAGATGACCCATCCATCCATAATCTAAAATCTATGAATTTTTTAATCTTTGAGTACTATTTACTATTATAGAGAATAAATAATCTATAATAAAGGACAACAACATTAAAATAGTTTATAGTTTGAGAAATATCATTTAGAAATGTTGAAAAGTCATATATTACATTTTCACAAATATATAATAAAAATCATTAAATATATTATATAATTAAAATTATAAAGTATATTATTCAATTCTTAAAAGAAGGTACTTTATAGTGTAGATTTTCAATTTATAGTTATTATAATTAATTTGATGAAAGCATTGTAATAAATGTTGAAATGATAAAATTATTTTATTAACTTGTTAATTATCATAAACATTTTAAAATTTTGTAAAATTAATTTTGAATTCATAGTATACAATTTTTGAAAACATATAATGTATAAAAATTTTAAAATATATATATTTTTGTTTGTTTGCATAAACTTAAGTTCATCTCCACATAAATGTAGTTCACATCATAATCATCATATTGCAAGTAGTTTATTAATCATAACCCACATCTTAATCATCATATTTGAAATAGTTTATGAGTCTATTGAATTTTCTAAAAAGGAACATAGAACATAAGTGATTTTCAAAAAGGAAAAAAATGAAGTGATTTTCAAAAAGGAAAAAAATGAAGTGATTTTCAAAAGAAAAAATGAAGTGCTTTTTTCTTTTAAGTTGATCTTAACAAATCATAGTGAATAAATAAAAATAAAAATAAAAAGGAAGTGACTTTTTTTATTATTAAGTTTATTGAATTTAAAAACATAAAAAAATTGGAAGTGTTATTTTGGATTTCTTTTATGATAATATAATGCTTAAGAAGTTTATACAAGTTAGATTCTTTTTTAATGGTGTAAAATTATAATAATAGTTTTTAATGATATAGTAAAATATGAATATTTATAACAATATATAACAAATTTAATATTTTGGAAGAAAAAATTGTAGTAAATTAAGATCGATAATGAAAACTCTAAAATATTAAAATTTATTTCTTGACACTCAAATAAAGTGCTCACGGGAAAAAAATACAGTTAGACAATGAGTATGTCATATCCACATTAAGTATACATAGAATATCACAAACTTTATGTACAACACGGAGCACTTTGAGATTTAGCTATAATCCAAGTTCAACTCTATCAAACAAACTCTCACCATGAATCTTTCCAATAAAATACCAAAATGTCGGCCTTCACATGATTCACAGAGCATTACAAATTCAAACATCACATGCAATGCCGTGATTACATTTCATATATTCTCTACAATTTGATATATGTTGGTAGCTTGGAGGCAAATCTTGATTGGCTATTGGAATCAGTTTATAGTATAATAACACCCTAATATATATTGTAAACATGCTTCCTCTTGTATTTTTGAAACGTTTTGGAGAAAATGATACCACATGAGAATTCCATGGATTCTGATGTAAAATCTAACTAAAAGAATATTATGTGTTTCAAATGAAGAAAAAGTTTAAGACATGTAGTGAGTTTCGTTTACTAATATAGTCCATCTTGATATCTTGCAATATGCCATAGAAATGTTTTGATGATCTCCTCGACTGTGACACATTCACCAAAATAACAAAGTTAGACCATGTGAGATTGAAGCGTAATCATGCATAATCAATTCGAACATTTCATTACATTTGTTTGAAAGGAATATATTGAAAATCCATTGAGGGATCTTATGATTGCTTACTTAACCTCAAGACCAAGTCAATCCAGAACCCTGGTTATGGATTTAAGGAAGCCAGGATTTTCCTACAGAATATGTGAATGTTTAGGACCTTCTCTTGTTTTTTCCTCTTCTCCACCCGCATTTCTAGGAAGAAAAAATAAGATTTCATTCTCTTTCTAAATCCATCACTATTGATCAACTCCTTAGCTAAAAGAGCTTACAAGAAAACTACTAACGAGACATAAACGCAGAGAACCCATGAAGCTTGCAAACAGAAAAAGATTGATTCATACCTATAAACAATTATAGAACATTCATAAAACGTTGCAGAGAAAAAAAATGAAAATATTGAAATTAATTGTCACCCACGGGTTTTCATTGTGACAAACAACTAAATATTACAAACATAAAAGATTACAAGCAGACATAGTTTAGGAAAATTAAATCAGAGAACCCATGAAGCTTATAGAAAAGATTGATTAAAGGAATGGAGAGACAAATATACAAAGATAGAATGAAATCAAGAAAGTACATATACAAAGAGCGAATGAAATGAGGAAATTTTAGGAAATGAAATCGGGAAAAACTGGAAAGTTTTTATTTTTACAAGAATGAAATCAAGAAAAATAGGAAAGTTTTTTATTTTTTCAGTTACAGAAGCTTCTTTCTTATAGTTGTAGAAGTTTCCATACAATGATAATAGGAAACATTTTTTAAAATTTTTTGTTTCAACTTTGTATTCTTCATTTTTATGGTAAGGCACCAATCGCAGTTGAAATAAATGCTTATAGAAATAAAATAAAATAAATAAAATAAAAAAATAAAACCAACTTTAGCCGCACATTAGAAATGTTAAAATATTAAACATGTTTCTATAAAATTAATGGAAAGAAACAGAAACAATAGTCTCTGCCTATGATAGGGAATAAAAATACAACCAACCAAACAAATACAATGAAAATTTTGGCACAAAGTTCCACATTTTAAAAATATTATAATTTAGTTAAAAAATTAAAAAAAGAGAACAAGTGGAAAAATAAACAAACAAGGGTTGCAAGCAGCAAAATCCCTCCCTTAGAAAAAAAATTGAAATAAAAATAATAAGTAGTGCTAATGGAAAAAAAATCCAAGGCAGGTTATTGGAAACTTTAACTTACACCATGAAAATAAATAAAACAATGCTTAATGCTTAGCCAAGAGATAATATAGAGAGTAAAATACCAGAGTTCTGTGAGGATTACTCTAAACTCGAGATACAAATCCTTTGAATACATACCTGAAGTAAAAGGTCGACATTTCAGTTTAACTATGGTTAATAATTGCATGCTTTGCATGGGTATGCATGCTAATCACAATTAAGCATTAGTTTCCTCAACTTATCTCCCTTAAATATTAGTTCTCCCAACATTCTAGCTTTAATGTTTAATGCATCAACATTCTAGCTTTAATGTTATATGGGTTCAATCTTGGTATATCAAATCTCATATACTATGATTGATATCCCTCTAAAACCTAATTTATTCTATCGATAGGTTTTTGGTTACTATTCACGGTGGTTATAGTTATAGAACCCTTTTACCAAATAAATTACATGAGATTTAATTTGTCATGATCAACCACTAGCTGAGAATAAAACAAGTCTAAATCTACTCTTTCATTAATCTCTCCCCCACACTCTCTACTGCTACCTTTCAATATTTGAGAGAGAATTTTTGCATTATTATCATAACTTTTATATGAAAAATAGAAAGAATAAATGTGTCTTATAAAAAATGATCCATCCATAATCTAGAATCTGCCTCTTATAAAAGATGACGCATCCATCCATAATCTAGAATCTAGGAATTTTTTTAATCTTTAAGTACTATTTACTATTATGGAGAAAAAGCTATCCATAGCAATGCTCTGAAGTACAAAAACATTAAAATAGTTTATAGTTTGACAGAGATCATTTAGAAATGCTGAAAAATCATTATTACATTTTCACAAATATATAATAAAATTAATTAAGTATATCATTTAATTAAAATTATAAAGGGGCTGGTGCAAGGTAATGATACCCACTTATGACGCGTTAGTTGCAATGACATGCTGGAAAAACAGAAATATGATCATTAAAATGAATTATTAGAGGTACCTACAAAAAGTTTTAGAATTAGATGTAAAAAAAATGAAACGTAGACAATCGAATCACCTTCCGGAATATATAACTTTTCTTTATTGAAAAGTGGTATAACCACCCCAAAATGTCATTATTCTAAGATTGGTATGTAATTTTTTCTCTAAAATATAATGCATATGTTCACATTGGTCCATTGGTTTGTTATGTAAATTGTTAAATTATGTGGAAACAAATATGTAGAGGCGTAGGCAACAGAAAGATATTGTGCAGGGCTATTTTCATAAAATTTTAAAAGTTAATTTTATATTTTTTTAAAATTAATAAAGTCAGTGAAGCCCTAAAATGACATGGTCGAGGGTTGGTCCACCCTATAATGGTCTTAACATAACCAATCAACTTTTTTTTCTTTAGCCTGTAGGTATTCTTGTACTCTTGTGCGGGTTCTTTTCCATTTTCGAAATAGGTAATCCACTCAAAAGTTATAGCCAAAATAAACGACCTATGTTTTATACAAATTTGACATGAGTGCAATTAAAAATGAATTAAAAATAGAAAACAATAACATATTTATTAAAAATAAATATAGTTAGAATCTGCACACAGATCTCGACAAGTGTGTGCAGTTTCATCATTAGTGCATAATTGGAGCATAGGTGGAACGACGGGTGAAAACATGAAGTTATAGAAATTGTTGTGTTCTACTATAACTCAGTCCAAGCATTAAGGTTTGGCAATCCGAACCTAGTACCAAACCTGCAAAGGTGCCAAAAAAAATTGAATTTAAACACGCATACACACAAATGCACGCAGGCGTTGTTTGACACCCTCATTTTTTTCTTATTATCCCTAAACCCTCCTCCCTCTCTATAAACCCACCCCCCTCTCTCTTCCTATCCACCCAATCCCCCCTTTCTCTTCCACTCTGCCCAATCCCTCCTCCCTCCCTCGCCCCCCCCACTCCTTAACCACAAGGATTAGGATATTTAGTCATATGTTTCCATGAATAACACCTAAAGCCATGACATAGGATTTCCTGAGGCTAGCCTTGATTCCAAGTATGAATATGGGTGTGGCCATTCTAAAGTCTTGGATTCTAGGTATGTGTGTTTGGGTCCTATACATGGTTGAGGGATGGAATACGAATGTAATCATCCAAGTTCAAGAACAACGCCTTAGTCCACTACACACAACCTCTCAAGCATATACTTCACTATGAGTAGTGATACTAATGATATTAGGAATGTATGATCACCTGGTATAGGTATGAGGGTCTTAGACATGGTTGAGGGAGAAAATTCAGGCCTTATGCCCTAATTAAGATGATAGAAATCTAGGCTCAATATCGATGCCTCAAACCTAAACAATGACCTCCCATGGGGATATGGGCACCATTATATTTTCTGAGTAGAAGGTATGAGTCACGGGGCCCTCAAGAAGGTGATGGGAGGAAACCTAGGCATTAGACCCTAGAGGATAATTTTGATCATCCAGAGCCAAAAACAATGTCATGAACCTATAGAAATGACCTTCTAAGATAAATCTTCACCTTTGAGTTAGCCTATTAGCACCATTAGGTTTTTTGGTGAACTAGGAAATGATCTCAAGGTTTGGATCAAGGTTATGTAATGAAACTCAATCATTAGGCCCAAACAGTAGTTCCTAGGTCTCAAAATCCATCAACGAGGCCTCAAAACCACCATACATGTGTTATTTATGGAATCTTTGTCTTTCAATGGAAATACGAACACCATTAGAAGGTGTTTTAGCACCAAGGATGGGTTAGGCACCATGAACATTGTTAAGGAAGGAAACCCAACCATTGTGACTTAAATTATGCTTTTAGGCATCCAAATCGAAGCATAATGCCTTAGACCACCACCAATGGTTTCTTGAGAGTATCATCTACATCTAAGTTGGGATATGGGAACCATAGGGAGGTTTTGAGCACTTGGTATAGGTTATGGTGCCTTGATCATGGCTAGTGGATGAAACTTGGGCCTTATGCCCTAAAGGTGGCTTCTAGGGGTCAATGGACATGGACAAGGCCTTAAAGCACCAAACAAGACCTTTCTATGGAATATATGGCCTTTGAGAAGGGATATGGGCTTTATAAGAATGTTTTTAGTAAGTTAGGATTGTTTCATGGCAGCATAGACATGGTATGGGGTAGGAACATATGCCTTAATAGGCCCTAAAAGAAGCTTCTAGGCATCTAGGACTAAGAATGTCATCAAGAACCACCACACACCATCTCTTGAGTGTATCATTGACCTTTGAGGGTGGATATGGGTACCATTATCGGTTGGTGAGCACTAGGGATGGGTGCCGAGGTGTTAACCATGGTTGGTGAAGGAAGCTCGGGCATTAGGCTCTTAAAAACACCACTATAGGGCTCATGGTATTGGAATGATGCATTGAACCACCATAGATGAATTCTTGATGGTATTTATGGCCTTCAAATGGGGATATGGGAAGCATTCAAAAAAATTTGTGCACTAGGTATGCATGGTATTGGGGTTTTAAACACGGTCAAGTGAGTAAAATTGGGCCTTAGGTCCTAAAGGAAGTAAAGATACGTATAAATACATGAATGAGACATTGTTCCAACACAAAGGACATTTTCAGGGTATCCACGGACTTAAGTGGGTATATTGGTGCCACTAGGAGGTTTTCAATACCCAGTATCCAAGTTTTCAAGCCTTTGGTGGGATATATGGCCTCTAAGAGGGGGTATGGGCTCCATTAGAAGGTTTTTAGTACTAGGATTGGGTCATGGAAGAATAGACATGGTAGGGGGTAGGAACAAAGGCCTTAGTAGGCCCTAAAAGAAGCTTCCAGACATCTAGGACTAAGAATCTCACCAGGAACCACCACTCAACATCTCTTGAGTGTATCATTGACCTTTGAGGGTGGAAATGAGTATCATTATCAGTTTGTGAGCACTAGGTATGGGTTCTCGGGTGTTAACCATGGTTGGTGAAGGAAGCTCAGGAATTAGGCTATTATAAAGACAACTATAGGGCTCATGGTCTTGGAATGATGCCTTGAACCACCATAGATGACTTCTTGAGGGTATTTATGACATTCAAATGGGGATATGGGAAACATTCAAAAATTTTGTGCACTACGTATGCATGGTACTAGGGTTTTAAACATGGTCAAGGGAGTAAACTTGGGCCTTCGGTCCCAAACAAAGTAAAGCTACATCTAAATCCATGAACGAAACATTGAGCCATCACAAACGACCTTTCCAGGGTATCCATGGACTTGAAGTGGTTATATTGGTGCCACTAGGAGGTTTTCAATACCCAGTATCTAGGTGTTCGAGCCTTTGGTGGGATCTATTGACTTTGATAGGGGGTATGGGCTCCATTAGAAGGATTTTAGTACTAGGATTGGGTCATGGCAGCATATACATGGAAGGGGGTAGGAACATAGGCCTTAGTAGGCCATAAAATAAGCTTCCAGGAATCTAAGACTAATAATGTCATCGGGAACCACCACACACCGTCTCTTGAGTGTATCCTTCACCTTTGAGGGTGGATATGGGTACCATTATAAGTTTGTGAGCACCAGGGATGGGTTACCGGGTGTTAACCATGGTTGGTGAAGGAAGCTTGGACATTAATCTCTTATAAATACCACTATAAGGCTCATGGTCTTGGAATGATGCCTTGAACCACCATAAATGACTTCTTGAGCGTATTTATGGCCTTCAAATGGGGATATGATTAGCATTCAAAATTTGTGTGCACTAGGTATGCATGGTACTAGGGTTTTAAACACAGTCAAGGGAGTAAACTTGGGCATTAGGTCCCAAAGGAAATAAACCTACATCTAAATCCATGAATAACACATTGAGCCATCACAAAGGACCTTTCCAGGGTATCCATGAACTTGAAGTGGGTATATTGGTATCGTGCCCAAGAAGATGGGCTCGGTCCTTCCTAACTAAAGACTGGGTCAAGAAAACGCATCCGCTACGCAAGGCATTCCAATCAAGCGATCGACGTCAGCAGGGAAATATATCTCTTGTATAAAGGAAGGTAAGTAGACCACTGACGCTATGCCCTTTATTTCCACTAAGTTAAGTAAGGGAATTTTATTCTAGTGAGTTCACAATTAGCTAGCTGCTACGCTCCTCGCTTCGCTTATGCTGGCCCCAGTTCGACCGAAACAAGGCACCCATGTCGCGTGCCATCTCGAAATACTTCTTCCCTCTCCCTCCTTGGCCCTTGCTATTGCTCCTTAACGAACATATCCCCTATCGTCAATAGAATGCTGCTACGCAAGGCGCCGCAGAGTAGGCAAGTGGAGTCTTATAATGTAATAACCAAAGCAAGCTATATTTCCAGATCCTTTAATCCAATTACGAGATAACTCCCTAAATAATCAATCCTTGTTCGACTTCTACAGTATTTTAGCATTCGTCTCCAAAAGCTTAATTTCCATAGTAATGGTTGTGGGGAAGTATTTAAATTATAGAAGAATTGGGAAAATCAGAATAAGAATGATAAATAGTTACGATGACTACTCCTTAGTATTATGTTGTCAAGGCTACAATCAATAGTGCAGGCATCTAGGTTTCAATTTGTATTGTAGGATAATCATACTATGGTAGCCACTCATTCCCACTCTACACGGAATTTTGGAGGGGGTTATTTTGGGGGTTCGGGCAATTATGAAATTGGTTTAACTAGTAGGAGGCAATCATTTCATACTTGGTTTTATAAAAAATAAATCTAAGCTGTGGTAGCGTCGACAAAGGGTAAAACATATTTTACTAAAGTAACTCTACCATGTAAGGATAGTCGCTGATTACTCCACGAGTTCACACAACAAGCTTGTTCTCTATCTTTGTGCACAACCAAAGCCAATTGTGGAAACCATAACCATTTGGTTTCAAGGAGAAGCCCATGTACTTGATTGCTTGGTTGACATCTACCTATGAGAAATGTGTTGATGTATATGTAACTTCGGACTGTATTTCATCTATGTATTTCATATATATTTATTGTACCCTTATTAGAGATGTGTTATTCCTCTATAAGGAAGTGTCGTCATGTGGGTTGACAAGTGTCTCAAGTGTGTGTACTTGCCGATGGGTTATTAGACCACCATGTGTGGGGTCGGCCCTGAAATATATATTATAATGTGGATGTACCTAGCTAGACAAGTCGGCCCCATAAGGTCACTGGGCAAACAGGTTAGTATAAATAGAGATCAGGTGATCTCTATTTAGATCATTCGGAAAGATATATCTCTCTCACTCAGAAAGTGGCGCACTAGTGAGGAGGAGGATCATCTGCTACTAGGAGACTATCTCAGTTTATTTTGGTTGTACTTTGGTTGAGCCATTGCTCTCTCTATCTCTGAGGAAGTTGTGGGGTTTTTCACCTTAGGGTTTTCCCCACGGAAACTCTGTGTCTCTTGTCTCTCATGCTTTTGATTCTTGTGATGCTTGTCATGCTTATTGCGATTGTCATGCATTGATATACTATATATGTTATTCTCTTAGTGAATATCCTAGAGTATTGTGAATTAATGCTCAAATTTAACATGGTATCAGAGCTAACCTGAGAAGAAGACATTTGCAGTGACGGAAACTTGAGTTTCTTGTTTATTGGGTTTCTCTCCATATATTTTGGAAAAGAGGTATAGTATATTGACTCTACTCATCAAGGCGCATCTATCTGTCCAATCAGAATTCAATTCTGAGCATTTTCAGATTTGGCCCTAAAAATTAGGGTTTCCACAAAAATAGGAATTTCTGGAATCTGAAGACACGGCTGGAAGCTCCTTGAAAAAATCGAATTTTAGAGCTTTGGATCGAGATTTTTGGCTGGGTATATCTCCGAGAAACACAAACCCTAATTCAGGGTTCTCCCTAGTGAACCCGGGAGGACAAAAAGACAAATCTGAAGGGTAAAACTTTGCTGATCTCAAATTTTGAATGCACCAGGATGATCAGCTCATCAAGGCGCATCTTTCTATCCTTTCAGAAATTTGAAATTCACATTTTGAATTCTTAGGGTTTTTTCGACAAACCCTAATCCGGGACCAAATCCAGTTTTCATCATTTCAAGTGGTAAGACCTAAATCTTTTCTATTTCCATTTGAAGAACTCTTTAAGATGTCTCACCACACCAAGCTTGAGGATAAGCTTGAAGGGGCTGATAACTTCCGATCTTGGAAGTATAGGATTGGGTTAATCCTGGAAGAGAATGAGTTGGACTCATATATAAAAGAAGACATCCCTATCCCAGAGGATGAAGAGGCCAAGGTATTGCATAAGAAGAACTTGGTCAAGGCAAAGAGAATCATTGCTGATTCTATCAAAGACCATCTCATACCCCATGTGTCTTCTCTAAAGACACCCAAGGAGATGTTTGACTCTTTGACCAAGCTATTTGAAGGGAAGAACATAAATTGGAAGATGACTCTGCGGAATCAATTGAAAGGGGTCAAGATGTTGAATGGAGAAACCATTCAATCTTACTTATCCAAGGTCTCTCAGATCAAGGAGCAACTTGAAGTTGTGGATGAAGTAGTGGACAATGGTGAAGTTGTTATGACCACTCTGAATGGCCTACCTAGGTCATGGGACTCCTTTATTCAAGGAATCTGTGCAAGAAAGAAATTGATCTCTTTCAGTAAACTATGGGAGGAATGCTCTCAAGAAGAAGCTAGGCTTGTAGCTCGTGAGGAAAAAAATGGGAGGTGAAGATCAAGCTCTTGCAACTCACACCAAAAGAAGCAAGCCCATGAAGGAGCACTCTCACTACAAAATATCCTATCAAAAGAATAAGAAGGATCTAAGATGCTTCACATGCAATGAGAAGGGTCACTTTACTTCAGATTGTCCCAAGAACAAAAGGGATAATAACAACAACTTTAGCAAGAAGAAGAAGGGCAGCAAAAGAAAGTTCCATGCTCATGCTGCCGAGGATGATGAACCTCCAAAGAAGAAGGCTAGGGAAGAAAGTGATGATGACTCATCAAGTGAAGAAGAGTATGTTCTAATCTCTGCTCTCACAGGTACTATCTCCCATGGTTGTAATGATTGGTTGATTGATAGTGGGGCTTCCAAACACATGACTAGGTTTAAGGAATCTTTTGTGAATCTATCTGAACATGAATCACCCCATAAGGTGAAACTTGTGGATGATTATCAATACCCAATCAAAGGAAGTGGTGAAGCCTCCTACAACCTAGATTCTAGAAAATCTTTGAAGATGAAAGAAGTCCTTTATGTACCTGGGCTCAAGAAGAACTTACTCTCCATCTGTGCATTGGATGCAACAGGTATGAGGGTTGCATTTGTGGATGGCCAAGTCCTAATGTGGCCAAAAGGAAAGACCATAGATGATGCAGTAGTGATTGGAGAGCAAGAGGGAGGATTGTATAAATTGAAGGGACAACCTGAACATGCCATGGTGCATGAATCCATGGAGCCAAGTGAACTTTGGCATAGAAGACTTGCTCATATGCACTATAGGGCACTTCCAATTGCAAGCAAGGCTGTAGAAAGTCTTGCTGGAATCAAGACCAAACATGAAGGTGTTTGCAAAGGATGTGCAAAAGGTAAGAACATTAAGAAGGCTTTCCCAAGCAGTGAAAGCAAGGCCAAAGATATCCTGGAAATCATCCACTCAGATGTATGTGGTCCTATGTCATCCAGTTCTCTTAGTGGGTATGTTTACTATGTCTCATTTATTGATGACTTATCCAGGAAGACTTGGGTATACTTCTTGAAGAACAAAGATGAGGTGTTTGATAAGTTCAAGGAATTCAAAACCTTGATGGAGAATCAAACTGACAAGAAGATCAAAACATTCAGATCCGACAATGGTGGAGAATTCACCTCAGGTGACTTCAAAAAGCTTTGTAGTGATTCAGGTATTAAGAGGGAGTTGAATGCTCCTTATAATCCTCAACAAAATGGCGTTGCAGAAAGGAAGAATAGAACTATCATGGAAGCAGCAAGGGAAATGCTGCACGACCAGGATCTACCTATGCATCTATGGGCAGAAGCAGTTAGAACAACTGTATATGTGCAGAACAGAACACCCCACAAGATATTGGACAAGACACCAAAATAGGTCTTTTCTGGTAAGAAACCTGAAGTCAGCCATCTCAGAATATTTGGTTGTCCAGTATACACTCATGTCCTAAAGGAAAAGAGGACTAAACTAGATCCTTCAGGAAATAAGGGTATCTTTGTGGGTTACAGTGAAAGCTTGAAGGCTTCAGAATATACTTTCCAGGGTTCAAGAAGATTGATGTCAGCAAGGATGAATATAAGTTCAAGGACAGGTAATCCAGGAAGCAAATATCAAGAGGAAGCACACTCCAGCAGCTCCTGCAAGGATGCATATTTTCAGAGGGAGTTGACCATCTTCCTACATTCCACAACAGAAAGGTATAGAAGAAGCTACTTTAGCAGCTCCTACCAGGAAGCAAAGACTCAGAGGGAGTCCACCCAACAAACAAACAAAGATAAGTATTTCAATTGTCATTTCTTGCCTATTTTGTTTGTTTAAATAATATTATGCTTATGTTCCTTGACTTAGGAGTTGTATTGTGCATATTAGAATGATTGCATTAATGAACAGTATACTACTAATATGCATGTGATGGGTAAGTGGCCTATGGCACTATACAACATTCCAGTGCTACTTATCTAGAATGAAACCTCTTTGTTGACATGTTGGGAGTAGTGCAAACTCTTAAAAATGTTCTGGCAGAGACTAGAAGGCATCTAGAAAGTTGTGGAACATGGATAAATGTTGTATTAAAGCATTGGCTAAGATAATTGCATGACTGCATGACATATTTCTTTATGTGTAAAGAATTTGTCCTGAAAATTATGAGATGTTTCTAGTCATGAAATTTAACTTGTTTTGTAGGAAAGACCATATATCTTCACCTACAAAAGAAGGACTACAACATTTGTTCCAGCAACAAAGATATCTATTGAAGATATTGAAGTTCCCAGGATCTGGGATGAAAAAATGGAATGCCATGATCTGTCGATCATGAAGAAGATGTTTGGGATGCAGTCCCAAGACTTGACAGGGAGCCACATGTGTGCAAATTGAAGAAAGCCTTGTATGGCTTGTAGCAAGCTCCCAAAACTTGGTGTGATACTAAGAGGAATCTTGCTGCTGAGTTCGATATGAAAGATTTGGGAATGATGCATTATTTCCTAGGTATGGAGGTGTGGCAGAGTGCAGGTGGGATCTTCCTTGGTCAAGGGAAGTACACAGTAGATATCCTGAAGAGATTCGGGATGATGGATTGCAAGGCCATGGCCACACCTATGGCATCAAATCTGAAGCTTCTATGTGATGCTTCATCTGAGCCCGTTGATGTCTCTATGTATCGTCAGATGATTGGGTCCTTGATGTACCTGACGAACACGAGACTAGATATTTGCTTTGCGGTGAACACATTGAGTCAGTTCCTGACAGATCCGAGGAGTGTTCATTTGGTTGCTGTAAAGCATGTTCTGAGGTACCTGAAGGGTACAGTGGATTATGGGCTCAAGTATGAAGCGAATCAAAAGTTTAACCTGCAGGGTTATGTTGATTCAGATTGGGTTGGCAGTGCTGCAGATAGGAAGAGCACATTTGGATGTTGCTTTAGTATGGGATCAGGTGTGATCTCTTGGTTTAGCAGGAAGCAGTCCTGCATAGCACTGAATACAGCTGAGGCAGAGTATGTTGTAGCCTATTCAGCTAGTTGTGAGGCAGTATGGCTACGAAAGCTACTGTCTAAGTTATTTGATCTCCCGTTGGATGCTACTGGTATCTTCTGTGATAACTAGAGTTGTGTGAAGCTGTCCGAGAACCCAGTGTTTCATGACAGGTCGAAACACATAGAGATCAAATATCACTATATCATGGATATGGTGCAGAGATGAGCTGTGAAGCTCCTGTATGTTGCGATAGACGAGCAGATTGTAGATGTGCTGACGAAGCCACTAGCCAGGGTGAAGTTCGAGTACTTTAGAGAGAGGCTTGGTGTTCTTCAGATTGATGACACTTCGAGGAAGAAGTGATGGACACATTTGCTGAAGCCATTCCAAGCATGTTGGAAGGAGGATCCTTCACATGGTTGTGGATGTAAGCGCTGGATGATGAGCATCAGGATGATGTTCTGGTTTCTGCTTTGTATGATCAGTTGGATCATTTTTATGTATGTATGTATGCATCATGTTGGATGTTGGATATGATCAGTTGGATCATTTATATGTATGTACGCATCATGTTGGATGCTGGATATGATTAGTTGGATCATTTATATGTATGTACGCATCATGTTGGATGCTGGATATGATCAGTTGGATCATTTATATGTATGTACGCATCATGTTGGATGTTGGATATGATCAGGTGGATCATGTATCTATATATGTATCAGGTGGATACATTGTATGATCAGGTAGATCATGTATGTTGATATGTATGATGTATGATCAGGTGGATCATGTATTTGTATTTGTATCAGGTGGATACATTGTATGATCAGGTGGATCATGTATGATGATATGTATCAGGCAGATACTTGGTATGCATCAGGTAGATGCATTGTATGATCAGGATGATCATGGATGACGAGCTTCAGGATGTTGCTCCATATTACATGCAACAGGATGTTGCAGTGATGATAATCAGGATGATCATGTGTACATAAGGATGATGTATGGTGAGTATCAGGTTGATGCTCTATGGCCGTGGATCAGGTTGTGCGGATGAGCATATAATTTGGCCCTGGGAGATTTTCAGATAGTCTTTCAAGGTTTTTCCTATGGCATATAATTTGGCACTGGGATATCTGGCAAATGCTCTTTCGAGGTTTTGCTCTGGGAGGACATATAATTTGGCCCTGGGAGATCTGCAGATAGTCTTTCGAGGTTTTTCCTATGGCATATAATCTGACCCTGGGATATCTGGCAGATGCTCTTTCGAGGTTTTGTCCTATGGCATATAATATGTCCCTGGGAGATCTGATAGGTTGGGTTGTGTGCCCGTAATAAGTCCTGGGATGCTCTTGCAAGGTTTTGCCATGACCACATATAATCTGTCCCTAGGAGATCCTATAGGTAGAGTTGTGTGCTCGTAACATCCTGGGATGCTCTTGCGAGGTTTTGTGGTGACCACATATAATCTGTCCCTGGGAGATCCTATAGGTAGAGTTGTGTGCTCGTAACAGCCTGGGATGCTCTTGCGAGGTTTTATGGTGAGGTCACATATAATATGGCCTTGGGAGATCCTATAGGTAGAGTCATGTGCTCGTAACAGCCTGGGATACTCTTTCGAGGTTTTGTGACGCATGTAATAAGTCCTGAGGATTCCATAGTATGGCCAGTGATGACGAAGACCTGCAGCTGGTGGGCCTACATCCAATATGAAAAAGGACTGGCTCTGTAGAACTTCCTATGATGAGTAGAGTCAGAGATTGGTTGAGATAGTAGCAGCAGTGACAATGAAGATGACGATGCATCGATGACGATGATCCCGAGAAGAAGACTTGTCTAGCAGATCTGTGTCGAGAAATACCTTCCTAGTTAAGAGGGAGTGTTGATGTATATGTAACTTCGGAATGTATTTCATCTATGTATTTCATATATATTTATTGTACCCTTATTAGAGATGTGTTATTCCTCTATAAGGAAGTGTCGTCATGTGGGTTGATAAGTGTCACAAGTGTGTGTACTTGCCGATGGGTTATTAGACCACCATGTGTGGGGTCGGCCCTGAAATATATATTATAATGTGGATGTACCTAGCTAGACAAGTCGGCCCCATAAGGTCACTGGGCAAACAGGTTAGTATAAATAGAGATCAGGTGATCTCTATTTAGATCATTCGGAAAGATATATCTCTCTCACTCAGAAAGTGGCACACTAGTGAGGAGGAGGATCATCTGCTACTAGGAGACTATCTCAGTGTATTTTGGTTGTACTTTGGTTGAGTCATTGCTCTTTCTATCTCTGAGGAAGTTGTGGGGTTTTTCACCTTAGGGTTTTCCCCACGGAAACTCTGTGCTTCTTGTCTCTTGTGCTTTTGATTCTTGTGATGCTTGTCATGCTTATTGTGATTGTCATGCATTGATATACTATATATGTTATTCTCTCAGTGAAGATCCTAGAGTATTGTGAATTAATGCTCAAATTTAACAAAATGAGGAATCCCCTTTATAATTGTTTTTTGAGGCCTTAAGATACCATTGAAAGAGATGGGGGGTTTTAGGGCATTTACTTCCATTCCAACTGCATGCATGTACAAATCCAAAATTTCTTCATTGACTTCATAGATAGGTGTACACACGCTTCTTATTTCAAACATTTTTTCAGATTGATTGAATGCTATGGGTTTGTATTTCGAAAATCACTTAAGCCTTCACTAATTTTTTCTTATGGCCTACTTCCTTACTAATATTTTTCAGTTTTACAAGGATGGAAAAATTATTCAAAGAGAGGGGTAGACATTAATCATGGATTTACCTATCATGACAAACCATTACCATCATTTTTCTATTCAGATCCTTCACCATTCCATTTGAACCATGACATCATTGTACTCTACTTCCATAAGTTAATTCCATTTCAACAAACCCAAAGAGAAGATGAACAAGGTCAAGTGTTGTTGTTGATGAAACTATTAGAAGAGAAGACACTATTTTTGCTCCACAAGAAACAACACCAGAAGTAGAAGAAGACATAGTTATTGCTCCACTAGAACCAATGACACAAGTAGAAGAAGACATAACTACTACTCCACAAGCACCAACAATAGAAGAAAAAAACAACTAGTACACATGGACAAGCTTAGCCAGACTACTGTAAAAAGAAGAATATGTTGCTCCACAAGAACCTGTAGCGAAAGAAGTTGTTGTAGAAGAATTTCCTACACAAATAAATGTTGCTTCCAAATTATTATACGATAGAAAAGAAAACATAGGGATTTGAACAAGTACTAGATCAAAATTAAAGTATGGAAAATGCATAGATTTTCATCAATTGTTAATCAATATTTAAAGTTATAAAACTTGATTCATTTCAGTGGTTCACTGATGCATATATTGGTTCACATATTCAATTTTATTTGAGTTACAAATCACTCCATGTTGATGATATACAATGTCAATTATTCACAGAATATTATATTACTAGCCTCTTAATTGGCAACCCCAACAATGCAGGTTATAAATTCCCAGTTAATGATTTTGTCATATCCTAAGATCTGTGAACTGGGTATTCGATATTTTTGGTAGAAGGAAGAATTACATTGGGATAGACACACCCATAAAGAATATAAAATACCCAAATCATAATTTATATAAATTGATTGCTTATCAAACCTACAGAATTCTCTATGGAATGCCTGTAGCATTTTCTACAAATCCATCAAGTTGCTATAGGTCTACTGTGGGTGTTGTTTTGAAGTTGTAACAGCCATAGAAAATAAAATATGACCTCTAACATGTTCTAGGTGACCATGGGAGGAGATAGTATTATATGGATCAATAAATTTTGCTATATTTTTCATTCATTCTTGACTAATATATTGATGATATGTCTCAAGATAACTAACCAATTTGAAATACAAAATTTGAAAAACGGGTCAACTATTATTTGAAGTCATTTAAATATGTTGTTGTGAAAGAGATTGATATATTTTATTAGCACAATTTTTTGTTGGACAGTCAACGTAAATGGGGAAATATTGACCACCATGAGATGTTTCTTCTAGATCACAATCAAGGTAAATGGTTTTTGTTGGACAGACAAGGTAAATGGAATGTGAAAATAAGATGTTTTCTTCTAGATCACCATCACTAGGTTCAAGTAAGCATTAAAAAAATATGAACCCTCGAAATTTAATTTCTTTCTAGAATGAAATATTGTTTTGAGGTCATGTGAAAATAATTAGATATAAGTGAGACTAATGATTGGGAGAAGGTTGAATTTTTATAGGGTTTATCTAGGATAAGGGGTTTCCTCTATGTCCCTTTAATTAGCATTTCTAAAAATTAGGTAAGAAAGATTGAAATACATCTTCATATATAAACATGAGTGATGATAAAAAAAAATTAAAGGGATCTAACTGAGGATGGAAAGGAAGAGAATATGATATATAACCTTCATCCTAGAAAATAAGGGGTCAGTATTTTTTATTGAGGTGTCAAAGGTGGTCTAGTTGTAGTTGAAGGTAGAGGGCCAAAAGGATATGGTAGAGGTATAAAATCCTATATATCATAGGCTCAAAATAAAGCTAGCAATGAAATCATGTTTTGGAAACAAATATCTTTGGAAGGGGCTCTTTGAACAACCAATGCCCCTACAATGGTTGATGAATGATTCTATCCCTAAATTGCAATGGCTTGGACAACCCTTCCAAAACATTGGCTCTAAAAATGGTCTTGGAGGCGCATAACCCCTGATGCAGTCCTTCTACAAGAAATCATGTCAGAGAGAGGGACAATAGTGTTATAATTAGAAAAATCCTTAGAGGGTTGGGATTTTATGTAGACTGACTCTAAGGGAATATTTGGGGTCATATCTTTGGGTGGAAGAAAAGAAACCTATGTTTCTCTAACTATTGGTCCTTCTATTTTGGTTTAATAATAGTTTTGTACTCTTAGGATATAGGGAAGGAGTTTATAGTTTTAAATATATGTGGGCCTTGCAATGATAGAATTTCATACCAAGACGAGGTTTTCAGTTGGGTTGGATGAATAAGGAATTGAAAATCATAGGTAATCTAAATTTCTATACTTTGGGGACTTTAGAGATCTGGGCCCCCATGGCTCAAGTGGAATCCTTAACTAGTTCTTTTATAAGAAAATTAGCAGTATCAAGTGTGATTAATGTTGAACCAACAAAATTGTCTTGTTCCTAGAGGAACAAAAAATTAGGAATTAAGAGACTAGGAAAAAGGTTGGACATTTTTTTTATATATATGAGCTATGGTTGCAAGAATCAATAAGGTTTGGGAAATGTATAACCAACAAATTGATATCCTACATGGAGGAATAAAACATCATGAATTTAGAGAATATGTAAAAGGTTGGACAAGTTTTTGATATCCGATCCATGGTTGGAGGAATCGATAAGGCTTATACAATGGATTAGTTGTGGAGGAGTCTAAGAATACCTCCTACTATTGATGGAATCGCTATCAACAAATAAAAATCCCCTAATCCCTTTCAAATTTAATCCAGGTTGGTTGCAATATGAAGACCTTATCAAGAAGATAATTAAGGAGGTATGGGTACCTTTTGATGGTTCATTCAGAGAATCTACTACTACACAATTTGAAGAAGAAAAAATGGCTAAGCATGGATCCATTAAATGGTTTATCGCTAAAAGGACAAATGATGACAATTTTCTTATTGAAGTTGATGCAAGACTAGTAGATTTGTATAACAATTATGGTTTTGGATTTATTATAGCAAAACCAAAATAAGAGGTTTCAACACTAGAAGAAAAAAAGATAAATATTTTATTTGACAAGAAATTATATTGGATATAAAAGAAAAGAGCATTATGGCTCAAGTTTGGTGACTAAAACAATAAATTCTTTCACTGGTATGCCAATCACTGGAAATGTATCAATTCAATACGGTATATGGTTCAATGGCTACAAGTTTTAAAGATATTGCAAAAGAGGTGGTATATTTATTTGGGAATATTTATAAGTCCGAAGGAAGATCTCAAATTAAAAAAGTGATTCGTTTGACCTGCTTTCTACCACATTTAATACATATACAACGAAATCAAAGTCTTATGGAGGAGGTTGACAGAGAAGAATTATTGTTGACGTTGCATAGTTTTCAGAAAGATAAAAGCCCCATTCCTGATGGTCTGCCAATGTAATTCTATATACACGTTTATTTAATCTTATTAAAGAGGATCTAAGAATAGTCATTGATTAATCAAGTATAAATGGAAATATTTTACCCATTTTCTTTTAACAAGTTTAGGTCCATTTCGATTTGTAATTGCATCTACAAAATCATTGCAAGTATCATAACTAAAATGATTATTTAAATATTATCAAGTCCAACTTCATTTCTAGTGGATATTTGGCTCTTGGAAGGTATGAAAATGCATGAGGTTGTTCGGGTAGCCTAAGAAGGAATTCACACAATAAAATTTAAGAATCAAAAGGAAATGATGATTAAGATTGATTTCTTTAAAACCTATGATCAAGCTAGATGTACTTGAGGTTAGTGTTCATACATCAAGGATTCTATGTTCCTTTTGTTAACTAGGTTGTGAATTCTATCACTATTGTTTCTTTTGTTGTGCTGATAAATGGGTCATCATCTGAGTTCTTTAGGCCCGAAAGTAGTTTAAGGTAGGTATGCCCCTATCTTCCTTAGTTTTATGTATTGTAGCACAAGCTTTAGGTAGGGCATTGCAAGAGGCAAGAGGATTGAGCTGTTTTAAAGGAATGCAAATTGGAAACTCATGTTCTGTATCCCATCTTTTATTTATTGATGGCATCCTAATTTCCTATTCTGGATCCAAGAGGGGAGAAAACAAACCAAAGGAAATTATCGAGCTATATTGTATTGCTACATGTATGTAGATAAACATGGAAAGTCTATTATTTCTTTGTGGGACTATCCAAGGAAATAAGGTATATAATTCATATTTGTTTCCATTTAATTAGTGTGTAGATAAACATGGGAAAGCCTATTATTTCTTTGTGGGACTATCCAAGGAAATAAGGTATATAATTCATATTTGTTTCCATTTAATTAGTGAGAGATAGAGTATGGTTTAATACATATATCTAGGCGTTTTCTTAAAACCGAATTATTATATGAAAATAGTACATACAAGTTGATTACAATGCTCCGCGTGCCCTTATACTTGACACTTGGTGAACTCCTCTAACAACTCAACTCTTAACTACCAGCCAATAGGCTCTCATGGCCCAGATTTTATTTATTCTACTATATCCTATTGCAACTCTTTGTGTACCTCTCTATGACTTCATATTCCACTTGGGATATCCATATCTACCCATGGGTGTTCAAGGACATTCCATTTTGCTAGTTGCAACCTCTATATTCCTTTAAAGTGTTGCTTTTCCACTACTTGTCATGGTCATTCTATACACTTTTTTCCACGCTTCTCATGTGTGTGAGTATTATTAAGATTCAATATGCTAAGATAGATAACATCAGTATTACATTCCATTTCACAACAATAGCATATACAAGATCATTGAAAGAACAACAAGCACAACATAAACACAAGAGACACAGATTTATCCTGGGAAACCCTCATGGGGTAGAAAACCCAGCAAAGCTTCCTCAATATAGATGACCAACAAATACAAGTATGTAATCCCCAAACATGAGCTCCTTCTCCTACTTTGCAGATCTATCCCTCTCCTATGCGAGTTTCACAAGTGAGTGTGTGTGTTAAATGAGGAACACACCTCCTCATACCCTAATTCACTTGTCTTTTAACCTTAGCTAGGTCGGCCCCAACTTAACCACTCAACATAATGCTGACTGGGCCAACCCCACTAGGGGACTTAAACACCCCATACAACTGACTTTGGCCTGACCCCACTAGGGAAGTCTAATAACCCAAGTTACCACATTCTGACGGAGGAATAAACATCTCCAGATATACAATAAGATCTCTATGGAGGAATGAAACATCTCCAGAATAATAAAGTACAAATATAATATTCTTAGAAGTTACAATATCTAAACACTCCCCCTTAACGAGAAGGATATTATAACAACATCTGCAGGAGCAAGGATTCATCAACTACATGATACATGATACATCTATAAATCATTGGAAGCTTTCTTCATACATCATTAGTAACTCAAACAGTTACTGGAACATCTTCAAGATCTTCAATACTGGAACATCAACATCTTTAGTACTGAGTCTTCATCTTTTGCAGCACTCGAACAGCTACATCAACATCATCATCTGGATCTCTCGACCAACAACATCATCTGGATCTCTCGATCAACAACATCATCATCTGGATCTCCTGATCAACAACATCATCATCTGGATCTCTCAATCAACATCATCATCTGGATCTCCTGATCAACAGCATCATCATCTGGATCTCCCGATCAACATCATCATCTGGATCTCTTGATCAACAACATCATCTGGATCTCTCAATCAACAACATCATCATTTGGATCTCACAATCAACAACATCATCATCTGGATCTCCCGATCAATAACATCATCATCTGGATCTCTCGATCAACAACATCATCATGTGTATCCTCTTGATCAACAATATCATCATCTAGATCCTCTCGATCAACAATATCATCATCTGGATCCTCTCGATCAATAGTATCATCATCTGGATCCTCTCAATCAACAATATCATCATCTAGATCCTCTCGATCAACAGTATCATCATTTGGATCCTCTTGATCAACAATATCATCATCTGGATCCTCTCGATCAACATTATCATCATCTGGATCCTCTCGATCAACAGTATCATCATCGCAGCATACTCTGCAATACACATCATACTTCCTTTCAAAATTACGGGATTCTAGTCCATCAACTTTGGTGATCCTTCCTTTCGAAATTACGGGATCATGGACAATCCTTCCTTTCGGAATTATGGGATTCTAGTCCATCAACTCTAGTGATCCTTCCTTTCGAAATTACGGGATCATGGACAATCCTTCCTTTCAGAATTACGGGATTCTAGTCCATCAACTCTGGTGATCCTTCCTTTCGAAATTACGGGATTCTAGTCCATCAACTCTGGTGATCCTTCCTTTCGGAATTACAGGATCATGGAAAATCCTTCCTTTTGGAATTACGGGATTCTAGTCCATCAACTCTGGTGATCCTCCCTTTCGGAATTACGGGATCATGGACAATGCTTCCTTTCGAAATTACGGGATTCTAGTCCATCAACTCTGGTGATCCTTCCTTTCAGAATTACGGGATCATGGACAATCCTTCCTTTTGGAATTATGAGATTCTAGTCCATCAACTCTGGTGATCCTTCCTTTCAAAATTACGGGATCATGGACAATCCTTTCTTTCGGAATTACAGGATTCTAGTCCATAAAATTGCATCGTAGACAATCCTTCCTTTAGGAATTACGGGATTCTAGTCTAAGGATCAATATTAAAGACTATCCTTCCTTTCGGAACTACGGGATCACTGTCTAAGGATCATCAATCCTAATCCAATTATGGGATGATCAATCCCTATTAATTTAAGACACCTCAACATGTCTAAGGACGATGCAATCCAGATCTACTTACAGGATGATCAATCCTTATCAATTTAAGACACCACAACATGTCTAGGGACGATACAATCCCATCACGTACATTTTGAACTAATGGTTCAGGGACGATGCAGTCCTCATCCATTTAAGACACCTCTCATGTCTAAGGACGATGCAGTCCTGTCATGTACATTTTGAACTAACTGTGTAGGGACGATGCTGTCCTCTTGTCCACTTAGACAAAGTCTAAGGACCACACATCGACTTAATCGTCAGAACAGGTAACCTCATCAGTATTCTCATCAATACAGGTATCCACATCATCGACCTTACCGTCGATGCAGGAAATCTCATCATTAGCGACCATATCACTCCCCCTTTCGAGGAGGGTCCTTCTGAACTACACCAAGCTTGTCTTGGAAATACTCAAACTTTACTCGAGACAGAGGTTTGGTTAATATATCAGCAACTTGTTCATCAGTGCTCACATACTCGAGCTTGATAGCTCCTTTCTGCACCATATCCCGTATATAAAAATATCAAATCTCTATGTGCTTTGACTTATCACGGAACACTGGATTCTCTGTCATCTTGATACAACTCTGGTTGTCACACAGGATCACAGTGGGGTCCATCTCTAAGTCAAATAATCCTAATAACAACTTCTGAAGCCATATCGCTTCACAACTAGCAGAGAAAGAAACAATATATTTCACTTCAGCTTGTGCTTAGAGCCACACTAGACTGCTTCCTGCTAAACCACGAGATCATGGTAGATCCCAGACAATAACATCCTCCCGATGTGCTCTTCCTATCTGATACACTTCCTGCCCAATCAACATCTGTGTAGCCATACAATCTGAATTCATGATCTCTAAGATAACATAGATCAAAGTCTATCGTACCCTTTAGGTACTTCATCACATGTTTTGCAGCAATCAGGTGAACACGTGTAGGTTCTACTAGATACTGACTCAAGCTGTTCACAACAAAGCATATATATGGCCTAGTATTCATCATATACATCAATGACCCAATCATCTTTCTGTATAGAGTCACATCCAATAACTCTGATGAGTCATCAGCTAACAGATTCAAGTTGGAATCCATGGGAGTGGCCATGGATTTGCATTCCATCATATCAAATATTTTCAAGATTTACACAGCATAATTTCCCTGGTTGAGAAAGATTCCTTCTGGGCCTTACCATACTTCCAGACCTAGGAAGTAATGCATCAATCTGAGATCTTTCATCTCAAATTATGTAGCTAGCTTCTTCTTGCTTTCCATGATCTGTTTCTCATTCCCTATCAGAAAGAGATCATCCACATACAATAATAGTATGATAGGTTCATCATCCATAACCTTAAGGTAAAGGTTAGGATCAACTTGTCAAGAAGCTATCAATTCTCCCTCTGTGATTGAACATCATTCACACTCTGCATTGAGTGATATTCTGCATATCTATCTGTGCCATCTCTCGTCAGATGGGTCTACTGATATGAGCCTCAAGATCATTTGAACTCTGTGGTGAGTTCCTTCTTGCATCCATCTAAGAGAAGAATGTCATCTGTATATAGACACCATCTTCAACCTTGTAGCAAAGGTTGAAATCCACATCACCCATGGTGATCATTAAGCTCATCAAATGACTATCGATCCTGGGTATATGTACAGAGCTTTATTCAATTGAATCCTGGGATTTTTCTCGATTCATACTTCTTCTTCAATTACACCATTAAGAGAATGGTCATATCTAGCCACTTGGAGAAAACATATCGTCATGATCCTCTTCCTCCTTCTAAGAGAATATTCTAGCCACAAGCCTTCTATAGTCTGTTTGATTTGTAAGTCTTCTTGTTGAACATCCATCACTTGTTCGGTGTTCATCATCCTTCTTTTGTAGATCATAGCACATGATATTTCCTACAAATCAAAGTTAATTATATGATTAGTAATACTTCATAATCATGATAACCTATAATGCATACAGATATGATTCACATAGTTATGCAACTATCTTGACCAATACTTTGGCACAACACTTTTCCATATCTTGTATGCATACAGTGGTTATCTAGATGCCTTCCATCTCTACCAGAACATACTATCAAGAGCGTGCACATCTCTCAGCATGTCAGCAAAGAGGTTTCATTCTAGATAAACAACAATGGAATGTTTGTCCAACTTACCCATCATATGCATATTAGTAGTATACTATTCAATGCTATATGAATGCTTACACTATGCATGATATATTCTAGGAATACAAATATGCATACAACTATTACGAGCAATATCATTGCCTATTTCATAGATTCAAATAACAATTCAAATACTTATCTTTTATGTTTGTGTGGTTGCCTCCCGCTTGATCTCTATTTTATGATAGCATTGCTATATGTCTTTGAACTTCTATCCATTCTGTACCACTATGCATGCTTAAGTGTGCACTAGTGTCATCCTCATGATCTCATACATAATCATACATTCACTAGTATAATCTCAATATTATCAAAACATTATGATTCTAAATAATCTTAAGTATGCATGGTTATGATCATTTCATACACAGGTATACTTACCTAAGATACTAACACAAAGTAGGATTCGAATTTGATATAGGAAAACATATGTTATAGGTCAAAATTGCACTTCTCTGTCCGTGATCACATCTAGTTGTTGATCACACAAAAGGACAACTTGGATGGAAGAGCAAGATGACCCCAGATGATGAATGGATAAGACTTACCCCTCTGCAACTGATAAAACCCTCTTTTAACCTACTTTTAGGGGAAAACACTACTCTATAGGCATAAGAGGAGCGTTTGCCTTCAAAAATATGCAGCTCTGCTCCATAAAAGTAGCGTTTGCCTTTAGAAATATGCAACTCTACTTCACTAGAGTAGCATTCACCTTCAAAAAAGCCTGTAAACGCTTTTTGCAAGCATCAAAGTTGCATATTGAACGCTACTCCACTTAAGAAAAGTAGCGTACACCTTAAAAAGTAATCAAAAATATATTAAATTGATGAATTGGGATTAGTTGAAGTTGGTTTTGCAACTTCCCCAACCTCCCAATAAAACTTCCTCTCGATCTAAACTGCCTACCTTGTCCCATAAATACAAGGGAGATGCATGAGAGAGGGACCTAGAAACTATGCATTAAGGGTTATTACGCTGGAGGAATTCCAAAGTTAGTGTGAAGAGCAGGAGCCCAAGATCCGGTTGCACAAGCACTCTGAATGATCAGGTATAAATTGTACTGATTATTTGCTTTTGACAATAAAGGTTGAAATGCCCTTCCCGTCCCAATCAAATGTCTAATGGATTGCATGTTTGTTTGGATTAAATGCTTGATTGTATTTGATGTCTAAATTGTATTTCAATTTCATCATTGTTATATCAGTCAAGATACGTTGAGGAAGGTATCTTTGTATTGCAGGTTCGTCAAACGGAAGATCAAGTGGAGGATCGATCGAAGGAGCAAGCGAAAGCTAGGATCGAACTTCGTTAATAAGGTATGCCTTCAAGAACCTTGATCTCTTTCCTTTTGTAGAATCCCATGTGATGTGATATATGCATTTACCTGTCACCCCAGAAGTTGGTAGTGTCCATCTCCTTGCTATAGGGTAGATTTCCAGAACAACAGACTGGCGACTCCGTTGGGGATCGGTTGTTTTCTGTTCTAGGAGACTCATTTAACTTTCCTTCCAGCACTTTTTGATCTTTTTGATCCTCTGAGAGGCTTTGTAGGTTACAGTAGCCTGTTGTCCTTACTTGACTCATCCCAGTTTGAAGTTTTTGAAGCCTGTTTTAAGCCTTCCTTGGAAAAAACGCTGGTTTGCTTTCACACAGTAGCGTTTGCCTCCTGAAAAACACTGGTCTACCTCTATACAGTAGCGTTCATCTCCTGAAAAATGTTGGTTTTCTCTTACACAGTAGAGTACACCTCCAGAAAAACGTAGGTTTCTCTACTGCACAGTAGAGTATTTTCCTATAAGTCTCTGTTTGTTTTTGGGTTTTGATTTTTGCCTGTTTGGTTTGATTTCCAACCTCTTGCCTTGTCTTCTTAACTGATCCTTAAGGTCTTTATGACTTTGTTGAGTCTTGTTTTCCTCTCCTAAGTCCCTTAGGTCATCTATTGCTTGCTTGAGTACTTTTGAGGTGTCTTACTTGCTTACGACTCTTTTTGAAAACTGTGCCTTGTCCCTTGTTGAACATAGCTGCTTGTTCGTACCTTAGTTACTTGTTGCAGGTATACAAACCTTTGTTTTTTATTGCAACACTAGTACACTCCAACGGTATCTTGTCCTTTGATTTAGGGTTTTGATCCCAATTTGAGTCTTTAAGGTGTTTTCAAACGTTTTTGAGTCCAGACACTTCCTAATTTATTTGTCAGTTTCAGTTTCAAGTAAGTTGAAGTACTTTAGTTTGCTTCCATTTGAGTCTTTGTGATGGTAAGGTCATCTTTGGTTCGCTTGCCTACCATTTGCTTGGTTTAGTGCTTTGTAGGGTTCTTGATGCTTTGGAGTAACCTTTGAAGCCCTTCCATTTTAAAGCATCTCTTATCCTTCTTTTCTTTCCACTTTATCTTCCAAGCCCAAAGTTTTTTCTCTTTAAAAACTTTGTAGGACAAGTCTTTATCGAGTCATCATTTTGATTGTTTTGAGCCTTAGAGTTGCTTTTCCTTATGTACGTTGCTCTTTTAGGTCTTAATCACTTCCACTTTCGAGTCCTTTTTCTTTTACATATATTGAAAAAGCAAAAAATAAGTTTGGTAGTTTAAAGTAGTAAGGCTTATTTTCATTTCAAAGTAGTGTAGTTTACTTTGTTTTGAATTTGAAAAAAAAAGAAAAAAGAAGCTTGTTTTAAGTTTGCTTATTTTTCATTTTGGAAAGAGCATAAACAGAAAAAGAAAAAGAGTCTTTTTGTTGTTGAAAGTTGTTTCATTTCACGCACTTTACTTTCTGTTGCAACCACACCACACAATGCACTACCACGTTGAGTAAAAAGTAACTCTAAAAAGAATTTTTTAATAAAATCAATTAGAAACAATTTTCTTTTTAGGAATACACAACACCAACTAGCTTAGGCTAGATTTTCGATCTTAAAACACCTTAAACTGCTCGGAACTAGTTTCATTACCCAACAATCGTAGTAAGACTTTCATATAGGTAAACCCATATATATCAAATAACCCTGGGATGCTCTACTCAAACCAGAGTTGAGCACGAGGCCGTGGAAGATCAGAATTGTTGATGATAACCCCCTCACGTTCCTTTTGACCATAAACCAGGTTCGATTCGCGTATGGGGGTCCTTTCAGACTTCGGGCTTTGCTACCCTGCCCATGCGTTTTGACTAGGCTGATGACTGTCCCCACAGGATATTTCGTATGTATGGTAGCCTTAGTATCAGACCTTTAGGATCCTACATAGGTAGAGTGGACGGTTATTCCCACTTTACCTAGGACAGGCGTGGAAGGTAATCCTCTGGCAGTACTCGTGGGAAAGCGGTTTGGTGATTCAAGCGCTTGCACCCAGTGGACCTTCGGTGGATGCCATGAAATTGACCATCAATAATTTGTTAGTCTGTTCTGGGCCCTAATCATTCCAGACTTACTTCCGAGAGTATATGCTATCCGTTTGATTGGTTTGATTACTTAGGATTTTTTAGTGGTATGCTGTTTGCCCCTTAGTCTTAGTGGCCACTAGGCTTTTACTTAGTTTTATTTATTTTTAATTGTGGAAGACCAACAACTTCATAGGTCTCAAATATTGTAAAACCTTCTCCCACTCAGAGTGGAGCCACTACCGCCACCACGACGATGGAGGACAGAATCCAGTGGTGTTTTTGAACCTACTGGTGAAATAGAGGTTCCTGGTGAACCACAACCTAGAACCCCGGATCAACAAGTTTTTAATACAGTCAAGGTTGAGGATATCACTTCTGGTGAGTTTAACACTCCTCTGACCGAGCTTAACAATCCACTTTTAGTACCTGTTGGTTTCCAACAACCTGATTATAGTGCATATTTTTCACACCTGGGCATATTATGACTAACCCGGGAGATGAACAGGGAGTTCTACAGACTCCCACAAGAGGTATGAATGCAAGTATTGTAAATCCACCTTCCACTGCTACACCGAGTTCAACACAGACAACTTCTATTTCAACTCCATCCTTCAGTTTTAACGCTGGTACATTAGGCATGCTAAGCTCAACAGCTTTGACATCCGCCTCTACCCCTACTTTTGGACCCATTAATACAGTGAATGTCGTTCCACCTCCTGTGACTCAACAATCATACCATATACCTAGTACTTGGATTTCCACACCCAATGTAGGGCTGAATGCCTCTGCAACTATGCTTGTCATGAGTACCATGACTGAGCCGTCCACCTCGACTACCCCTGGTTTTAACACCTTTGCAGGTTACAATATGAATCAAAGTAATATACCTTCAGGAAACATCCCTTTTTTTTGTTTTTTGGAGGAGGGGGTAACATTCTAAACGAACAATATGGCAGGGCTAACACCCAGCCACAGTGGACGAATACATAGGGTACCAACCCACTTTCATTTGGATGGGGGAATTTCAATAACACTTTCACACAACAACAAGTGACAGGGGGCAACCCCTACCAGCAGATGGCTGGGGGCAACCCCTACCAGCAAATGGTTGGGGGAAACCCCAACTAGCAATTCATGGGTCAAACTATGGGAGGTCCCCCCTTTATGACCCCAGCTTATCAAATGCCATCTTATAGACCTCGTTTACCATTTCTGGCAACGCTAAATTTCCTAGATATTTCCAAGTTGACGAACGATCCGGTGTGCCATAACGTTACATGGCCGCCATTACCCACTAAACTACCTTCGTACATTCCAAAATTCGAAGGTAAAACCAGTGAGGATCCTAGTGATCATGTCACCACTTTTCATCTCTGGTGTTCTTCGAACTCATTGAACAAAGATTCCGTCAGGTTGAGACTTTTTCAAAGAACCTTAACCGGTGCTACAGCCAAATGGTACATTGAGTTACCTGCAACCACCTTTTTTAACTTTCGAGATCTCGTCGTGGTCTTTTTGAACCACTTCCAGCTTCCTATTTGGTACGATGTTGGAACAGATCTTTTGTCTACCTTTAGACAAAACAAAGCCACCCATTTATCTGATCACATTCAGGAGTGGCGAAGACGCAAGAGGCTCCTTAAGGCCAATATCCCCCTAGAATTCTTATTAGAGTGGTATCTGAAATCACTCCTTCCTTATGTTTCTAAGGAAGTCGCTACTTCTGGGGTATCATCGGAAGAAGAAGCCATTCTAAGGACTCAGCAACTAGATTTGGTTTATGCTCAATCTGGGCTCCTTTACGAGATTATACCTGATACACCACGATCGAACATCGATCTAGGTAGACCAAAACCTGGACCACATGCTGACGGCATAGTAGGTTCAGTTGACTCTGTAACCTTCAAAGCATTGACTAAACAGGTTCATGCCTTATTGGTCAAACAATCGACTGCAGAAGTGACTCCCGTCACAACCTCTCCTTCTACTACTGAATCTGTATAGCAGGTTCAGACTAATCAAAAGGGCCCTCGGTATCCCAACAACAAAAAGAAGGGCAAGAAAGGAGAGGGAAACCAACAGAAGCCCAAAAACAAAGAAAATTTCGAGGAGGGTAATAGAGAAAAGAAGAAGGTCAAGTTCCCTTGCAAGCTTTGCAAGCAGGACCACCTCACTCACTAATGCCCTCTAATTGAAGAAGCCCAGAAGCTGCTTCAAGAAAAGAAACCTGCCATCCTTAAAGATCCATTTCCAAAAGGGCAAGGGTCAGATTCTGCCGCCTCCAATGCTGGGGTCACCACCCATGCTTCAGTTGATCAAAATTTCATTAATATGGTTAACTCGGATGCTCTTTTACAAACGCGGGAAAGAAATTATACCCCGGATTCGCAAAGCAAGGATAAAGATGTTCCTGAATCTTCCACTCCTCTCCATATACCTATGGACCCACTGCCCAAGATCATGAAACGTGTCTTGAAACGGGATTCGCACAATCCCAACGCACGGGCTGCTTCCAACTAGAGTGTAGTTGAAGATCTAGCCCAGACCCCTTGTGCTATGTCCACCTTAGAAGTCTTGCAAAGTTGTCCATTACAACGAAATGCACTTCTGGCAGCGATTGGAAGTATGGAATCATCCAACATGATTGTGCATTTTGATATGTCTAATATCAAATACCGGTTGTCATACCACGTTTGCCTTCAGATATAGGTAGCTCATGGTCCTATGACCATGAGACGAGCTATCGTAGATGAGGGCGCGTCTACGTGCGTAATGTCAATTTCTTGTTGGAAAGATTTGGGTTCTCCCGAGTTAGCCCCCTCTAACACATTGCTTACTGCCTTCGATGGCAGGACTTTCCGTCCACACGCAGTTCTACCATCGTTTGAAATTACACTTGTCGGTAAGACAGTTGCTGTAGAGATTGAAGTTCTGGACGCTCTTCTTGATTACAATATGTTGTTAGGCAGGAGCTGGACATATGCCATGCGAGCCATTACATTGGTAGTTTTCTGAGTTGTTATGTTTCCCCACGAAGGCAAGATCGTTACGATCGATCAACTTTCGTTCTCTCAACAAAATAACCAGACTTCATTGGAATCCACTATTCCTTTAGTTGATCAATCTGCCCCAGTAAGCAAGAGTTTAGGAGCAGGGCTTTATGGGTCATTAATAGGCACTTTTGACCTACCCTCTTCTGTTCTTTTTATGCGTTCTGATGAAGGTACATCTATTGAAACTTTCACAGTTGGTTTAAAGACTAATCCGTGGATCCTTCCTACGGTATCAGAACCATCAGTGCCTTTATCCATTGCAGAAGTAGCATACATGGAAGCACAACATGCTGCAACAGAACATATCGTGACTCCGCCAGTCTCTGCTGAGTCGGATATGGACTATGCTCCTGCATGGTCAGTAGACTCGATCCACTCTTTTGACTGTTTAGACACGGTTTTGCCTTCTGATGAAGCCATTTTGGAAGCTATGATGGGCCTGGACCAACCTTGGGAACACATGCACCATAGGTCCTACCTGCTTCCAAATCTAGACAGGATAGAGAGAGGAGAGTTTTCGATGAGACTTGGTGGGAATGTTGATTTGTCCTCTTCCACTTCAAGCACTGTTTACGCTGAAGGGAATATGTCTAATATATAGAGAACCATCCCGATTAACATTTCCACCAAACCTGGGGTCGTGGAAAATATTTTTATTGGAGCATATTGTTCTCCAGAGGAGATCGCTCTGTATACCAAATTGTTTAAAGAATTCCGCGATATCTTTGCCTGGTCTTATGAGGAGATTCCAGGCTTCGATCCTACCATCGTAGAGAATGTCATCACAACGTATCCTAACGTGAAACCTGTGAGACAAAAGCTCTGTCCAGTGAATCCTTGAAAAGCGACCGCCATTAAGGCGGAGGTTGAAAAATTGCTTAAAGCCATATTTATCTACCCGATCGACATGATGGAATGGGTTTCGAATCCTGTTCCGGTTGATAAAAAGCAACGTACCATTTAGGTCTGTACGGACTTCCGGTATCTGAAAAAAGCTTGTCCGAAAGATAACTACCCCACACCATTTATTAACCAAATAATAGATGCGTGTGCGGGACACGAGATGTTTTCTTTCATGGATGGATTTTCGAGATATAATCAAATTCAAATCAAACCCTAAGATCAACACAAAACAACTTTTATTTTCCCGTGGGGAACCTTTGCTTATCGGAAGATGTCATTTGGCTTAAAGAATGTTGAAGCTACGTTCCAACGAGCAATGAATTTTGCTTTTCATGATATCAAGCACATAGTTGAACCCTACCCGGATGACCTCCTGGCACGATCTCACAAGAGACGGGATCATCCAGCTCATTCGAGACTTGTGTTTGAACAGTACAGACAATACAAGATTCGATTGAATCCTAATAAGTGTGTATTTTGCGTCGAATCTGGACGATTACTGGGTTTCATCGTATCGAGTCATGGCATAATGGTTGACCCGTTAAAAGTTGAGGCGATTGTAAATCTGCCTCCTCCTCGCACCTTGAGACAACTCCAAAGTTTGCAAGGCATGTCTAACTTCTTACGACGTTTCATTATAAATTATGCCAAAATTACAAAGGGTTTCATGAGACTGCTTAAACAAGATACCTACTTTTTGTGGGATGAGGCTGCTCAACAATCGTTTGAGGCCTTGAAAAAGGCATTACTATCAGCCCCCTTGTTAATCCCACCTGATTATACAAAGGATTTCCTCTTATATCTGGCGGCATCACTTTACACAAATGGCATAGTACTAGTTCAAGAGGACGACATGCTCCAAGAGCATGTCATTTATTATCTCTTGTGCGCATTGATAGCTCCTGAGATTAAGTATTCACATGTTGAGAAGTTAGCACTAGCTGCGGTCTATGCGGTGCAGAGGCTTTGTCACTATATCCTTTTATGAACCACTACTATGATTGCGGAGGTCAATCCTTTCCAATATGTTCTCACTCGATGTATCATCGGTGGGAAATACAATAAATGGATTGTAATCTTGCAGTAGTTCGATTTGGTTTTTCAGTCTGCCAAGTCGAAGAAATCACTAGTATTCCCTAAATTAATTTCAGAATTTCCAAGTGACTTAGTGCATATTGAGGAAGAGTCATCATTCCCGGATGAACATATCTTCCTTATTTCCTCCTCTGACCCATGGTACGGGGATATTTTAGTATATCTCCAGACTTTGAGGTGTCCTACCACTTTTTCTAGAGAGGGACGACGCAAACTGAAAAGTCATGCGAAAAACTATCTCATTATTTCTAACACTTTGTACAGACGTGGGATAGAATCCATCTTATGACGTTATTTGACTTTAGAAGAAGCAGAGTCAGTATTGAATGATGCTCACAGTGGAGCTTGTGGGGGTCATCTTTCTGGGTTGGCAGCAACTCAGAAAATACTGCGTGTCGGGTATTTTTGGCCTACAATCTTTAAAGATTGTGTGGAAGATGTGGAACGCTGCCGTCCGTGTCAGTTTTTCACCAGAAAAATGAGAGCACATCTAGCTCCTCTTCATCCTTTGATCACAGCAGGTCCCTTCACCAAATGGGGGGTTGATTATATGACTTGTAATCCAGTTTCGGGCGGAGGCTATCATTATATTATCGTTGTCGTCGACTACTTCACCAAGTGGGCCGACACAATGCCTACTGTTAAAGAGGATGGGGAAACTGCCGCTTATTTCGTATTCAATCAGATTATCGCAAGGTTCGGCATACCCAAAGTGATCGTGACAGATCACTGTCGTCATTTTCAGAACAGTATGATGACCGAGCTTTATACCATGCTAGGCTTTCGTCAGGAGCATTCGTCTTCATTCTATCCACAGGCGAATGGTCAAGTCAAAGCGGTTAACAAAAATTTGAAGACTATTCTACAAAGAACCGTTAATGTCAATAGAAATAACTGGCACATCATATTGTATCCTGCTCTTTGGGATTACCGAGAAGACGTAAAGACTGCTACCGGGTTCTCTCCCTTCCAACTTGTGCATGGGATAGAAGCAGTCGTTCTTATTGAATGCGAGATTCCCTCATTAAAGTTGGTTGTCCAACTGTTACCAAAAACTTCAGTACTAGAAGAACGTTTGCAACATTTAGAACATCTAGATGAGCAGCGCCATGATGCGCTCACAGCAAACGAAGTCCATAAGAAACGAGTCAAAGGATAGTATGATAAGTCTGTCAGACCTAGGGTTTTTCTCGAAGGAGACCTTGTTCTGCTTTGGGATCAGGACAAGGAACCTTTAGGGGCTGGCAAGTTCAATTCCATGTGGCTCGTTCCTTACATAATATCGAAGGTACTGAAGAAAGGAGCTTATGAGCTAATGGACTATGAGGGTAATAAGCTACCCGATCCTAGAAATGAGCTCTACCTGAAGAAGTACTACGCTTAGGCATGTGTGCTTTTTCATGTATTATAGTTGTACATTTTGTAGAACTAGTTTTTGCTTGTGATTGTTAGTTGACCTTATGTGTGTTTTCTCGCTTTGTGTTTCAGATGTCGACTGAACACTTTTTAGGATTTGTTGATGGTGCCAGTCGCCACACCCGACAATTGGTTTCAGCAGCTTGGGTCATTTACTCACCAACTGTCCAACTGGTTTCTTCGGGGGGGGTTTGTTTGGGTCCCACGACGAATAACGTAGCTAAGTACAGTGTGGTCATAGAACTTCTCCGGGATGCCCTCGCCCAGGGCATTTCACATTTGGAGGTAAGACTTGATTCACAATTAGTTGTATTTCAGCTGATGGGTGTTTATCAGATCAGAGATCCTATTTTGCTACGACAGTTTTTGCGAGTTAAATTATTGGAAAGACAGTTTGATTCCATCATATATCAACACATTCCAAGAAATTTGAATGCATTAGCTGATTCATTTGAAAATTATGTTTTAGATTGGCATTTGTATCATACACATCCATAAATAAACATTTGCACATAAAGTTAAACACACACATGTAAATATAAGCCGATATTGTATATATATCCGATATTGTATCAAAAAAATAGTTTGAGTTTGGAACATAGGTCTATCACAGAGTCATGTCATAAGATACAAAATTGGGCTCGATGGCCTAAAAAATATACATAAAATATCCTTCTCCTATGGAGAAGGTGGGGCCTCATCAGCATCCACTGCCTCTTGGTAACATATGACCAACTTGGCTACCTTCCGCAGCAGTCTAATCCACGTTGGGGGCACTCCTACTACATCTTCCTGCATGTCAACGGGCATCCGCTCAATGCGATATGTGGGAATGTCATGAGTCAACCAACTCATATTCCTTTCTATAGTCCCTAGCGTAGCATCAGCTGCACCCACATCAACGGGCCTCACGAAAATAGTAGGATTTCCCTCGGGACGAACTGGTCCAACATCTGCACATGACACTTTGTTTTAGTATTTTCAAGCTCACCATAAAAATTCTATACTTTAAATTGAAAAAATTAAATATTTTTCAAAAACAAAAACATACCTATATGTCCCCAGGAACCACCTAGAGGAAGTACCAGCTCTGGATCATGACGTAAGTCTAAACGAGCATATGGAAACTGCTCAAATGTCGGTACCTATCTCTCCCACCATCCCCAGAAATCATCGGTGTGATAGCAGAAATGGCTTTCACCACCACCCTAGCAGAGAAAGATGTCACCCCAACGGCTCAATCTCGGCTCACGAGGGTTGACTGGAGGCAAAGGCATACCCAAGATAAGAGTAGGTACTCTCTCAAAGAAGAAGGTACAAAGGATGCTTCCATATCCAAAGTTCTTCATTCTCCCGGTCTTACACCCCGAGAGTTGAAGCTTCATGTTTTCCAAGAGACTTGTGCACCAATCATAGGCATGACCTTGCAAGCATTCAATACCAATGTACATGTAGTGCTTTGAGGCTAAGTTCTAGGTGGCACTCCCTCCCATTCGGTTCAACATACTGATAATAACCTTTAGAGGGAAGCTTACAAGAGTAGAAATGAGAATTTGACTCCCACATTTCTCAGTACCTTCCACACAATAAGCATTCACATAATCTTGCACAAACATGGCACCCAAATTTCATGAAGTCCCTTTCAGGTTTACAGGTTCTCCCCTCCTAGAGAGCCCTATAATGAAGTATATGTTGTCAACTGTGAGCTCCAAGGTCTCTCCTCGGATATTAAACACATTTGCATCGACATCTCAACACTGAATGAGATTTTGTAGTAAGTGGTTGAGTGCCCTCATGTTTACGGTTCGGTAGAATTTCAACAAACCACATCTTCTTAGTGCGTGGAGAGTGGTAGGATCTTGCATAGCCACCCTATCCATCTCTTCATGCTCCCTCTCCCTCCAAATAAGTGCCATCCTGTCAAAAGAAGGGCCAATTTTTAGTTCTTGAGCAATTTTTAGCCATTTTCAGGAAAAAACGCTACTCTATAGCCACACAGTCACGTTTGGATGCTACTCTATAGCCATACAGTAGCGTTTACCTTAAAAAATACCCTACTTTACCTACTAGACATTAGCGTACACGAAAATGACGAGTTGAGCATGGCTAGATAAGTGATTTTAAGCATGAAAATTGACAAATGAACCATCAAAATGCAAGTTGGGATGAAAATAACTTACTTGGAAGAAGAATGAAGTTGAATGGTGGCTCGATTTGATCGCTATGAACGGATGAAGATCAAGGGTTTGCTCCAAAACTTGCCCTACAATTCCAAATATGATATTTGAGTTTTCAAAATGAAATTACATATATGAATTTGAATTTGATTTTTTACCCACTTTTTTGAAAAGTCTATAGTTTCAAATTTCATAAAAAAGGTTCTATTTAATCATTAATACCTCTAAATGTTGATGAGTTGAATCTAACCTATGTTTCTCAAATTTTCACTAGATTTTCGTAGCATCAATTTATTATGACTTAATTTATTTATTGACAAACCACGTTAAGTACTTTATGGTTGAAATTTTATGTCATTGAAATTTTTTTGTCATTAATACTAACACGGTTGTTGAGATCCTAGTCTTTGGCAGGTCATGAGTTATGGTCCTAGTAGTTGTCATTTAAGTCATTTTAAGCTCTTGTTTGGACTATTGAAACCTAAACAAGATTGCCAAGCAAACTTGTCCTCTTCAAGCTCGTTAAAGGAACTGAAGGCCCATCCGCTTAAGTATAAGTTTAACCCTTTTCTGGACTTTTGCGGATCACTTACGAAAAAGGAAGTGGCTAGAAGAGTTCTTCTTCCATTGTTTTACACTTTTTCGGGGGAGGAGACTAAATTTACGAAAAATGACCTTTTGGAGCCTTCTTTAGGGTTTTTCAGGCTCTCGAAATATGAAAACACCAAGCGAACATTCACCTACTCGGGCTTGATGTGAAATCCACGAGAGGGTAAATAGAGGATTGTTTAAGTTTTTCAAACTCTATAAACAGGAAAACACCGACGAGCATTAACCTACTTGGGATCGATACTAAAATTCACGAGTAGGTGAATGGAGTTATTGTTTAAGTTTTTCAGACTCCTTAAAATTGAAAACACCGGCGAGCAAGAACAGATCTCGGCTTGATATTAAAATCTAGAGATCAGTATTATATAGTATTCTTCTATCTCTTCTTCGAACTATGTAAACAATGAAGAAGGTCCTGAGTCTTCCTCCCATGGGCTCGTTAAAATCTTTACATGGTTGGATCTACTAAGTTTTCATTCTTTATTGGACTCATTAAAACAACAAGAAAGGTATTCTTTTATCTAAAAAGAATAAGGGATAAGAAGGGTATATCATATCTTACAGTTTCAAAGGCAGTTCAGTCAGTCCTATCCTTGAACACATCACCTATTTGAGTCTATCATTTCAGTTGGGTTTAGTTTTTGACCTTAGGGTGAACCTGATCTCCGAGTTGTTTAATCCCCCAGTTGGTTATTCTTCCAACCATATGGAGGGTCTGCTAATGTCTCCTACATTGCAGCCTTACATCACTTCCCCATCATGTTGAAAACTGCCTAAGTCACTTTGTGTCGTGCTCACTGTTCAAAGATACAACCTGTGTCGGACATTCTGCAGTTTACCTTGACCTCATGTGTCGGCCATCCTAGTGTCAGTCTTGTTACTTGTACTACTCCACATCAACTCATACCATTTGAGTGTTCCTTGTGTTGGATGATGTAGGATGCCTTAAGACCTCCTTTTCAACGGACTTCTTCCCATCGACATCAACTCATTTTGCTTTGGGAATGAAGTTTAGAGTTTCAGTTAGTACCTTGAGGATTGCAGTCACCAGTGGCAATCTCTCTCGCTGTTGAATTATGAGAATACATTAATGTCTCCTATTTGATAGGTTCCTCAAGTGTTCGACGTCAAGTCCACTTATTCACATTTATTGGATCGTACTAGGTACCTTGGGCCCCATTATCATTATCGGTGGAAGCCCTCGCATTTGTTAACGGTATACATCAATGACTGGTAATCAAACGATACCCCCCATGTTCAACTTTCAGCTCATTTATTCACATGGTTAGGGTTTGTAACTTGGGTTGTTTGGATGAAGACCTTGGGATTTTGATAGCATTACCTCATTATGTTATCACCCAAGTTGCGCAAGACTGAGCCTCACTCATTTTTTGGCTCTCCATGAGACGTAGATCCAGTTTGTTATTATGGCTATGATCTCTCATTCTGACATGGATCCACGCTTGTATTTTAGTGGCCATGCTATATATACATCTCCTAGTTATGTATCGGAGATCATGTTTTATCATACTACACATCGGTATGATGTCAATATTGTAATTGCTCGCTGACCTTGATCGTTATTTCAAGTACTTTTGTGACTTGGTTCTGTAGTTTCTTGCTCCTCCGCTGACTTGGAATTATAATGTATTTTGGCCATCGTTTCCCTCTAACCTCACACATTAGGGGGCATCTGTTATAAGTCAAAATTGCACTTCTCCGTCCGTGATCACATCTAGCTATTGATCACACAAAAGGACAACTTGGATGGAAGAGCAAGATGACCCTAGATGATGAATGGATAAGACTTACCCCTCTGCAGTTGATAAAACCCTCTTTTTACCTACTTTTAAGGAAAAACGCTACTCTACAGGCATAAGAGGAGCGTTTTCCTTCAGAAATATGCAGCTCTGCTTCATAAAAGTAGCGTTTTCCTTCAGAAATATGCAACTTTGCTTCACTAGAGTAGTGTTCACCTTCAAAAAAACCTGTAGACGCTTGTTGCAAGCATCAAAGTTGCATATTGAACGCTACTCCACTTAAGAAAAGTAGCGTACACCTTAAAAAGTAATAAAAAATATATTAAATTGACGAATTGGGATTAGTTGAAGTTGGTTTTGCAACTTCCCCAACCTCTTAATCAAACTTCCTCTCGATCTAAACTGCCTACCTTGTCCCATAAATACAAGGGAGATGCATGAGAGAGGGACCTAGAAACTATGCATTAAGGTTTGTTACGCTGGAGGAATTCCAAACTTAGTGTGAAGAGTAGGATCCCAGGATCCGATTGCACAAGCACTCTGAATGATTAGGTATAAATTGTACTGATTATTTGCTTTTGACAATAAAGGTTGAAATGCCCTTCCCGTCCCAATCAAATGTCTAATGGATTGCATGTTTGTTTGTATTAAATGCTTGATTGTATTTGATGTCTAAATTGTATTTCAATTTCATCATTGTTATATCAGTCAAGATACACTGAGGAAGGTATCTTTGTATTGCAGGTTCGTCAAACGGAAGATCAAGTGGAGGATCGATCGAAGGAGCAAACGAAAGCTAGGATCGAACTTCGTTAATAAGGTATGCCTTCAAGAACCTTGATCTCTTTCCTTTTGTAGAAGCCCATGTGATATGATCTATGCATTTACCTATCACCCCAGAAGTTGGTAGTGTCCATCTCCTCACTGTAGGGTAGATTTCCCGAACAACAACATACCTGGATTATCATGCTTGGTTATGTCTTAACATACCCAAACAATATCTTCTTTATTCTCTTCAATGATTTAGAGACCTTGTGCTAGAACCTGCATATCTCATAAGTTAAGCATAGTAGAACAAAGTTATACATACCTCGTAAGTAGAGCTTCTATGTGGTCAAAGATTATGGATGAGTCTTTGTCTTCATGTTATCATGGTCGTAGAACTTGATTTGTCTTTCTTGATGTACATGTGTCTTTTTAGCAGACAACATCATCCTCACAGGTGCATTAGTACAATCATAAGTGTCATAACCCTAATTAATGAATGTCCTCTATCACTCACATGCATTCATGATCAACCAATCATAATTGTACTAAGCTCAATAACATGAAGACAAACATATTATGACTTAATCAAGAATCAGATTTCAAAACATACTTGTGTCTTCTCAAGTCATACCTGACGAGTAGTCTTCTCTATAGGGGTAAAACCCTAAACATCAAAGGTAGATTACTTGTAAAACATCTTGTATAGGTTCATGGTGCTGGGATGATAAATATCAGTGCCATTTAAACCTCCTTTATTACTTCCCTATGAGTCTCCCAACTTTGCTAGGGTTTCTTCTTACTTGGAAACCCTAATTTTCAATCTCCTTCCTCCCACAACATTTTGATGGAGGATCAATATCTACGATGAATGGATTCCAAATCCATTATCAAAGCTTCCAATGTTGTATCAAGTGTATCCAACATTGTATCAGGTCCTTTCAGACCTAAAAATTGAAAAACCCTAAGTGAGAGCTTCTTCCTCCTCTTCTTAGATTTCCTCTGTTGAGCCATTTCAGATGTGTCGTATTGTTTCTAGTGCATCTTTGCAATTTTGGATCTGCAGGGTCTGAAACTTTGGCCTGTGGTAGCCTGACCTGTCATCTTTCCAACCCCATAGGTCTTAGATTTAATGGATTCTCTAAGAAATAGTTATTCCAAGTGTCGCAACATGACCTGTTTATGGGATGAAACAACATAACAAACTTGTACGGAGTGCCACGTGTCACTGTTTCAACTTCGGCCTCTGAAAGCAGACCTATCAAACTACAGTCCGTTCCCTAACTACCACTTTTTACAGAATTTAATTTGGATCTTCCTAGCCCAAGATATGACATTTTTTCCTAGGTTACTTGTTTAGGACTACATTTTGGAAGAGGCATAAACCCTAACTTGTATGGATCATAAATCACAAAGTACAATGAATCTAAGTCTAAGATTAGGACACAAGGTATAGGGGCATGTTATCTTCGTCCTGTAAAAGTTTCAGATCCTGAACCTTCTCCAAAATGGATTTATAGCGAATGTTCCACAATGACTAGGTTTTGCTATACAAAACCCTAACTTTCAAATTGTCGCAAGTGAGACAAGTGTCGTAAGTGCCATACATTTCCTTCCTTCAGGCTACTCTGATACCATGTTAAGATTCAATATGCTAAGATATATAACATAAATATCACATTCCATTTCACAACAATAGCATATACATGATCACTGAAAGAACAACAAGCACAACATAAACACAAGAGACACATATTTATCCTGGGAAACCCTCATGGGGTATAAAACCTAGCAAAGCTTCCTCAATATAGATGACCAGCAAATACAAGTATGTAATCCCCAAACATGAGTTCCTTCTCCTCCTTTTCAAATCTATCCCTCTCCTATGTGAGTTTCACAAGTGAGTGTGTGTGTTAAATGAGGAACACACCTCCTCTATTTATACACTACTTCACTTGTCTTTTAACCTTAGCTAGGTTGGCCCCAAATTAACCACTCAACATAATGTTGACTGGGCCAACCCCACTAGGGGACTTAAACACCCCATACAACTGACTCTGGGCCAACCCCACTAGGGAAGTCTTCTAACCCAAGCTACCACATTCCGACGAAGGAATAAACATCTCAGGATATACAATAATATCTCTACGAAGGAATGAAACATCTCCGGAATAATAAAGTACAAATATAATATTCTTAGAAGTTACAATATCTCAACAAGTATATGCTTACCTCAGTTATAGTTTTGTTGATTGTTGAGTCTTCCTTTTTGTGCTACTTTTCCGACTGTTGCATGATTCCTTTATTTTACAGTTAAACTACGCACTCACCTTTCTATCGTACTAGTTTGTGATTTTCAATTCGTGCAACCATCTACCATGTTTTTCTTTTCACACTTAGTTTTGTCGTATTTCTTAGTATCATGATTGCATGTCCTAGAGTTGGGTGTGCTCCTTGTATAAAAGTCCAACATTAAAACACTAGTCAGGGTAGTCCTATTCTTTGTAGCCACAACAATAGTGTTGTTATTTTTGCAATGATTGATAACTAGGGTGTGTTCCATTATGCTCTCATCCTTTGGAGTGGTAGTTGATATCTAAGGTCATTGTCATTGGGATTTCAGGCTTGGGTTCTTAATGTTGAATATGTTTTCAATTATATTGATTTCAAGAAATGGAATGGAAACATGTTGTATTGGTGCTAAATGATTATTTGTTGTTGCATAATAAACTAGATGTAGTTAAAATAACTTGAAGAGAAGGTGGTATTCCATAGTCATTTGAATGAGGATGGAGTAGCAAGAGATATTAAAGAAAACACGTTTTAAGAAAAAGCCTAGTTATATTCGCGTAGAACATTTTTACTAAAAAAATATTGTTATAGGAATCTTCCACTTTATCGCACGTTTAAGAGTCTTCATCATCGACAAACTGAAGTTCAATATAATAAATACTAGCAATTGAATCTTGGGGTGCAATAAAAGAACGTCATATTGTAAGTGAAGCAAAGCGATGGCGCTTCTAAAAAAGATATATGAAAGGAGAATCACAATTTGAAATGTTGAACCACAAGGCTTGTTTCCATAATGTCATATTTCAAGGCTATACACGGAGTTCATGGTCAAGTTGGCCTGCACTGCGGTACTCACATAGACGGGTAATACAAATCCAAATTGAGGGAGTCTTTATCACTTGGGAAACATCTTACAGCCTAATAAAATGACTCTATCTTCCTGATAAGTAAAAATGATGTTAAATGAAATGACTATATATTCCTCAAAATTATAAGTGATTGTTATGAGCGTAAGGTATATTGTTTACAAGTGATTGCTACTAACATGATCAAGATATATGAAATCCGTCTACAAATTTATGGTTTTTGTCTTTTGAGTATTCTTCCAAAAACATTCTAGATGAAAAAACCATTAATATAGCCCCAAAAAGAGATGCCCAATTTTGTAATACATTTGAAAGAAAAATCCAATTCTTGTACTCAAATGCATCCAGAAACAATGATAAGTTGAGGCTCTAAAACACCTTCTTTTTGGCTCAAAAGAAACATTCCTTGGATCAAAGTTTTCAAAACCAAAATAGCCGATAGAGATTGGCCGAAAAACCAAGTTGAAAAACATGTCAACTAAAAATATATATGCAAATTTTAATAAATGATCAATAAGAAATGTGTGAGGCAAAAGAGAGGGTGGGGTTTCATTAAATAACAAGAAATTAGGTTTTGGATGGGCACCATTTTTTCCCTTTTTCCTTATTTTTCCTCCTTTTTTGCCTACACAACATGCAGGTCAGCCTAACCAGATGAGAGCCAGCCCATATTGTAATTGGATGGTTGGATCCAGCCTACAGGTCCAGTTCGACAACCAGTTCAATCCCAGCCCGGTGTGAACCTAGTATAGACTAGTTGGTTCCAACAAATTTTTCTTGGATCTTCCTTGATTTATAGATCCTCTAAGGGAAACCCTTTCTTTCAAAAATGACTAGGTGTATGAAGAAAGCTTGTTCAAACCTACATAGTCAATGGAAATTAATGATCCAGGCATGCAAGTATATAAAATACAAACTTGGTTAAGACCCGACAATAATGGAACAGTGAGAATGGGAGCTTATGACAGGACACTTGACCAATTAACCATTTGACAACAAGCCCCTTTCAATTTCCAGGCCAGGAAGAGTTACATCCCATGACTCTATACTTGTTTGTAAAATCCCTAAATCTAAGCATTCAATGTTTAAATTCAGATAGAAATTGGAAGTGTCAAGTAGCAAAATTTTCAAAGGTGTTTTTCTAGTATTGAACTGATTCTTTAGGTTAGGTAATCAACCTGAATGTAATACCAGGCATTGAATGTTCTTGTACCATTGGCCAGTTTGGGCTATTTGCATACGTTAACCTAATTTCTCTTTGTTTCCATACAATACCTAGTTGTCTAACATTTCCATGGATAGTTTCCACTTGCCACAAAATCTAGCAACTGTCCTTAACTGCAAATTCATTGAACAAGTATATTTCTTAACCTGGAGGTCCTGTCCACTGTAGTAAAATTTGCGAGCTTTTATCTAATTTATTAAATTGAGTTCAAAATGAAATGAACTTCGAAGCTATTGCACCCCTATAATTACTCCATACTTTAATTTGAGCAAATATGCCATATAAAACACCAGTACAACATGACATCAAAGCATCAATCTTGCTTCTAGGGTTTCAAAAAGCATGTCCTCACATTTAGCAATAAATAAAAGCTATTTCCCAACCCTTGGCAAGAAAATGAGACATTGTACATGTCAGAGCAAAGCATTACAATATACCAAGTTAACACAATTCATCGGTGCAGATCAGAATCAGAATAAGATTTTGGTACATGTGCGCCAGCCATCCAAATCAAGAATAGGGGAATCTTTTTCTTTTATAAATATACATTGAGATGAGTAAAAATCATAAAGTTTAAAAGAGTTTGGTGAGATCTAAGCAAGAAATTAGACATCAATAAGATCTTTATATACCACAAATGAAAACATATTCAACTGTGACCTAAGTTATCATAAATCTATTCTTAAAAGAATTTAGTTATATCTACTATAAGATGTTCATATTTCAGCATTTGTTAGGACTTCAATTCTTATCGAACGGATTCCGCTTTGTCTAACCAGTGCTATCAAATCCATGTTTAAAGGTAGTCTAGCTTGCTTTAAATATGCAAGTCTCACCATCTGAACATTGCTCAAAAATCTAGACAAGAAAAGGCACAACAGTTTACTCTATCAAACCTTGTTCTAAAATTAAAAGCAGTTACAGACAACCAAGAGATGTCAATTATGCTTCATAGTTCGCCCTTGCATGTACAAATTAGTTCCATCGCCAGGTGTGGAAAAGATAAAGTGAATCAAGATTCCAACACTACAATAATATTTCCTATGACATTAGACTGTCCCATTAAAAGAACTTAAGTGAAAAAAAAACAAAGATGACAATTTTGCATGTTATCATAATCATGTTCAGTTTAATTATTCTTGCGTCCAAAAACATATCAGCAGAAGTTTGGGGATCTCTTTATAGTGTTGGGCCATGAACACCAAGGCAAGAATTTAGATATCAGCACCGAAATCAGTAACATCTTTATGTTCCATGACTGAAACCATCTTCAACTGCGCATCAAGTTATCATGTAGCCATTCATGGGAAATTGACATGCCCTCCCTCTCCAAAAGAAGAAAACATTTCACTCAAAAAATCCACCACACCTCAAGGAATTGTGCTAATACTTTTCGTGTGCTTTATTTTTTCTTATTGTATGTTGTACATGATGTGTTTCTGGTTTCTATAAACAGTTCCCAATTTTCCAGAATTGTTTCTGACTGCTGGAAATAGATCCACCACAACCAGAAACGGATCCAATTGAAATTCAGGCGAGGATATCGATCATTGAATTCCTCATAGTTGGCATGTGCAAGTTAGTTCCATTGCAGGTGTGGAAAGTATCAAGTGAATCAAAGTCCAACACTTAAAGAATATTTCCTATGACATCAGACCCTCCCATCAAAAGAACCCAAGTGCAAAAACAAAGAACAAGATTGACAATATTGCAAAAATATATGAAAAAAGAAAAAAAATTACAAAATCAATTTTGATATATGTGAGTGTCATTTTATGTTCATGCCCAATTATTACGTATAGAGTAGAATATATGAAAAAAGAAAAAAAATTACAAAATCAATTTTGATATATGTGAGTGTCATTTTATGTTCATGCCCAATTATTACCTATAGAGTAGAAGATAGAAATTGATTTTCTTGAGAATTTTTTATTAAAAAATATGTAAATGCAATTAAAATATGTGGGAAAAAATATATAAGTTTACTTAAGTAAAACTATGGTTAGCCTTGCTTGCAAACTTCTATTGTATATTTATTGTTGTAAATGTGCACTCTTTTATAAATATTCTTGTTGTTTCACTTTATAAATACAATAAATTGTCTTGGGATACATGGATTAGCTTCTCAAAAAAACATGAAGCACACTTGATAAGCTCCTAGGACCTTATCATTGAAGGTGGGGTCCATGTTGGGCTTAAACCTATTAGGCTGACTCGAAAGCGAGCTTTGAAGTGTAAATATCGTATTGCTGTCGTTTAAATGTTTATTTTGAAGGCTCGTGTTTAATTATGTTTTGTTTTTTTTATAATTGTGTTTTAAATGATATTTTTAATTTAAGCGTTACCGCTTTAACATTGGTCCATATTTTAACTAGCAATTGCCCCAAAAAGGTGCAATAATACGCCGACAGATTGTTGTTGGAAGGTGAAATGGTTGAAAAGAGGAAAATAAAATTGGTTTAATTCTTGCTACAACTATTTATCCTTTATATTTCTACTATCATTGAATTTCATCAATTGTTTACCTTGGATACCATCCTTGAAATGAATGGAAGTGCTCAGAGGCTTTCCCATGTGCATTTCATCAGAAATCATGCAACCTTGACCTCTAGTATTAATTTTAGGAGAATGTAAGAGATATAAAAGAGATACTAAATGAAAGGATTGATATAGTGGAGAGACATTCTTGCATAAATCTACTGGATATGACATCCAACAAGCCCAATTCATGGAGGAGATAGAAGTTGAAAGCATAAGAAGAACAAGCAATGTGGCTACAATGAAGAATGCATGTAATGTGGCTCCAATGAAGAATGGACGTAATGTGGAAATAAGGAAGCTGGAAATGGTAGAGGTACACACATATTGAATAGAATAACTATTCTCCCACATGAACTTCACAAGAATGAGGACTTGCTAGGTTTTGAGCATTAGGAGTGGTGTAGAACACTACTAAGAGAAGCTCATACTCTCCAGCACATAATGAAAATAATGGGCTCCGAACTTTAGTGTTACAAAATCTATGTTGTATGGGTGGGTAGAAAAGTGTTATGTATTTTGGGTGAAAAGCCATAATTTTGTAATTGTAATTTATCTAGTAGTTTAAAGCTATACACTCATAGTTGGGTAAATTGATGTCTACAAGCATAGCTGAGGCATTTTGTTTAGCATACAAACTATTTTTGTTATAAAATAAGGTATAGAATGAGTGAGGAGAAATAGAGCATTGTGCAAATTATATTAAGAAATACATCACAATGATGTAAACTTTAAAACTATTATTTGACCAACCAAATTTTGCATTGATGTCATAATGCATGAGAAAAGTTGTCAATGTCGAGCACTATGCCTCCTCATCAAACAAGGGTGGTGTTGAAACATTATTTATTGCCTCCCCATAGATTATATCAACATCTCTACACACTGGAAATCATTGCACATTAACCAATCATGTGGACCAATCTTCGAGATGTCGGTGATGTCTATCAAACCGAAGGGGGCACATGCATCACTCTCGAATGAAGGAATCATCCTCTACCAACAACCTAAGATGGAATACTAAAGCTTTAAACCTACATTTAATGGATAAATATCAACAAACCAATAGCGAAATGAAGAATGAGTTGCAATCAATGAATAAAGAAACTATGGGGCAATGTTAAGATTTAAGGAAGGTGAAACACTTCATCTACCACATAGAAGGAAGAGTTAAAGCCCATAAAATCTTACGAAACTCAACCAAAAAGACAAATCGATGTGCATGAAGGCAAGTAGGAAAATCGTTGGCCTACAGACTTTCTTTCTATTTTAAGTGAGTGGTTGGCTTCTTTAAGCTAGTTCACTTGAGCAATTTACATATTTTAAAAACCATTGAGTCCAGGAGGCTAAGGGACCTAATCTCTGGTTTTATAAGCATGCTAGCCTCCCAACCTAGTGATTGTTTACTTTTGAAAATGTAAAGAAAAGTTAATTTTCATTTACCCATAATAGGTGATTTCACTCACCTCACATGCTATGTCTCAACCACTAACTCTAACTCGGGAGTGTTGATGGCCTTTCAAGCCAATGATTTAGTCTTCATGAGTTAAATCACTAGCGTGGATGTGACCATCATTTCTAGTGCATAGAGGACATGTAGAGCTTTCTAACAAGTTGTTGGACACCCAATTCTGACATTGTTTTCATACTTTTCATAATCCATTAAATCCAATTTTCACTGTACAAGGAAATGTTAATGTGTGTTTTCATATTTGTAGATATTGGAATTTGATTTCATTAGTTTCATTTAGCATTTCGACCCCAAAAGCATATAGGTAACCTATTTCAGAAATCAAAAACCCATTTCGTTTGTACACCTAAATAACATGCAAAAGGCACTCATAAGCAAAAGTCCAACATTTTTTTGAAATGGAACTTCATTAGAAATAAAGTTCCTATTCATGTCTCTTACTATGGTTATATGGTCCTCAAATCTTGTTACTGACATCAAAAATATTATCATGCGTGTCAATGATTTTAATTGATGAAGGTGCTCCTTGGGAGCCAATGCAGATATGGAGGAAGTAGGGAAAAATTCACCATTTCATCCCAAAATTAACATGGATGCTTGACAATGATGATGAATGACTTTAATAACCTTATAAAATGACAATAAATCATACTTAAGTAGTGCAACTGCCATTATCCTCTCATAAGCATGTATTTCCCCATTCACTCTTAAAAGTCCCACATGTCAAATTACTCAATCATCCAACACAACTTTGGGTGAGATCCTAGAATGGTATTATGGTGTTAAACATATTATTACGACATATTAGGATGTTAAACATATTATTAAGACATAAAAAAGATTGACTTTAAAATTTCATAGTACTTCCCTTTTCACCTCATTATGTTGCCTTGTGTCATATGCACATAATACCACATTGGATGCCTTCATTAAAACTTGGCATGCAATTCATTGGGCATGCAAATGTTCAGATCAATAGAATATCTCATTGCATTCATCTTGGTGTAATTGCGATACATCTTATTTTCACCTATGTTTGTTTTTTTGCAACTCGTTGCATACACAAGTTTCAATTGGTGATCATGCAATAATGTGGCAATGATGCGCTTGCTTTCATACTCGTTACTAATTTCTACTTGTAGTCATATTGATCTTCTAATAACATGGTTAATCCTTTAAGATGAATCTCATTATGAGGTTGTATAAGCACAGAGGTATTTTTAATTTAATTAATTAAAGCATATAATGCCAAGACAGTAAAAGAAGCAAAATTTGGAAATGCAATCCTTGTCCATGATGCAACTTGACATGAAATTAACATGAGCATATTCAGAAGTATGAAAATTACGCATACGTTCATCCAAACATTTAAGGAAATAACTTACTATCATCAATTAAGTGCACTTATATAAGGTTAAGGGAGACCAACGTCTATTTAACAAGGCTTGTTAAAATTTTTACGGTTGTCCCCAAGTCTAAAGATTGGATCTTGTTGAGGCATTGACAATTTCTTATTTCCCACTTCCTTCTCCTTTTGTCAATTCTGTAACACCTTCAATCCTATCCCATGTTGTTTTTAAGGGAGTCTGCTAAGTCACCTTGATTTGGCACACTAGGCCCTATTGGTCTCTGAAGCAATCTTCCTACATTTAGTTTAAGACATGCTTCATGAGCTTTGGATGTGTCGACATCTACATCCATTTACTCAATTGTATTATCATCATCACTTTCACTGGTTTTTTTATGCCTATCATACCATCTGTTTTTTTAGGTTGCTCTAGTGGGAATTTTATAGGAAAAGACCAAACAAAATAACTCCTCCCCAATATACATTTTCTATGATAACAACCACAATCATGGTGGTGACCAGCATATTATTATCTCTACATATGTTTTTTGCAAAATCATTGTGACTGGAAATAAAACAATAATTGTGACATTCAAGCCTATCCAAATAATCTTGAAAGTGTCCAACAAACAATATACATAAGTCAATATACTGAGTGCCAATGTGAAAGAGCAACAAATAAACTGTTTAATATTAGTGAATTATACAATATTGAAAAATACTTTGAACATCTTAGAGATGCTCATATAGTGAAAATGTACACATCTTAGAGCTCCTTATCCAGTGAAAATGTACACATCTTTGTCAAACTCCTGTTGGTTTCCCCAAAACTGATGAACGTGACATTATATCAAACACAAATCTCCCCCATGACTTATCCAACAATATATTTTTGGACCATGGCTCTATGCTCTTCCATGACAAATGCCATAAAACAGTGTAGGTACTCTTGATCTCACTGATTGACTTCCATGATCATGAGCTTCTCTAACAGAGCCCCTTCTTGAACAAGAGTCTCTAGAGTAGGATTCAGTTGAACGAGAAGTGTTAGATCCATCGCAAACCATGTCAATACCAGATGATTGTTGTCTAGAATGAGAAGAGTGGGGAGGAAGAATTCACCCCTTGGAGAAAAGTAAATTTCTACCCAATAAACCTTGGCCAGCCGTAAACTCATCATACATGATATTCATGTATATTCCTTCTCCTATGTCTAAACCAATTGTTCTTCTTTCCCCTTCTAGGAACTGTTCACTAACGTATTGATGTTTATGTGGCAGTCACAGTCATCAAAATATCTACATAATCTCCACCAGCTTTTGGATTTCGTAAACCTTGTATTTTGCCTACTCCGCGGCACCTTAGTTTCTCTAGAGGTAAGCTCTTGTGCATGAACAACAACTCTTGGAGATATTCCAATATCATATTCCCATTAAGCTTCCTAATGTAATGCTTTTGTCAAAGAAGAAGGAACCTTGCATAAACCAGGGATGCTCTTGCATCTAGTGAAAATGCCCATACACTAGGAATGCTCTTGCATAATCCATTTTATGTTTGGGCACCAAACATGATTTCAGCAATATGCTTTGTCTCTGTGTAGTTTAAAAGAGGTTGAATTCTTTTGATAAAACTTTGCAGAGTATTCCATTGGTATTATTTTGTTCTCTGATAAAAAGAGGATATTCTCTAGTTCAGGCAATTCATGTTTCTTAAAAGCTTTTGGATGCTCTAAAAGTTCCACTGAAGACATGTAAAGAGCCTATCCATATTGTTGAAGGTTAAGTTTGGCCTGAGTTGATCATTGAAAAACAAAAATTCAAGTTCAACCCAAGTTGTATACTGACAAAAAATAAGCCCTCCATCATTTAATAGGGTAAATCAATTATTTTGACAACTGAACAATTCATGATCTCTCAGACTGATTAGTGGCTTGTTTTGGGATCTATTATGTTTTCTATATAAGATCAATGACTGCACCATCTCGTTTTCTATGTTGATTTCTTGTTAAATACATGTCTCAATCTCACCATGAAAAATAAGAAGATATTTGATGTTCAACAGCTTGTCTACTCTCCATGGACCATAATAGAATTTTCACTTGCAATTACTGCAATTCAAAGATTAAAAAATACTTAGCAGACTGGATTGAATGTTCAATAAAAGCTTCTGATTCAGAATCTGCAATTTGCATGTGCTTGTCACTTTATAGGGAGCATAGAGTTCATGGTAGAATGAAATGTCACATCATTGCAATGTAGCTAAATTAAAACAGTTAAAATGCAAAAGGGAAGCTACGAAAGTAATAATTTCGTATTTGAATTCAAACAGAAATCTTTGTTTTACTAAAATTTAGGGTCTTTAAAACAAAGAGTACTAAAAGATCAATATTTTGGCTGTGAAACAAACATACAAGATAATGAGCTAATTATGTTCAGATTCAAAACATGCATTCTTTAAAATATAGAAGAGATAACTTTAACTTTCAAAAAGTAAAAGAAGCAAAATTAAAGCAAGGAAAGTAATTAATTAATTAAAGCATAGAATGCAAGGAAAGTAAAAGAAGCAAAATTTGGAAAAGCAATCCTTGTCCATGATGCAACTTGACATGAAATTAACATGAGCATATTCAGAAGTATGAAACTTACGCATATGTTCATCCAAACATTTAAGGAAACAACTGACTATCATCAATTAAGTGCACTTATATAAGGTTAAGGGAGACCGGTTTCTATTTAACAAGGCTTGTTAAAAATTTTGCGGTGGTCCCCAAGTCTAAAGATTGGATCTTGTTGAGGCATTGACAATTTCTTATTTCCCACTTCCTTCTCCTTTTGTCAATTTTGTAACACCTTCAATCCTATCCCATGTTGTTTTTAAGGGAGTCTGATAAGTCACCTTGATTTGGCACACTAGGTTATTGGTCTCTGAAGCAATCTTCCTACATTTAGTTTAAGACATGCTTCATGAGCTTTGGATGTGTCAACATCTACATCAATTTACTCAATTGTATTATCATCGTCACTTTCACTGGTTTTTTCATGCCTATCATACCATCTGTTTTATTAGGTTGCTCTAGTGGGAATTTTATAGGAAAAGACCAAACAAAATAACTCCTCCCCAATATACATTTTCTATGATAACAACCACAATCATGGTGGTGACCAGCATATTATTATCTCTACATATGTTTTTTGCAAAATTATTGTGACTGGAAATAAAACAATAATTGTGACATTCAAGCCTATCCAAATAATCTTGAAAGTGTCCAACAAACAATACACAGAAGTCAATATGTAGAGTGCCAATGTGAAAGATCAACAAATAAACTGTTTAATATTAGCGAATTATACAAGATTGAAAAATACGATGAACATCTTAGAGATGCTCATCTAGTGAAAATGTACACATCTTAGAGCTGCTCATCCAGTGAAAATGTACACATCTCTGTCAAAATCCTGTTGGTTGCCCCAAAACTGATGAACGTGACATTATATCAGACACAAATCTCCCCCATGACTTATCCAACAATATATTTTTGTACCATGGCTCTATGCTCTTCCATGACAAATGCCAGAAAACAGTGTAGGTATGCTTGATCCCACTGATTGACTTCCATGATCATGAGCTTCTCTAATAGAGCCCGTTCTTGAACAAGAGTCTCTAGAGTAGGATTTAGTTGAACAAGAAGTGTTAGATTCATCCCAAACCATGTCAATACTGGATGATTGCTGTCTAGAATGAGCAGAGTGGGGAGGAAGAATTCGCCCCTCGGAGAAAAGTAAATTTCTACCCAATAAACCTTGGTCAGCCGTAAACTCATCATACATGATATTCATGTCTATTCCTTCTCCTATGTTTGAACTAGTTGTTCTTCTTTCCTCTTCTAGGAACTGTTCAACTAATGTTTTGATGTTTATGTGGCAGTCACAATCATTAGAATCTCTGGATAATCTCCACCAGCTTTTGGATTTCTTAAACCTTGTATTCTTCCTACTCCGTGGCACCTCATTTTCTTTGGAGGTAAGCTCTTGTGCATGGAAAAAAACTCTTGGAGATACCCCAATATCATATTTAAGACCCATCAAGCTTCCTAAAGTAATGCTTTTGTCAAATAACAAGGAACCTTGCATAAACCATGGATTCTCTTGTATATAGTGAAAATGCCCATACACCAAGGATGCTCTTGCATAATCCATTTTATGTTTGGGAACCAAACATGATTTCAACAATATGCTTTTTCTCTGTGTAGTTTAAAAGAGGTTGAATTCTTTTGAGAAAACTTTGCAGAGTATTACATTGGTATTCTTCTGTTCTTTGATAAAAAGAAGATATTCTCTAGTTCAGGCAATTCATGTTTCTTAAAATATTTTGGATGCTCTAAAAGTTCCACTGAAGACATTTAAAGAGCCTATCCATAATGCTGAAGGTTAAGTTTGGCCTGAGTTTATTGTTGGCCAAAAAAAAAAAATCAAGTTCACCCCAAGTTGTATACTGACCAAAAACAAGCCCTCCATCAGTTAATAGGGTAAATCAGTTATTTTGACAACTGAACAATTCGTGATCTCTTAGACTAATCAGTGGTTTGTTTCGGGATCTATTATGTTTGCTATATAAGATCAATGACTGCACCATCTTGTTTTCTATGTTGAATTCTTGTTAAATACATGTCTCAATCTCACCATGAAAAATAAGAAGATATTTGATGTTCAACAGCTTGTCTACTCTTCACAGACCATAAGAGAAATTTCACTTGCAATAACTGCAATTCAAAGATTAAAAAATACTTAGCAAACTGGATTGAATGTTCAGTAAAAGATTATGATTCAGAATCTGTAATTTGCATGTGCTTGTCACTTTATAGGGGGCATAGAGTTCATGGTAGAATGAAATTTCACATCATTGCAATGCAGCGAAATTAAAATAGTTAAAATGCAAAAGGGCAGCTACAAAAGTAATAATTCCGTATTTGAATTCAAACAGAGATCTTCGTTTTACTAAAATTCAGGGTCTATAAAACAAAGAGTACTACAAGATCAATATTTTGGCTGTGAAACAGACATGCAAGATAATGAGCTTATGTTCAGATTCAAAACATGCATAATTTAAACTATAGAAGAGACAACTTTAACTTTCAGAAATTAAGATCACTTCAAAAAAATTCCCATCTCCGTGGCAGTTTAAGATATGCAAAAGAGTATAATAGAATGACATCGTCACTAAGGAATTTGACAAAGCACAAGCCTACCATAGGTGGATATCACATGGATGACTGCAATAAAAATAGAAAGGGATTAGGAATGTTTGAAATATGCCTATGAGTTGAAGGCAAGGGAGAAAGATAACCTACAATAAATATGTGCACCAGGAGGGCTTTCAGTAATTGGAGTAACCGGATGGAGGAAGGATAATCAATATAAAAAAAAACTAAGGTGGGTCATGAAATAATGGTGATCAATGAGGAACATATGCATCTCTTCCATGATTAAAATAAAACCCATAAGAGCCATGAACATGATTCATATTAATAGATATGGAAACCCATCCAAAAAACTTCTAATGGGTTATGGACAGAAGAAATGGGGAAGGATAATAATACACAAAAGCATTTTGGGTTATCATTAACAAGAAAAAATCCAGTTGGGCCATCATTAACATCATCAAAATCTCCACTTGGTTCACAAGTAAAAATCAAGGAACAATCAGACAGAATACCCAACAAGAAAAACAAATCTTGGTCTAAGTCAGAACTAAAAATGTAATAACTATAATAAGTCAAAACAGACTCCATTCCTCTCACCATTAACAACATCGATGAATCGATATAATCAATGCAACTTCATGAGAAACAATGAAACCAAAAAATAGTTCATCAACAAAACCATTGCTAAATATTTATTTGGTTTAAAGAAAAACAACATCTAAGCATTCATCAAAAGCATAGAAGAAACACAATCAATAGGAATTTAGAAATCTGAGTGTGCATAAATTGGGTTACCTCAGTGTCTAAATATGATGAAGAGTATGAAGAAAAACCTGGATAAATAGCCACCATGACATTCAAAAAATTGGGCTTTCCAAGTCTGATATTTTCCATGACTCTAACTGATCCGGATTTATGCAGGAACGAAATAAGATAGCATATATATATTCACATACACAGATACATTGCAAAGAACACAGTGATACAGTAAACACATATTCTATTAAATAGCGGAAATAGAATAGACTGTAAAATACAATAGCTAGAATGGTGGTAGCTATCTCTGAGAAGAGATGTGGCCGCTATGCTCATTCATGCTAAGATGAATACAAAGAGAGGCCGAAAGGGCCTATCTATCATAAGCATGAGGGAAGGAATCCCAAACATCCAAAAACCTAACCCTAGAAGATGAACCGTCATAAAGTTTGCGGCCCCAAGGTGGTTAGTTGAACAGTCAACTTCCCGAGGTCATAACTTTTACATACGATCTCCGTTTGGGGCGCTCGGTAGCCCGTTGGAAAGATATATCTGAGGACTACGCCGAGGACCCTAAATTGGAAGGGCTTCATTGGACTATGATTTCCCAAAAAATGTCGTTTAGGGCCTCAAAACAACCTCGGAAGTTTGGGACTCAAAAAAGTGTAGAAAAATTACAAGAAAACTGCCAAAATGAAAAATTGTTTTGATCCAGTGGAATAGGTGGGTCACCACTGATATCCACCTAGATCACTAACTCTTAAACTGGAGTGTTGATTCCTGAAATCCTGAAGAAGTAGATCCAGTTCTCACCATTGATATCAATACATACCATACATGATTTTCAGCCCGTTTTTTGCAGATACCCAACAAGACTGTTCATTGTCCCCATAGATCTCAATGAACCTGGAAAGTTTGTTGTGGAAGGAAATCTGATTATCATTAAATAACATGTATGTTTTTTTGAAGGACTTGACTACTGTTATTTGGAAATATCATGGAAGGTCCAAGGATGTACTAACATTTCAAATAAATTATTTTTTTAAAGGGGCTGCTGGGATAACTTGTATATGTTGAAGCTTTGTAAGTTGCATCAACCCCTGTATGCTCACGTGTCCGTTTGCGCTCAATGCCTTAAAAGACCCCAATGTTTCCATACTTGACAGTTGTTCTAACTAAGAGCACCTGAAAACAATTAGTAGTTGAAGCTTTGTACACTACGCCAATTCCTTGATGCTCTTCAGCTTCACACATCTGTTTGCACATAAATCCTCCAAAGATCCCAATGTTTCAATACTTATAGTCTCTTTCACTAGTGATATGCAAGAATAATCAGAACACGAATTGGAATCCACGTTTGTGCGGTTGGTCCAGCAGATTAAAAAAAAACATTGGGCATGGTTCTTCCTTAGACAGAATATCTTTTTGATGGATGTGAGATATGGAATAATCCCAACAAAACTTCGTTGTAGCGAAAAAAAACAACCCTAGCAGCATCCACCATATCAGCTTATCCATATATTGTCCATACTGAGCTCCCGGAATCGAGCAAGTTGAAGAAGCGGGTGAGCTGAAGCCTACCGATTTGATAAGTCAGCTAAATTTAGCCCAAATTTGAAGCATTGGGTCAATGGCTGTAAATGAATAAAAATTATGAGCGTGTTGGTCTTTCACATGCTAATATAGTTGGCTATGATATAGGTTTTTTCATATATACCATGCAATATCATGTGACTATGATTGCTTTGTTGCTACAAATCGGAGGTAGTTATTTGTAAATGGAAATGGAGTCGGTAATGAGCTGTGTACGGACCATTAGAATTAGTTTGTTGAATAGGCACAATGTGCTACATATTAGTAAGAACCAATAGCATATCTTGTACTGATAGAACCTTGGGTAGCTATTTTAACTGAAAGCACCTGGAAACATATAGTTGTTGAAGCTTTGTACACTACAGCAATCCCTGTATTTTCTTCAGCCTTACACCTCCGTTTTCTCTCAACATAGCCTCACGCCTCCGTCTTCCCTCAACACATCCAAATATCCCAATGTTTCCAAACTTGGCATCTCTTCTAACTGAGGGCAGCCAATAACAATTAGGATTTGAAGCTTTGTACACTGCGACAACCCCGTTGAGCTCTTCAACTTCACATATTCGTATGCACACAATTCCTTCAACGATACCAATGCGTTCATAATTTCGTAGCTCTTGTAACTCAGAGCACTCATTAAGTTGTAGGATTTCAAGTTTTGTTGCCTACGCCAACCCTCGAATCTTCTGCATGCACCCAACCCCTCCTAATGGAATGTCCAAAGAAGTTTGAATTTTTGTCAGTTGTGCCAACTCCCGAACATGGCGGTAGGTTGAAGGAGAATTCCTATAACAAACTTCTTCGACACGCCATTGCAAACCCTATCCGTGGCAGTTTCTTATTGGTGAAACACGTGGCATCTTCTAATTCGATGGATGGACGACGAAAGTTGTACAGTTCTTTTCAAACTGCCCCTCACGAAAAAACACCTATCGACGTAATTCTTATTTGCATTTCTTTATTATATTTTTATTTTCTAAGTTTATAAGTGATAATTTTGTTTCGAAAATTACATGTTATTTTAAATTTAAATTAAATCTGGTATATAAGTAATAGTTGTTTTTTTATTCTCAATATGCTATAAACATTTTTTAATTTTTTTAATTAAAATAAATATGTAGTTATATTTTTGTATAATTTAATTTTTATTTCAAAATAAATTATTAATATTGAAAATAAAAAGATTTTTTTTTTTTAATTTAATTGATTGATATTATATTTAACTACATTAAAAAGGTCTATGATCATGTTTTTTTTTTACAAGAACGGTTAGGTTGTATTAATCTGCATTCTGGCAAGCCAGAACCAAAAAGTTACAAATCGGAAGAAGGTTGGTGACCTCTAACAGTACTGCCAACCTTCTTGTGAAAGTCTTGGGAGACAAATCCCATCTGTTTCTTGAGCTAATTCGAGATACTGACAAAAGGAGCTTACAAGGGTAAATTCTCACAAACTGTGAGCAAAGTAGAAGACAAAAGCAAAGCATTTAGACTCAGGGGGATGAAATTTGCCCCTTAAAGTAGGGATCCAGCTTTTTCTGAGATCCAAAAGAGATGTTGGAAGCCGTCTCCTTTTCTCTGCGTGCCTTGTTGGTCCTTCGCCCTCTGGTAAGGGGTGGAGACGGGACTGAATTGTCTTCAGGTTCAATAATTCCCACAGAGCCGCTGGAGGGGACTGAAACAGCCGGACCTGCAGGGGCAGGTTGTTCAAGATCTGAAGCCCTGGCTTCCTTCGCATCCACTGAGCCAGGTAGGGCAGGATCCGGAAGTCTTTCGTCTACCGGAGGGTCTTCCATAACTGTTGTTGCTTCAGGGTCAAGGGCTTCTTCTTCTTGCAGTGCTTCAAAGCTGTTTTTATTTTCAAGAGTTGCCTCCGCTGAAGGAGTGACCTTCGGAACCTGGGCTAGTGATTCCTTTCTCCTTGGCTGCCTTCGCCGGTTAGTTACTGGCTGAAAATCATCTCCTTTAGCTGGTTCTGCCACTACTGAGGTGGGGAATCATTTTGCGAAGTGACCATAAGTATGGCATCGAAGGCACTTAAAAGGGATCTGCTCGTAGTCCAGCTCTTGGATATGGCGCCATTCCCCCAGGGAGAGCTGAATGGCTTCCGGGAGTCCTTTCTCGAGGTTAACCTCAACACAAACACGAGCACAGGTAAATTGATCCCCTTTCGGCTCCACACTGTCCAGGAAACGCCCAAGCTTATTTCCAATGTCCTCCAGAGAGCTTTTCCCCCATAGATGCAGGGGGAGATGAGGCAGCCTAACCCAAACAGGGGCTGCAGTGATCTCAGCTCCGGGATTAAAATCAAGAGTCCAGGGGGCTAAGAACAGCCCCCTCGGCCCCATGAAATAGGGACCAGATCTGAAAACTAGATCTCGATCCACTTTGCTTGAGAAGCTGAAAACAAAAAAGCCCCTGCCTACTGCACATAGAGAAACGTTTCCATGTATCAGCGATTTCCAGCATTCTTCCATCCAAGCCTCCACCGATTTGGGGCTAGGCCATAACCCCGTGAAATTTCCGATGAGGGCTTTTTCTGCTAGAAGGAGGGAAAGATTGCATGGCTCTTCTGGAGATAGTTCCAGAGAGGGGATCTCCTCCATCTTCTTAACAAACTTGGACGAGAGAGAAGGCTTGGCTTTAGGTCCTGCCGAACGGACTAATGCTGTGAAAGCTTCCAAAGTTTCTTTTTCCATCTCTGCAAACCTGTCTGGGGCCATCCTGGAGGCGGCGACCACCAGCAATGAGGCGGCGAGCAACAAAACGCAGGCAAACTTCTGGCCCTGCAAGCATAGGGGACGAGGCGACCCTGCAAACGAAAACGTAAACAGCTGCGACCCAGCAAACGAAAACGTAAACCAGAGAGGCGGCTAGGGTTTAAGCCCTAGCCGCAGAGATTCGCCGGGAACGCGAGCTCTCATTCCGTCGTTTTTTTCCTTTTGAAAAGTTAAGAGAACCTCCAATTCCTATGATCATGTTACCCTACCCTGTATACTGTTATTTCATGGGGTACTTGGAAATTAAGGAATGTTATTACCTTTGAAGATAAAAAGCTAAATCTTGATGAATGTTGTAAATGGATTGTGGGTTATTATAATGAAATATCTGCTCAAAGGCCTAGCACAAAAAAGATAAGACTGATGCAAAATTTTTCAAATGGCATGACTGCTACAGGATATTTTAATCGGGTTGCACAGGCAGGGTGTTGTGCTGCAAGGGTCATCCTCAAATTAAATCCAAAACACGCCTTCAAATTCAAGTTAAATTGTGGACAAGGATAATTTCCTTATGGTGTCTATGCAAGGTAGCTACTTTTTTGGGGGTTGATTCCTTAACTATTTATGGAGATTCACAAGTCATTATCTAGGGACAAAAAGGAAAATATAATCTACAAGTCATGGCTCTCGGCAATTGGTGCTTTTGAATGAAATCTCTCCTTTCTTCCTTTTCTACTTTGGAGTTGAGGCATATCTACAAGGAGGCAAACTGTGATGTCGATTGCTTATCCAAAGAAGCTTTGCTAGAGAAAGAAGGTCTTCTTATGTGGATGGAATTTGAAAATGCATCCTTGGTAAACCAAGGTCTCTTTAATATTTTTCAAATTTGAGGCCTTATTTATGATTTTTTATGTATTTAGCTTTGATATCATTATTATGATGTGATATGGATACTTAGGTTTTGTTAAAAAAAAATTGTAAAAAAAATCCATTTTTGGTCTCTGTTTTTGATAGAACTGTAAAAGAAGAAACTAAATCTATACTAAATCTTTAATGATCTGAAATGTCGATGTACTTTTTGGGTTACATAATTATCAATAATTCGCAAAATATATAATCATGATAATATCAATGTTACATGAGAAGGTTTTGGTGTTGTTCTATGGATTACACGTTTATATTCCGAAGAAATTAGTTATTTTCGATGTTTAATTGGTTGAGAGATGAAAGGTGTATATTTAATGCATACATAAAATTTAGCAATAGACCATGTACACATTTATTGGAGGACTTGTATATATTTATAAAAAACAAATTAAAGAAGCTTTTGCTAATAATTATATTTTTATACATGCCAAAGGTAGTGCATCTTTATGTTTGATTCTTTGTTGATCATATATTACTTAGTGCTGACCAATTATTTATTTACCACCATTTTTGAATTTTATCTAAATTTCAGGATATACAAAATTTTATGTGTGGCCATTACAGTGTAGTCTCACTCACCATAGACTCGCGAGTCTGGATGAGTGAGCTTCCAGCCGCATAACTGCAACAAATTTGTGGCCCTAACTCAGCACTCGCGAGTACTCTGTATACTCGCTGATACTCGCCAAACACACCGATACTCACTAATACTCGCCTAAACTCACAGGTAACTTGTCCATCGTTCACGTCCCTCATTGCGGTTGATTGGGCCAATAGTTAACCACCAGGATTTCATATTGGCGCAAAATATTGTCACGTGTTTGAGCCTTTAAGAAGGCGTTTAGGGTCCTCCTCCACTCATAGTGAATTTGCAATGTTATTGTTCATGGTGAGCCGCAACTGTTCATTGTGAGGGTTCACATTTGTTGTGTATAGGGTGAGCGGAGATTGAGGATTCGCGTTTTGCATTCATATTCCATAGTTATCCATGACTACGAATCAAGTGTTGGTTGCATTGAGTTTCCATCTACTACTTAAACGAGTTCGTGAGTGAGGGTTTCCATCGATGGGATACCTCAAGCTCGATTTGCATCGAGGACTTTGGTAACTGATTTGCATTTGGTCTGAGTCCGATTCATCTCAACCCGATTTGGCTCATCAGCTTCCATTAACCATCGACCAGAGCCTACAGGTTGGTGGACTTTAAAATTTAAATTTATGTTTTTTAATTGTATTTTAAAATTCTAAATTTTAACTTTTTAATGTTATTTCTTTAAATTTTATTGTTATTTAAGTTTATTTTAAAAAAATTTGCCATGTCTTTGTGTTTCATGCCTTTGGCAGCATGTGGAGGCTACCATCACAGCCTCTCCACAGGCTGCCCAAAGGCCTAAAACGAAAATAAATGGGAAAAAAAAAAAATTAAAAATTTAATTTGTGTGTGTTTTTTTTTAAAGTTTTAATTTAAAATAAAATGTAAATAAATTTATTTATGTTTTTTTTTTAATTTTTATTTGTATTTTGTGTTTTCTTATTTATGTTTTGTTTTAATTTTATTTTTTTGTCTTGCCCTGCCATCACGGCCTAAAGGCCTGTAGGCTGCCCCTGTGGAAGCCTACAGGCCTGTAAGCTGTGATGGCATGCCAAGACCAAAAAATTAAAAAAAATAAATAAAACTTGAATAAAAAAACTTAACAAATTTAAAATACAAATAAAATTCAAAACAAAATTAGAAATGTTTAGTTTTTGACATTTTGTGTTTTTTTTAAGTTTTGTATAATTTTTTTTATGTTTTATATAATTGTTTTTTTTTTGTTGGCCATTGGCAGGTTGTGATGGAAGCCTCCACAGCCCTGGGGAGGCCTATGTAGGCTGCCATCACATCCTTCCAATGGCCCACAAAAAAAATAATTATATAAAACTTAAAAAAAAATGTTGCTTTGTCAATTTGGCGGGTTGTGGAGGTTACCATCACAGCCCACATGCCTATAGGAAGCCACCCGTGGTTGCCTACAGGCCTGTGGGATGTGATGGCAACCTCCATAGCCTGCCAAGAATGGATAAATTTAATTAAAAAATTAAAAATTTCATTTAATTTTAATTTATAAATAAAATTTTATTTTAATTGTTTTTAACTTTTTCCACTATCAGATTGCCATCCATGGCACCTAAGGTAAAACCTAGAAGGCTTCTTGATAAAGCATGGGAACATTGTGTCCGGGTGGTCCCATGGAAAGACAATAAAGTCAAGTGCAACTACTATCCAAAAACTATGTATGGGGGCATAGACAGGTTAAAACACCACTTAGCTTGAGTTGTGTGAAAAGATGCCATAGTTTGTGATGGCTGCCATGAAGAAGTCACATCAGAAATGCACGCTGCTTTGGAAAGTATCAAAGACCAAAATGCCAAAAGATCTAGGTTGAGGTTTGAAACTGCAGGGATGGGCACATCTCCAATGGGACCCTCGGGTAGTTACTCATCATGTTTTGAACCAAGTGCTACACCAAGTCCATCTATTACCTCTCCTTTCTTCCTTCCTCGTACGACCGATGGATCTCAATCAACCTTGGACAGCTTTAATGAAAGGAAAAGGAAAGAGGCAGATATGGCAGTGAGGAGGTTTTTGTACCATGACAGCCTCTCATTCAACGTTGCAAGGTATCCATTTTATTAGCCCATGGTATATGCTATTGCAAGCATTGGCCCTGGATACAAAACCCTCTCATATAGTGCACTTAGGGGGAAATATCTAGATGAGGAGTTGCAGTGTGTCAAGGAAAAATTGGAGAGCATTAAAATTTTATGGGAGTTTACAGGTTGCACAATCTTGTCAAATGGGTGGACAGATCAGAGGAGTAGAATAATCATAAATTTTCTTGTGGATTTCCCTAAAGGAACCATTTTCCTTAAATATATTTATGCATCTTCTCATGTGAAAGATGCAAATATGATATTTACATTGTTAGCAGAGGTTGTGGAAGAAGTGGGGGCCAAACATGTTGTCCAAGTAATCACAGACAACGCAACAAATTATGTGGCAGTAGGTAAATTGCTTTGTGCAAAATACCCTACTATTATCTGGACCCCTTCTCTTTTCCACTATATATATTTGATTTTGGAGGACATTGTGTAATGTCCCTTTTTAGAAATTTATTAAAATGGTAAAATTTTCAATTTTTCCACTAGTTCGACCCTTGACTAGAATTGGTCTCTTGATCTCCAAATGGCTCCAAATGATCCCAAATTGTTAAAAAAGGTATGTGGATGGTAATAGGACATGATTATGAGGTTCATAGATGCTTTAGCGTCTTCAAAACTCTTCTGCAACTCTCCTTTCAATTCTTGCCAATGTAGGGAATTTGACTAGCAATTAGGGGTTCAATTCCCCATGGGGTGGGTGTTGGAAATGGCTCTCCAAATGCTATTGGACCCTCTCGAATTTATGAACAAATGCAGGGGATATCTAGGGGACATCAATATGGTCTCATATGCATCACCATTCAGATTATTAATTCTTCTACAACCCTCTCAAATCAGATACAAAAATACTAGTTTCGACCTTGTGGGAAATGATAGGCAATCTTCTCCAAATGCTATGAAATTGAACAATATGACTCCAAAAGCTTATGCACTGAACATGAAACTTGTATAACAGGTTATTAACAGTCCATACATCATTAAATGGCACCATTTTCTCATTAATGATCAGATTTGCATAGTTCCACTTGGAATCTAGACTTGAAGATATTCTGAATATGAAGAAAAAGTCATTTACATCAGATGATAAAATAATGGGGCATTATAAACTCTCCCAAAGAGAACAACAGCTCACCAAGTACACCCCATCTCAAGGATCATGAATATGTTGAGAAAACTGGAAATGGTTGGAGAAGCAAGATGAACTAGAAGTGACCACGCGCTTCCTTGTATATTGCACCTGCAAAATAATACTCCATTGAAGATCCAAATGAAAGGTCTGAATGGACTTTCCAATTACCAACTAGGATGGGAATCTTTCACCCTTGAAATTGGTGCTAATGTAAGTAGAGTAGCACTCCACTAGCTCTTCTCTCAAATGCAAATTCTGAAAATGATCAAAATCCCTTCTCTTAATTGATCCCTGTATTTTATAAGCATCGTTAGCCTTCTAAGCTTCGAATTCCATCCATAGAATCCAAGCCAATTCGAATTAGGGAGGGATTCAAGATTTGCCACTTGTCTTCCACTTCCTAGCCTTCCACCTTCCACCAATTCGAGTAGGAATCTCTTGAGCTTCTCTAACTCCCATGAGCACCCTCTTGGAAGCTATTTTTAGGCCTAACATGTCATATTGCTCAGATGTCAGCAATCAAGTCTGAAATTTGTCATAGGTTTCATAGCATCTTCATCATTGTTGTCATAGAGGTTAGGGAATCTAGCCCAAGTTTCCAAGAACCTCTCATTTGACTCTTCCTCTTCCATGGGAGTTACACTTCCATCCCAATTCAACCTATGATGCATATTTCCAAGTGTATAAGCCTTCCAACTCATCCCAAGAACGTTGGACTTCTCATGGATTCGAAATGACAAGAGGAGGATGCCATGTGGCATGGTAAATCTAGCTTGTGTGGGTCCCACATCCTCCATGTGTCTTCATGATCAATTGTCACTTTGATTTTGTCTTGTATTTATTTATTTATCTCATTTATTAAATATTTATTCCATTCTAATGTCTAAACATCATTTATTAGCTCCCTTATTGCAAATCCCAATGTCTCCATCCAACCTAGGGAACTAGTAGGATTGGTGGAATTTTCCTGTCATGCATTTATTTGAATGGGGACATTACATTCCTCCCCACCCAAGATTTCTTGTCCTTAAGCAATTTCAGATTTGGATGCTACAAAATTTGTTCCTCTTCCCATGTGGCATCTTCACTTGGGAGGTCCTTCCATTGTACCAAGTACTCTTTGATAGTTCTGCTCCTTAATCTTCTTTCCCTTGTCTTCAAAAATTTTTCTGGAACAAGTATGAGTTGACCTTCATCATCCAAAGGAGGAAGTGTTTCTGAAATGACAATTTGCTGACCAATAGCCTTCTTGAGACATGAAACATGAAATACATTGTGGATTTTACTTCCTTCTGGATGTTCTAACTCATATGCTACCCCCCCGACCTTCCGAACTACCTTGTATGGGCCATAGTATCTTGGTTTTAGCTTCTCTACTCCCTTCTTTTTCAAAGATGTTTTTTTATATGGATGCAACCTCAAATATACCCAATCATTGATTTTAAAGGTCCTTTCTTCCCCATGTTGATCTGCATATTGTTTATGTTGATTTTGGGCAACCTGCAAATGGTCTTTCAAAAACTTTAAAATTTCTTGGCTCTCTTCCACCCAATCTTTATATTTTGGGGCTCTACTATCACCAAATATATGCTCAACAAAAATGAGTTTTTCATAACCATATAATGCTTTGAAAGGAGAAATTCTTATTGACATATGAAAAGTAGTGTTGTAGAAAAACTCACCCAAGTGTAGCCATTTTACCCATGCTTTTTGCTGCTCTCCTACATAGTTCATTAGGTACCCTTCCAACCATTGATTCACTCTCTCTATTTGGCCATCAGTTTGTGGATGATAGCTTGTGCTTGGAGTCAATTTAGTGCCCACCAATCTGAAAATTTCTTGCCAAAAAGCACCCATGAATCTATTATCTCTATCACTTACAATGCAATCTGAAGATTTCTTTAAAAAAAACATCAGCCACTTGTGAAGCACTAAAAGATGATGTAACAACAAATAAATGAGAAAATTTGGTCATCCTATCCACTACCACATATATGCAATCATTTCCCAAATATTTAGGCAAACCTGTGATGAAGTCCATTGAGATACTCTCCCATTTTTGTTTTGGAATGGGCAATGGTTGCAATAAACCAGCTGGGCATGTGAGTTCAGATTTGTTTTGCTGACATAACTTACATTCATTCACATATTTTAGAACATCTTCCTTCAGCCCTTTCCAAAAAAACCTTTTCCGTAATTGCGTATAAGTTTTGAAGATCCACGGATGGCCAGCTAGGGGGGAATCATGTGCTTCTTGCAAAATCTTGTACTTGAGTTTTGAGTTTTGAACCAAATAAATTATGCCCTTATAATATATCAACCCATTCAAAATCATGTATCTATCATCGCCTTTGACCTCATCTAACACATCACAAGCAAAACTATCTTTGGCATATTCAACCATTAGCATGTTTTTCCAATCTTTTCCAATCTTGCCTACCCACTTTTGTTTCCTTTCATTAAGATCCTTTTGGCTGAGGAAGTGCTTTAGACTATTGTGATCAATTTTCACCACAAACTTATTTCCCACCAGGTATTGTCTAAACTTGGCCAAGGCATGCATTATGGCCAACATTTCTTTGTCATAGATGGAGTAAAGCTTCTCATGTGGCTGTAACTTTCTACTCTCAAAGTCTATAGGGTGTTGATCTTGCTTTAGGACAGCCCCTATCCCTTCACCTGAAGCATCACATTCCAAAACAAAAGGTTTAGTAAAATCAGGCAATGCAAGTACTGGACAACTACTCATTAACTCTTTCATTTTCTGGAAGGTCTTTTCAGCCTCTTCATCCCACTTGAAAGCATCTTTCTTTGTCAAATCAGTGAGTGGAGAAGTCAATTTAGAGAACCTTTTCACAAACTTCCTATAATAGGTGCATATCCCAATGAAGCCTCTTAATTCTGTGATGTTTTTTGGTGTTGGCCATTCAAGGCTAGCCCTTATTTTTTCCATGTGCACTTTCACTCCTTCTTGTCCAATAATGTGCCCAAGATACAAAAATTCGTTCATCCCAAATTCACATTTAGACAACTTAGCAAACAAGGACTGTTCATGCAAAATTTTCAAAACAACCTCTAAATGATGCAAATGCTCTTCCCAATTTTTGTTGTAAATGAGAATGTCATCAAAGAAAACCAAAACAAACTTTCTAAGCTGCTTGCAAAAGATCCTATTCATGCATGCTTGGAATGTGGCTGGAGCATTATTTAATCCAAAAGGCATAACAAAAAACTCAAAGTGGCCATAGTGACATCTAAAAGTAGTCTTTTGTACATCTTCTTCCTTCATTCGAATTTGATGGTAACCTTATCTAAGATCAATTTTGGAGAAATATTTTGCCCCAAATAGCTCATCAATTCTAGGAATAGGATACCTATTATTGATTGTCTTCTTGTTCAAAGCTCTAAAATCTATGGACATCCTTAAGGTTCCATCTTTTTTCTTCGCCAACACTATTGAAGAGGCATAAGGGCTAGAGATTGGTCTAATGAGTCCCAAATCTAGGAGTTCTTGGATGGCCTTTTCAATTTCATCTCTGAATTTTTTTGGAGGTCTATAGGTTGGTATTTGGATGGGTGAAGTATCCTCCTCCAAAACAATGTTGTGCTCAACCCCCCTATCAGGTGGTCTACCATGTGGAAGATCTCCAAAAATAATTTCATACTTTTGTAAGAGTTTCTCTATCTCCTTTGGGTGTTCAACAACCTTTATGTTTGTCTTGGGAGAGGTGATGAAACATTCAGCAGCCCATTCTATGTCGCCATTCCTCAATATGGATCTCATACTATGAGAGGTCACTACTTCATTCGGATAGGTGTGTTTCCCTCTCACAACCCTTAGTATTCCTTTTGAATCTTGGAATTTCATTTCAGGAATTTGATAGTTCATTGTATGCTCCCCTATAGAGTACAACCATTGCACTCCAAAAACCACATTAGTATCAGCTACATCAACCACATAAAATCTATCAGAAAAAGTGTAATTACCTATGGTGATTTGCAGCTTTGGGACCCATGTTTTGCACTCCATGGTGTGGTGACCTGGAATGACAATTGTGAATCCATCAAATGGTTCAGTAGGTATATTCCTACTCTCTACCATGTCTGCATCAATGAAGTTATATGTGTCTCCTCCATTTACCAATACTGAGGCCCTTTGTCCTTGTATCACTCCCTTGCATCGAATAGTGTGATAACGAGGCACTGCTAAAAGTACTGTCATCCTTACTTTGTTAGGTGAAGGTTTATTTTCTTCTTATTTCCCTTCTTCTGCTATATCATATCCCTATTCTTGATCTGAAATATTTCATTTTTCTTCCATTGCCCCTTCATACTCATCATTATCAAAAAATACTTCAATGTATTGCGCTTTTCCCTTAGTACATTTATGCCCCGGTGCCCATGGTTGGAAGCATGTGTAGCATAATTTCTTTCTTCTAAGTTCTTCCTTGTTTAGTCCCTCTTTCTTATTCTTTTCAAATGCATCTCTTTGCCAAGGCTTCTTGTCAAATCTGAATTTGGAAGGGAAGTTAGGCTTGGGAGGAAACCTTGTCCTAGGTAGCACATTTTGTAGATCTCTTGTCAAGTTCATGGCATCCTTCAATGAATTTGGTTTGTGGGACTAAACTAAACCTTTTAAGGGTTCAGCCAAACCTTCAGTAAAGAGTAATACTAACCTCACCATAGATATATCAACCACCTTAACTGATAATTTTTGGAATTCCAACATATATTCAACAGGGGTTCCAACTTGCTTCAATTGGGCTAGTTCTTTGAAAGGTAATTCTAGATCTTTTTGCTCAAATCTTTCTAATACCCTCTCAACAAACTCTCCATATGTTGTAACCTGATCATGTCCCAAGGTTTTCAAACGATGGAACCACCAACCATTGGCTTCCCCATCAAGATGCAAAATGATAATTTTTAAGGCATCCTCTTCCACCATTGGATTCAGCTGAAAATACACATCTAGTTTTTGTACCCAAGTGTTTGTAGAACTTTGAGATGAGCCATCAAAGGTGGGAAGTTACATTTTACTTATGGCATAATTCAATTCTCTATTTTGAACGGGATTCCTATTTCCTTCCCTCATCTTGAGCTTGTTTGAGACAGCAAAGTATTGATCAAATGGTAGGGTACTTCTGCACTCTTCACTAACTTTTTCCATTCGATTAGAACCTCTTGCATATCATATGGAGTATTAATATTTCTTTGGAATCAAGGAATTTAGGTGTGTTAAGATTTGCTGCACTCTGAAATTCATGAGGAAGTGATGATGCTAAAGAAGAGTCTCGCGGAAGCCTTGGTCATCACTTCCTCCAATGGCATTCACTTCCTTAGCATTTTGAGGAAACTATGGCTAATGAGAAGGGAACCTTGGATGATAGTGAGGAGTTTCGGAAGCTCATGAAACCAATCTTTGAAGACATGACCAAACAGATGATGAAGGGATTCGAATTTTTGGCTAGCCAACTTGGAAGCAAAGGGGAAAAAAGGAGGCAGCAATAGTTCACATTTTGAGGAAGTGATGACCAAGGCTTCCGCAAGGCTCTTCTTTATCATCAGCAAAGGAGATGTGGTATAGGAGACCCTTCTGAATGTAATTGCAACAAATCATCTTTAGAAGCATTTGTAATTTGGATGAGAAATGCAACCATTAAAGAGGCGAAGCCCGTCTGCTCACAATCCCACAGGGTTGGCACACGCTTGAGCATATGAATGATAAAGAAAATGAAGGATGAAATTTTGGTTTTAATTATTCTGCAAACGAAGGATGACATTTTGGCTTTAATTGTTAACCTCGGTTTCGAGATTTGATATTCAATCCTTAATTCACTTGAATAAATACAGTTTCAAACTTAAGTTGTAATAGGCTTTTTACCCTTCTAAAAATAGGTAATTTTGAATGTAGTTGAACTTATTCTAATGCACTAATCTCATTCATATTTTTTTAATTCAAAATTATTTTTATTTTTAACTTTTTTAATTTAAAAAAAAAAATTAAATTATTATTTTTTATAAAAATAATTTTTCTTACCATACCCTCCACGGAGTTTGTTGGTTACCTTTTTGCATGGCATAGACTAGTATCATAATGGCATCATAATGGCATGGTATGGTATTGGGATAATAGTTTAGATAATCATCATAAGTTACGATTGTAACTATTTTGTAATGTCAGTGTTATGATAACTATCTTTATACAAGAATTTCGAAGAATTATAAATTGGGATAATAGTTTAGATAATCATCATAAGTTACGATTGTAACTATTTTGTAATGTCAGTGTTATGATAACTATCTTTATACGAGAATTTCGAAGAATTATAAATTGGAAATATGATTAGCAAAATTATATTGTTAGTATATATAGATTGATCTATAGTGGTATGTATCAACTACTTTTAAAATTGTGTTTATGTTAATGGATGGTTAACCTGTGGAAAATGAATGATGAATTATTATTATTATAAAAAATAGAAAATTATTTATAAATGAAAACATAGAAAATAAAGAATATAAATAAATAAATAAATAAAAATTAAAAAATTAATACTAATATAAGTTCAATTATTTATACCATGTTTTGGTTGAATTTAATTTATAGTTGATCTTAAACTAAGGTAGACTTTGAACAATGATTCACTATTGCTTAGGTATGGTTGAATTTAGTACATCATGGTTGACATAATCAAGAGAACACGGTTGACATTGACCATGGTTGACATAACCGGGACAACATGGCCAACCATTATTTGACCATATGAAGAAACCACAACCACCATTTTAACCCATGGTTGACTTCAATACATGGATGACATCAATCCATAATTGACTTCAATTCATGATTAACTTTTAAACAAGGTTGACTTCAATAAATAGTACAACTGTCACTATTTTGCAATGTCATTGGAGTGATAACTACCCCAACACAAGAATTTCAAATAATTATAAATTAGAAATATGAAAATTGTAGATGTGACCACAAACAATATAAGGTATCCAATAAATTCTCTATTTTATCAAAGGTTATCTTAGGAAAATTTTGTTTTAATATTGGATTTATAAAGTATGTATATAGATTTTAAAAAATATAATAAAAATAAATTTAAAATTATAATGATAATGATTATTATAATGTCCATCTTTAACCAACTTTGGTATATAGATCTTAAAAAGAAAGAAGGAAATTATTTGGTTTGCTTTAAAATTTTATTCTTATGCTAAAAAAATTTGAAGAGAAGCTTTCTTAGCTTACTATAGTCATCCTCAATGTTCATAGATTCACAAAGATGGAAAATCCTTTCCGCCCACAGGTCCTGTTTCGCTACTAATTAAAATCGAGAAATACTTCTGATCTTTTACATTAAGATTAATGACCTCCTTATAATATTTTAATTTTCTTTTAATCTCTAAATCTTTCTGAATTCCAGCACCATGTTTTCTCTTTAATATTTATGTAAATGTATTAAAAATAAATTTATTAAAAAACAATAAAAATAAAAATATAATAAATTTAAATTTAAAATTATAATAAAAATGAAACTAAGTTGATTTTATTTTTAATTTTTTTATATAAATATATTAAGAATAAATTTATCAAAAATAAAAAAATTCAAACTAATATACATCTATTTTAAGATAAATGTATAATATTATTAAGGGTTTTGTTTAATTTTAAATTAATTAAAATAATTCAAAATTTCGAAATGATAATTTTAAAGTTTTATCCGATCTTAAATTAACCAAAATGATCAAAACGTGTAATCCTAGCAATGAAATAAAAAATATTATAAAATGTTTTCTCTTATTTATTTATCCCTTGCTATAAATAATTTTCTAATTAGTAATAAGGCCTCGTGGAAGTTTAACAATGTTATCACCAAAATATATACCAATTAATTAAAATACCGTGTTTTAATATTATATGAAATTTTCTTTCCATATTCAACTAGGTTATAAAATATCTATAGTTTAATTTTATATAAATATTTTGATGTAACATTTCCATCTTTCAATCCGGTCAGAAAGAGGAGACAATAAATGGATCGGGGTCTCAAAATTTCACCCCATAACCATGATTTTGAATTCATACAACTAAATGTATGTGCATACATGAAATAAAAACACACAGTGGAAATAACATGATCCACACACACATATCATGCAAATTCCAAACATAATTGTCACAGGCACAATTATCACATGAATACACATAAAAATCATTAAACATCAGATACATAAGAATACTTATCTTTAAACAAAGAAGATCCAAGCAACTAGCCGTGTAAGAGTAATTTTCCAGCCAACCATAGGAACTATGTCCAACATATATTCTTTCTGCTGAGAGGCCACCCCCAAGCTGGGTTATGAGGCCACTAGAGCGAAGGAAACACCTATAGGTTTCTCTCTCTCAGCCCACAACCCATTCTGCTCTCTATGCTTAGCCAAAAATCTCAACCAAAGCTCTACAGGGGTCTCACTAAGCCATCACAGCCATAACACTCCTTCCAACTACCCCACACAACACAAGGAAGGCATTTCCCTTCACTAATCCAACCCTTACAGTGCTTACTAGTGTGTGCAGTAAGATTCCAACATGTTGTATGCTAATGGAGAACCTCCTGCAACATCAATCCATGGCTTCTCAAGCATTCAAGAGTAGAAGAACTAAATGGGTAAAGGTTCCTAGCTTGCCCAACCTCCATGCTCACCTACAACCATCTATTTTCCCTTATAAAAATGCAACTCTCTTTTCAGATTCGAATTTCTAGGTTATACACAGTCTGGTAATGGACATGAACCGCAATGGAAAACTCTACATAGTGTAGTAGCATACATGGGAGAAAATGGGAGAGTGTGATCAAAAGACAACTCATAGAAGAAATATGACTGCTGACAACTGACATAACTGTCAAAACCTCCATGCTTCAATAACTACATGAAGTCCACCAACCTTACATAGGCATTCAATGATTGGATTTAATAGTCAAAAGAAGGTAATAGGCCTCTTTAAGGCACATGACGGGTTTTGGATGAGTTCTAAGGTCGACACATGGCAGCATAGGATTTGTTTTTCCCATAGCCCCCCTTCCTCTTCCTCTATAGTGGAATCATAACCCCTCTAGTGCTCTTTACAGAGCCATCTTAAACCATTTTATTAATTTCCAGCATAATATTTACTTACATTTCGAATTAGCATAATAAGCCAATCATATGGTTCAAATAAAAATATTTACATCATATATGCCTAGCCATTCACTAATTGGGTCTTGGCCTTGAGCTCTACACTAGAAATCCATACTAGCATATTTACATCATTTACATAATATAATTGAATACATTTCAAGTATCAAATCAGAATATTACATTTGACCTTAGAATATATATAACTTAATTTTATATAAATATTCTGAAATCTATTTTGACCTTGGAATGAGATTAAAGAGTAGTTGAGAATAAGAATTTGAAATGATGGTTAGTGTAGAACATCATTACTAAAAAGAATATTGTTGTAGGAATCCTCCACTTTATCGAACCTTAAGGGGTCTCCGTCATCGACAATCTTAAGTACAATATAATAATATAGTGTAGAATTGAACCATGAATAGTTGGCTAAATTGAAATGAGATGTTGCCTCTAATTTGGAGAATGTGAGGAAAATAACTGGCATACATGTGATCCTTTTAATGCACCAACCGAATTTTTTTTTTATTTAAAGTAGATTCCTATACAACCTATGCTTAGATGGCAGCATTCATCAACCCTAAGCTCTTCAGGATATATTTATTCCTCTTGAGCTCTATCATATGTGTTCTTGAAAAGGCTTTCCCTCCCATATTTATTCCTCTTGAGCTCTATCATATGTGTTCTTGAGAAGGCTTTCCCTCCCACTGGTGTTCAAATTTAGTGACTAGGTTCATGGCACTTATTTGGCAATAATGGGTACACGTCCACTACTTATTATATGAAAAGTAGGGGTCTCGGACTCATTGGACTTGCTAATCCATTGAGTGAGTGCTCATGGCATACTAAGACAAAATAGGGAAATAGAGAACTTTACATCAAGCACGATTCAAGTCCTTGAAATACCACCAATTTGAGAAATGCAAATGGCATTTGTAAGTTATGCTCTTTGTAGTTCTTTTTATTATTTAATTTCCATGTTAATGGAAATGGAAAAGAAGATATAAAAGTGTATAGCATGGATTGAATTTTACAACAAATTTTAATAAGAATGGTCGTTGATTCCAACTCATCAACGTGTGTATTTAAAGAGAAAAAGTTATGAAATTAAAATAAATAGATATTAAAATTTAATTTTTAATTTTAATTTTTATTTGATCATTCATAGATTTTGTGAACAATATTTAATATTTTCAATTTGTAAATTTTGTGACTTAGAAAATTTTATGAATAATATCTATTATTTTCAACTTGTAAATTTGTGGGTTAGAAAATGTTTTACTTATCATTTTTTCCTTGTAGGAATATCTTGTTAACTAACTTATATAGATATATAGATATATATATAACTGAGCTACAAAGAATATGAACTAATTTGAAGCTTTTAATGGGAGCTTTCAACACTTTCAAGATATGCCATATCTTTAGAGAATAAAATGATTGTGCAGAAGCACTATCAAAAGAGGGTCTTCTATTGGCTACAAGAACAATTATATTCATGAGGAAAAAGATGGGGAGACATCACTATTACGACCAACTTGAACTTCATGTGAAGAAGGATAAAATAGTATGGTGAATATTTTATATTTGAAAATTTGTTTTCAAACAATTTATTTTTTAAAATTTAGATAATATAAGGTGAAGCTAATTTTTAAGTCAGATTAATTAAAGCAAAGTATATTTTTATTAAATTAATGTTGTTTATTAAGTTAATAGGTAGATGAGCCAATTATAAAATCATTTATTTATGAATTTATTAAACTTAAAATCAACATATTAACTTATATTAAAAAATAATAAAATTTTATAAATTAATTTCAATCATTTTAACAATAATATATTAAAAAATTATTAAAATTTTATAAATTAATTTCAATAATTTCAACAAGAAAATTCTATTTAAAATCATTTATTTATGAATTTATTAAACTTAAAATCAACATATTAACTTATATTAAAAAATAATAAAATTTTATAAATTAATTTCAATTATTTTAACAATAATATATTAAAAAATTATTAAAATTTTATAAATTAATTTCAATAATTTCAACAAGAAAATTCCATTTATAAAAAAAAAAATCTTATCTCTTCATCAAATCTCAACATATTCTTATCATTATTAAGTTGATGAGAATTTTAACCTCCCCTAATTTATAATACTCCTTATATAATTAAAAAAATGCATTTTGTTTTGTACACACTAATAGGCGCTCAAAATGTAACAAATAAAATGGGATTAAACAATAATACTTAAAATAATAATATGTTACCTTATACCCAATGCATTGAACTTGTGGTCACTTATCTCTAAGAATCCTCGTGGACCTAAAATGGCAGTTTTCACTTGTGATGTAAAATTTGATAGCGAGGATGGTTGACATGAAATAAATAAATTTAGTATTACATTTTTTGTGGCATTATCCTATTTCACCTTACTGTTTTCTCTAAATCATGAAGCACGCATTATCACCGTAACACTAAACGTGGGGGCCATGTCGGCCTTCAACGCTATCAGGCTGACTCGAAAGCAAGCTTCGAAGTATATATCTCGCGTTGATGTTGTTTAAATGTTTACTTTGAAGGTCCATGCTTTAATTATGTTTTGCTTTTTTTTTAATAAATGTGGTAAAGGATATTTTTAATATAAGCGTTATTGTGTTGGTGGACATTATATATATATATATATAAAAGAGGAAATCGAGAGATGTATGTCGAATCAAATCATTCAATCTAAATTATATATATATATATATTTGTTCTAAATTATATATATATATGAATTTGTTGTTGTTGTTTGGAATTTTTTAATATTATTAAGAAAAATATATATTTAGTGATTTGAATTAAAATACATATTAAATATTTGTAATACATTTTTACTTAATTTAATTTTTATTTTAAAAGTAATTATTAATATTGAAAGTATAGAGATTGTTTTTTTTTTTTTGGATTTATCGATATTGATTTGAACTATGTACAACTTGATTTTGTGTCTGTTAATTGTCAATACTTCACAAGATATTTTGTATGATAATTTCAATGTTATATGAGAACATTTATATTTAGTTGTTGTTAACAAAATTACA